>JALXJV020000022.1:20077-181670 GCA_024633595.2 Lepomis macrochirus
ATCACATCTAGTAGAGAAGTGCTGACTAAGGGAAAAACTTCTTTAAGCAGCCTAGTCGGGATGGGGTCTAAGAGGCAGGTTGATGGTGTGGATGAAAAAATTATTGAAGTTAGGGAAGCAAAGCAGTCTAAACATATAATTGGTTTTACAGCTGTTTCTAAAGTTCCTGAGTTTAGAGATAAGTCGGTGCCAGGTTAGGTCATGTCTTGGTGGATTTTGTTTCTAATAGCTAGAATTTTACCAGTAAAGAAACTCATGAAGTCGTAACTACTGAGAGCTATGGGAATACTTTGCTCAATAGAGCTGTGACTTTCTGTCAGCCTGGATACAGTGCTGAAAAGAAACCTGGGGTTGTTCCTATTTTCCTGTATGAATGACGAGTAGTACGCTGCTTTGGCATTACGGAGGGCCTTCCTATAAGTTTTAAGACTATCTTTCCAAATTAAACGAGAATTTTCCAGTTTGGTGGAACATCAATTCCTCTCAAGTTTCTGCGATATTTGCTTTAATTTGCGAGTTTCAGTATTATACCATGGAGCTAACCGTCTTTGTTTTAGTATTTTCATTTTTAGAGGGACTACAGAGTCGAAGTGTTGTTCGCAGCGAGCCTGCAGCACTATCAACAAGATGATCAAGTTGGGATGGGACTGAAATTAGGATAACAGTCCTTTGTTACTTTGTGACCTGATAATGAATTTAGAGCTGATGGAATCGCGATCCTTAAATTTAGCTATAGCACTATCAGACAGACAACAATCCACTACCATGTTGGAGCATATAAACCCGTCCCTGAGAGCATACCTTACTCGCCGTTGCAGAGCTGAGCAGCATCCCCGTGATATGTACTGTATACATGTATTGTTAATCTTCCACCTCCTCTATCACCTGTTCACCTCTACTATTACACAACATTTCACAACATTAACAGTTAGCCTTGAGGTGAGATGGAAAAAAAACATTACATAAGGAAACAGTTGTTTGCTTCTCTTCATCATCTCTGGGTGATTTTTGATTGGAATAATATGCTTTCCTAACAGTTTCCCTATGTAACACAGCCTGAGGCCATGGTGAAAGAACATGTTGGAGAGTGGTTTTGCTCTGTCGCTTTCCTCTCCTCTTTATTCTCACACAGAGAGAAAAACAGCATCACACCAGAGGAGGTAGCAGACAGGATGGAGGGAGATGTTAGCCACCCAGCATGCAAACATCTGATTTACAGCTTTGCATGTCCTGCACCGTGATCAAGTGTTATTGATTGAGTCATGAATGAAGCTGAATCAATGAGTGGAGACCTTCAGCAGGACTTGATGTTAATAAATGTGTCGGAGCAGTGGGCGTCCAAGGTTTAGCTCTCTGCCAGTCAGGTCCCATCTCTTGCAGCTCTTTGTTCGTCTCCTTTGAATGCTACTTAACCTTCTCCCACCCTTGCTCTTTGTGTAGGCGGCGGGAAGGAAGAGTCTGTGGGTGTACACAATGTCACAGGGTGGGTGTTTTTCTCCTTAACCCTGAGGGAAAGAAATAAACAGTTGCTATGTGGAGTAGTTGCCAGATATGTGTTTTTACAGCTAATAAATGTAGCACTATTCCAGCTGACTGTGTCTCACAATGTCAGGAATAGTGTAGCCTAAACGATGTTTGATTGAAGCTTTGTACCTAACTTACTCAAAAAGTAAAAAAGTTTGAGTTGAATGAAAGACTGTTCTCCACCATTAACATGTTAATATGTAACATTGATGGTGATGATTTCTGTTTCCCAACTTAAGTCATCATTGACCTGCCAGGCGTCTGTATGATACTCTAGGCTACAGAATAGATGCTCAGCGGCTCTGGAACACTCTGGAATCCTTCCACTTCCACATCATCACCCAGGTCCTCAAATGGGAGCTGAGCATCATAGTTTCACCTGGTGTACTGGTCTACTGATATACTTAAATTTGAGACGCATCATTATACCTGTTCCTCTCACGTTCAGTTTTATTTTGATATTAAACATTATCTACATTCATGATCAAAAGTTTATATCAGTAATCTTAATTATGTTTTTCATAGATATAGCACAGAAACTGGAGAGGAAAGGTTATTTTAAAACATTTCAGTACTTCGGAGTTTACTGACAGAACCAGACAAAAGTTTGCGGATGTTCCACACATTCTCACGTCACATTTATTTTTATAGTGACTTTTTAGGTCACATTCACACATGTTCATACACTGACTGTAGAGGGTGAAGGCTCGTGCAGACTACACGACTTTCAGCGTCAGCCGATCGCCGTGCTGTTCTCGCTACACAACTTGCCGTCTTGTGAGTGGAGTCTTGAAGTCGTTGTGGTGTCACACTACGTGACTGATCGGTGACAGAGGGTCACACACTACACGAGCTGACAGTGGCTGAGCCACCTGACGCTGGTCTCCAAACCACGTTTTGTCAAGAAAACATATGAAATGGGAAATGACGCGAACATACACACAAAACAGTTGTTTGTTATTATAAGATAGTAATTATAAAGACAAAGAATCTGGGTGAAAGAATGGATTAGCACACGCAGGTAGCAGGAATTCTCTGACCTACAGAGAGAGCTGGAGGGAGTAAAAGTGATTTCGCGGTGAAAAGTAGCTGCCTGCTCTGCCAGCTGCCTGCTCTCATTGGCTGGATGTGGATGTCGAAGTCGGCCGAGTCCACCAGATATTTGGCATGCTAGATATCTGGCAGACTTTGGCAATGTGTCAGAAATGTGTCGGGGTGTCACAGTTCATGGGTGTACGAGGCAGGTTGTAGGACCCAAACGCAGGACACGGAGGAGTGGAGCAGGTAAGGTTCAAAAGGTTTATTTTAACAAAAACAAAAGGCGAGCACACTTACTGGTTTAGTGGCTGCTAAACAGAGTCCAGAGACTAAATCCAAAAATCCGAAATCCAGAACACAAAAGAACAAGGAAGACAAGCACACTGCAACACCAAGGGTAATCCACAAACAGCGAGAAACGGAAGGCACAAGAGCACAAGCACATGAACAATGATCCGACAAAGACAAGACAGAAACACCAGGTATATAGACACACAGGGACTAACGAGCAGGGCGGGAGCAACACAGGTGACGGGAATCAGGGATGATGAGCACAGGCAGGGAGAGAGAGAGAGAGAGAGAGCGCAGAGGAAAACAGAGACACATGCAGAGGGATCACAGGGGAAACACAGGTACAAAATACTAGACAATACAGAACTCCAAAACCCAACATATCAAAAATAAAGAATACAAGAACCAAGACTAAGACAAGTAACCAAAACCCCCAACAGAACACACACAGAACAGGATCGTGGACACGGGAGCTGTTTGAATGTGTCGTTGAGTAGTTCACACATAAAGACTGCCGATCTGCGATTGCCGAGCGGCAAATCGAAGCTAAAAATAGTGTAGTGTGAGCTAGGCTTAAGGTGCTAACTGCAAAGGATACTTCAGCCATGCAGACTGGAGGAGATGGGGATCTTCTAATGAGCAAGTAAACCGCTCTACCTCCTGAGCCTCAGACGCCCCTGCGTCCTTGTGAACGTATACTGTGTACATATATAGTATATATGTATGGTTAATGTACATTGACATCAATTTGTTATTGCCTGTATTTATCGTCATACAGCAAAATTATATATTCTTTATTCAATATTATATTTTCTGTGGTCACCTCTCCTGTGAAGTCTGAAGCAGGAGAGGGAATGCTATGGTTTTCCTGCTAGTGATATACTGTGTGTGTTCTGTCGCCTCCATAATGACCTCAATCAGCATCAACCATCCTCACATCTTCGTCTCCAGAATTTTCTGACAGCACCGTATTGTTTTGTTCCATTTGATTTCCAGACTCTTGTCAAGCAAACATCTGACTTTGCAAGAGCTTGAAAGACTATCAGCGAGTGGTTAAACTCAAATCATGGGTTCACCTTTGTCAAAGAACATCTGTTATACCAGCTTTCGACTACAGTGAATGAAATAGTGTTGGAAAAGGTCAAAGAGAACTCTCTTTAATAAGATGTATTGTAGCAGACATGGACACTGGTAGTCCTCCCGTTTGTCTAACTTTGATTTAGTGAAATAGAACAGATGTCTTTGTTCACGTGCTGTAAGGAAGAGGAGTCTAACTTTGCCAACAGATTCTAGCAGGCATCTTGAGATACTGTATCTGTCAGGACATTATCCCAAAGAGATGACGCGACAGTATTATTCACCGACTGTGTGTCAAGACAGAGTTTTTGCATGTTTTAGCATTAATGAGATCTTTGGAAGGATCCAGATCCTCAAAAGTGTCACTCGGGCCACAAAAGCTGATATGCTCCCTCTGGCTCATAACACTTAATTTTTTTGTTCCTTGAGGAAGTTCACCTTCATATCTGATCTGCTGCTTCAGCACATTTGACAACTGAAAAAACAGAATTGGGGTAGAGTCTGTAGCAGCAGACAAATTGCTGTGAAATGAAGAAAACGAGCTGGTGTTGTCAGATTGCTGTAATGCTCTAAGCTATGTAGACATATTGAGCTCCTGATGAGAGAAAGCCTTCTTCCTCTCTGGGGGGACTCCCATCAGCCAGAATTGCTGTTCATGAACAAGCCCATAAAAATGTAACTATCATCCAAGCACAATGAATCATTCATTACTCTAATAAAACATGTAGTTATTGTAGCAGGAACGCATGGAACAAGGCCCTGTTACACTCAAAGGTGCTGAACTGTTATAATTATGTGTGCCCTCGAATCTGTGCCTCAATAAACATACAGCTCGGAATCACGGTGAATGAGAGTAATGTAAACCTCATTTGTGATGCACTAACAGAGATATTCTTGATCATTTTCTTGACAGCTGAGTGTGAATCACTCTGGGGGGGGAGGTTCCCCTTACATATGTGCCAGAGCTATATTAACAAATGCTTTGAGAATTCACCCCAAGAGTTAAAAAAAATGATGATTTAGTCACTGGAAAGATTTAAGAAAGCTCTCAGTCATAACAGGCCTTTAGTTCCAGCTTTGCCTTCAAATTCGCTCTGATTGGAGTGTTTTTGAATCTGCTTTTACAGACTTGTATGAACTCACTGACATTGACATCTGTTAGATTTTATGAGGACGAGCTAACTAAATACTCTGCACATAACAATTAAAAATAGGTTGCTGTATTGCATGCCTAACAATGTAATTTTCCTGAGTTCTTTTGCCACCCTCTCCATATTTAGAAAAAACAATTGTTATAGCCAGTTCTTCTCTCAGAGCCTTGTGGTTCCAGATAGGGTTTGAACAAAAGCAATGATAGCTTTACTGTCCAGTAAGGACAGGGGGGGGCAACTTTTTTCCAGGTCACAAGGAAATCCAGCACAGCACAGGTGCGGGCCTCAGTAATCTAAAATCTTACAATGCTTACAATATTGTTACTTATTTAACACATTTGTGCAGTCTGTAGATGATGACAAATCAAATTCATTACACCAGTTCCATAGTCATAACTTACCTTGAAAACGCATAAGGGTCCTGTGATCCCAATATTCCCCCTTTTGGTCCCATAGTGATGTCTGAGCCTGAGAGCACATGTGTCCATGTAACAAAGTTTATTTGTCAGTTCATTCAGGTTTGTAACGTTTGGGCAGATCACTAACCAACTGGGCACTGGTCAAATCTATTTATCTTGGCTAAGCAAGCTCAACAAGTAAATCAAAAATTACAAAACAAAATAAAGAATACATAATGACAATAGCATTACTATGTAACCAGTGCTTCTCAGTTACTTGTCAGGTTAGTGAGAACAGGAAGGTTAGTGCAGAGAGTAGCGACGAAAATGAACCTGTGTTGAAAAAGGACGTGTATGATAAGCTGTGTGTTAAACTGGTGTGTCCTAAGCTAGTGGTTGCACTAGTAACCTGGCCTGACTGAGAAAATACAAGGAGCTGGTCCAAGTGTACTTGCAAAGATAGACAGTGGTGTCTGAGTCCAATCAGAATTTAGGCTTTTCTCAGCTAATAGTAGGGTGTCTAAGTGTTCAGGAATACTGAGTTTGCTGCTGTTGCTAACAAAATCAAATTTGCCTATGTAACTGTAAGAAAAGTAAGTTATGCTAAGCTAGCATCTTACTGTCAGTACAGTGTTAACTGGTTACTAGCTCTGGTAACTCTGGTTAACTATGACTGTGAGAAACGAACTCTGGAGCTCCTGTGCTTTAGGTTTTTTTTTTTTTTTTGTATATATATATTTATTCAGAATGTATGTCCATACAAAATCTACATCCAGGGTACAATATTATTCTTTTTCCCTTTTTCCCTTTTTTCCCTTCTCCTCTTTTTTTTAACCTCCCGCCCCAAAAAAAACCAAAAAAACAAAAATACACCCACCCTACCCACTCTCTCTATGTAACAACACACTTAGTAACATTACATTTAGTACTGTCCATATTTTTGAAAGGCCAGAATAAGTAGTAAAGGATACAACAAAAATATTAATATTAGAGGAATTAAACAAGCCAGTAAAGATCAATCCAGATCAGTCTCTCAGGTCTAGGGTGGGCAGAACGTCCAGGAAGGGAGTCCATATCCGGTCGTACTTGACCAACGTCCCCCGTACTGAATGGAGAATCTTTTCAGGAGTGCAATACGACAACAGTTCGTTGATCCAGTGTTTCTGGTTTGGAGGCTCCATAGATTTCCAATTTTTAAGTATACACTTTTTTGCTGCAGATGATGCTAACAAAAAAAAGTATTTCTTACAGGAATTTAATTTCAAAGACATAACATCTCCAAGTATCCAGATCCTAGGGTCAGGTTCTAAAGAAAGCCCACAAACTGATGATGTCACCTGAATTACATTATTCCAGTAGGTTTGCAAGCGTACACAACTCCAAAGCATATGAAGAAGATCCCCTACAATCGTCCTACACCGTTGGCATTTGTCAGTGATACTAGCATTCAGCTTATTCAACCTATATGGGGTATAATATATGCGGTGAAGGATATTGAATTGAATTTGTCTATGTTTTGTTGATGTTAATATGGTTTGGGATGAATTTAGTAATCTGTTCCAGCTATTGTCATCGTAGTTGCAGTTTAAGTCCAACTCCCATTTAGATTTTTTCGAGTGTTTGTCATACGCTGGTGAAGAGTCAAGAACAATTTTGTAAACACATGAAATAAGTCCTTTTGTGGTGGTACGTTTAGGATCTAATAAACATGATTCAAGCAGAGTTTCCTCTGGTTTATTTGGAAATATTTCTACTGTTTGGCTCTTAATCCAATGTCGAATCTGCAAATATTTAAAGTGATTGTGCCAATGCAAGTCATAAAATTCAGATAATTGATCGAAGCTGGCAAAGACATTATTGGTATAAAGGTCGCCAACTGACCTAATACCTTTTCTGACCCAAGTTTGTAGTATACCGTCTGCTAT
This sequence comes from Lepomis macrochirus, assembly GCA_024633595.2. Classification (NCBI taxonomy): domain Eukaryota; kingdom Metazoa; phylum Chordata; class Actinopteri; order Centrarchiformes; family Centrarchidae; genus Lepomis; species Lepomis macrochirus. The sequence goes on from JALXJV020000022.1 coordinate 27,482, forward strand.
AGGCTGGGGGATGCTGGGGTTATCTTTAAGTGGTGTGTTAAGCAACAGTTGTATCTTAATATTCAAGAGAGTATGTAATTGAAACCATGCATTATAGGTAGCTAAAATTAAAGGATTTGATGTCATTGTAGAAAGTTGCTTTTTTGAGCTCAAAAAGGGGATGATAGCTAATGAGATGGATTTTAATTCTTGTTGTTCTATCGAGACCCACCTCACATCGTTACCATTTGAATAAATCCACATCCATAAAGTACGGAACTGGGAGGCTAGGTAATATATTCTGAAATTTGGAAGATTTAATCCGCCTTTAGCATAGGAAGCCTGTAAAGTAAGAAGTTTAACTCTTGGGACCTTCTTTTGCCATAAAAATCGAGATATTGCTTTATCCAAATCTTTAAAAAATGTCATTGGGACTTTTAAGGGGACACATTGAAATAAGTAAATAAATTTAGGTAATATAGACATTTTAATTGAATTAACTCTGCCAATCAAAGATAGTGGGAGATCCATCCATCGCTCCAGCTCTGCTTTGGTTTTATTAAGTAATGATGTATAATTCTTTCGATAAATTTGATCATACGAGGAACTAATATTAATGCCAAGGTATGTAAAACCATCTAAGCACCACTTGAATGAACCAGGTAGCAATTGTGTCTCCTGTTCTGTCATATTAAGTGGAATCGCTTCACTTTTGGAATAATTGATTTTGTAACCTGAGACTGCACTGTATGTCCCAAGACATGCCAGTAAAGGTGGAAAGGATTTAGACGGTTGAGATATGAATACTAACAAATCATCTGCATACAACGCAAGTTTATGTTCTTCTGTACTTACATTTATACCTGTAATAGTTGAGTCAGAACGGATAGCAATTGCTAATGGTTCTATAGCAATGGAAAATAAGCTAGGAGAACTTGGGCAGCCCTGCCTACAACCTCGGGAGAGCGAGAAGGCGTCCAACAGAACCCCATTAGTCAAGATCTGTGATCTAGGGCTATTGAAGAGTGTTCTTACATATCTAATAAAGGTTTCACCAAAATTCATAGCTCTCAGGGTCTCAAAAAGAAAATCAGGTTCAATTCTGTCAAACGCCTTCTCGGCATCCATAGAAAGTATTACCAGGGGGTACTTCTGTCTTTTAGCAATCTCGATAACATGGAACAACCTCCGAATATTGTCCGCTCCCTGTCGGTTCTTAACAAAGCCTGTTTGGTCTGCATGAATAATTTTTGGGATTATTTTCTCCAATCGAGATGCTATTATTTTAGACAAGATCTTATAATCAGAGTTGAGAAGGCTCAAGGGTCTATAATTACCACACTTTTGTACATCTTTTCCAGGTTTTGGAAGCAATGTTATTGTTGCAAGTTCTAAAGATTGAGGAAGTACTGTCTTCTGGAGTGCCTCCTTAATCATACTTGTAAGAGGGGATAATAATTTTTTTGAAAAAGTTTTAAAATATTCAATTGGAAAACCATCTGGCCCTGGGGCTTTATTATTTTGTAATGATTTAACAGCAAGGCGAACCTCTTCCTCACTTACCCCACCGTCCAGTATGTCTTTATCAGTTGTATTAATCTTAGGTAAATGTAACTGATTCAAAAATTGTTTTATGTCTACATTGTCTTTGTGAAGTTCAGATTTATATAACGCTTGATAATATTTACTAAATTCCAAATTTATATCTTTTGTATTTTCTAAATGTCTACCATCATCCGTTTTAATACTTTGAATAAATTTTTCATTGTTCTCTTTTTTTATCTGCCACGCCAGTAGCTTGCTTGTTTTATTACCGAATTCGTAGTAATGATATTTTGTTCTAGCCATTGCTGCCTCAGCTTTACTTGTACACAGGTTGTCATATAAAATCCGTTTTTGTTTTAAAGCACTAAGTAATTCTGGGCGTTTTGTTCTTGAATGGTCTATTTCCAAAGTCCTTATATCTTTTTCTATTTGAGAAAGCTGTTCCCTCTTTTGTTTGTTTTTATGTGAAACATATGAAATAATATGCCCCCTCATATAAGCTTTGAGCGCTTCCCATATATTTGAATGTGAGGAGGTATTCAAATTTACTTCTAGATACATATCGATTTTGGTATTCATAAAAGTGACGAATTCTGGGTCTTTAAGAAGATATTCTGTGAATCTCCATCTAGGAAAAGAGGAGACAGATTGATGAAATTCTAACTTCATTTGTATAGGGTTGTGATCTGAAATCGTAGCTGCTAAATAGGAACAGGTTTTAATTTGTGACAGAAGTGGGAGCGAGGTTAAAAACAGATCTATTCTTGAATAAGTGTTGTGGACATTGGAGTAGAATGAGTAGTCTTTGCTGGATGGATTACGTAAACGCCATACATCCCCCAATCCTAATTCTTTCATGCCCTGAGTCAGAGCAACCGCAGATCTGGACTGTGCAACATGTTTAGGAGAAGAGCGATCCATTGATGGATTAAGAACCAGGTTATAATCACCTCATAATATACATGGAGCTTCAATCACCGCCAGTTTTAGAGTTAAATCATTAAAAAATTCTGGGTTATCTAAGTTTGGGCCATACAAAGAGACAGGTACTACCCTGTTTGTATTTATTACACAGTCCACCAAAATTAATCTGCCGAATCTGTCATTCTCCATATAATTTAGCCTAAATCTGAGATTTTTATTGATAAGCAAGGCTACACCTCTGGCTTTGGATGAAAAGGACGAATAGAATACATGACCAACCCAGTCTCTGCGCAACTTTAAATGTTCTGTATCTGTGAGATGGGTCTCTTGAATAAAGGCGATGTCTGTGTTTTGTTTCTTAAAGTATGTTAAAACTTTCTTCCTTTTAATGGGGTTGTTAATCCCTCTAACATTCAATGAAATACAGTTTAGTAGTCCTATCCTACTCAATTTAAGTAATGTAGAAAAATATTCTAGTTAAGTGACAACATAAAATGCACATAACTTGGACAAAATAAAGAAATATCTGGCCCTTTGCCATAAACTTACAGCTTTCAATATTCACAGAATGAACCCCACAGAGAGAGTGTTCCACAAATCCCAATAACAATAAAATAAAAAAGAAAACCCACACTTTAACCCCCGGTAAGCAAAAAAAAAAAGAAAACAAACTGTGGGATAAACTCCACTTCTAAACAGTTATGGCATCCCCAGCAGTGAACAATATGATTGCTCCAGCAGAAAACCTTAAAGAACTATATTAACAATATTTAACAAAATCTACTTAACGCATCTGTGGTGTTTTCAGGATCAAATGCGCCTGACCGAAACCTTTAAAAGGCCAGCCAGTACTTATGGATTGTCTTATGTAACTTTGTTTTACCGTTAATAGTCATGGTCGCGGTCATCTTGCAAAGGAAATGTTCTATTCCTCCTCCTGAGCAGTGGACAAAAGGTCTCCACTTCAGATGGGGCTGAAAAAGTTTAAATCCACCTCCATGTCGGATCCTCAGTTTAGCAGGGTAGCGGGTGGCGTATTCAATATTTTTCTCCGAAGTTTTTCTTCACCTCGTTGAAAGCGAGCATTTTGCGTTGCACCTCGATGCTGTAATCTGGGTAAAGTGAGACTTCGATTATTATCCAACTGTACCGTCCTCTTCTCCCTGGCCAAACGGAGTACTTTGTCTTTATCCCTGAAATTCAGAAATTTCACAAGGATAGGTCTGGTCCGCTCGGCGCTTCGCCCCAGGCGGTGTGCCCTCTCGATGGTAACCGGGGTTGGGAAGTGTTCCTCCCGAGAAGCCAGCGGGATTAATCGTTCCACGTAACCAATCATGTCGGTACCTTCGGCCTTTTCTGGGATGTTTATAATTTTGACATTTGATCTCCTGCTCCGGTTTTCCAAATCGTCTGATTTCTCCTTCAGGAAAGTTATTTCCTTCTCCATTTTGAGTATGCGAGCTTGAGCGTCAGAGAGGTTGTCTTCGTTAGCTCCAATTCTGGTTTCCATTTCCTGTACCTGTTCAGCCAGCGTTGACATTGACTGTTCAATTTTTGTAAGCGATTGTTGAATGTAATCAGTTTTTTGATTTATATGCCCAGTGAGCTCCTCTTTCGATTCACGGATAGCCTTCATCAGGGATTTCAATGTTGGTTTGTCTTGATCAGTCGCCATCTTCCCCACGCGAGAGGACTCTCTTAAGACGGAAAAAACTTCCGAAAACAGCTAATTTTCAGCCCCACTTGGTCAGGTTCGAGTAGTAAATACTTGTTCACTGGTTCAGGAATAAATTCTATATCTGGAGCAAAGTAGTTGCTAGGTTAAAGTCATCACCGCTGAGGATTGCCTGGGGCTCACCGACACACGTCTGCTTGCAGAAGCTGCATCGCCCCCTTTTTTCGCTTTAGGTTTATTTTAACACAGGGTTGTAACGCTCTGGGTAGCTGCCACTGTCTGATGGTTTATGACCATGTTCTGAACTGTGGTCAGAGATGCTGTGGTCATTGTATAAGTAGTCTATTCATAGTTTTTAGTCACGTGACATGCACGGTGACCTGGAGGGCAAAACAACAGACCGCGACTCCCCCGTTGAGACACCGCAAAAGCTGTCAAATTTTATTTGTATTACCTTTCAACTCAAGAAAAAGAAAGATATGAACACAATCTGCATGTATTGGGCATATCCATGTAACGTTACAGCACCGAAGCCACATTTCTACCGTTGCAAACTGCCAGGTCCCTGCCGCCTTCGACTGCGGTAATGTTTACTTTAACTTCTGGGAATCCCTCACCTTACACAGCCCAGGGTGGTCTCCTCCTCGATTAGTAAATCCGAAAGCACAACAACCATCCAGAATTTTGGCAACACAAAGTAACAAACTCAGTGTATCACTTGCATATTATTTGGCAGGGCAGAGGAAAACCATGTCTTTTTTACCCTCCAAGCGAGCGTTTTCTTTGGAATGTGACGTCACGTGGAAACAATGAATTGGCTGGTCATACTGCTGGGCTAAAATTTCTACTGTAAGAATGTTTATCTCTACGCAGTTGGTGGACATGGAGGTTACACTCAGTGTGTTACCATAATTATGCAGATGACACACAGATTTACATCATACCAAACATACATACCACGATTTACATACATACCAAACCACTATGGTGATATGACTATGATCCCATAGTCATATCACCAGGCTACAGAACTACTAGTGGTAGTAATGCTACTAGTTATCACCTCTAGTACTACAGGTTACTACTACTTCTACTTATAGTTCTACTACTACTACTGCTACTACTATTACTACTATAAACTATTACTACTAATACTTCATTTGTATGTAGGCACTCAGATGATTGAGATGATGTAAATAGATCAGTCTGATTGACAGACCCACACACACACACACACACACACATTATCTCTCTCTCTCTCACGCACACACATGACACATGCTTGGTCCTGTGTTCTGATTGGTGGACAGTCATTGAGCTCTTTTCTGAATGAACTTTACTGTGCTGCACAAAGACTACTGCTTATAGTAGTACTACTAGTGGTAGTAATGCTGCTAGTTATCACCTCTAGTACTACAGGTTACTACTACTACTACTACTACTTCTACTAATAGTTCTACTACTACTACTACTACTACTACTAGCAGTACGACTATTACTACAACTCTTCAAACCTAGCCAACTAACTAAACTAAAAAAAACTTTGTTTTTTAAAGTACAACTTTCGGTGTACTTTAAAAAACAAAAAGGTAGTGAGTGTGGTTAAATTAGCTTTACAATGCGTTTTATTACACTGTAATAGTAAAAAGATACTGTAAAAATTCATAATTTTTGCCAAAAATCATGTCCGACAGTCAGTCAGTAGGTGGATGCTGTGCTATGATTGGCCAGCAGTCGACTGGTCAGACGCTGGGCAGTAGCTGCGTGGTTTCTACACAGCAACTGACCAGCAGAGGACCCGTCCACTGCTGGTCAGTCCACTGTGTAGCATCCACTTACTGACTGCCCAGCAGTTGATCAGATTAGTTAACACGCTCAGAGGTTTAACATGAAGTGGAAAAAGGAGTTTGACACAGGTAAAAAATATAGTTTGTAATATGAATGAATGAATAAATAAATAAATAAATAAATAAATAAATAAATAAGCAGCGTACCACTAGCAGCAACCCTATATGTGTCTCGTATCTCATAACTTTAAGTAAACGATATATCTGTATAACTTTGTCTCTGTTCTCTTTATTTCAGAATGGCTTTAAGAAGTGTACAGTGGGTGAAACCCGACAGCCCATACGCAAGACTTCCACCAATGCACATATGTGTGATTGGTATCAGTGCGCAGCCCAGGGTGGTGGCCTGGGAGTTTGCCTGGGTGGAGCGAGGGCAGCTACCACCAAAAAAAACATCATTGCGGCCATCTCTGACGGAAACACTGTGACAAGGGTCACGTTTTATGAGGAATATGCTCACAGGGTGGCCGAGGGCAAGAGTTATATGGTTCGGGGCTACGCTATGAGGGGGCAGTCTCCTCCCTATGCGTTGACTATAAAAAGAGACACCATGTTCTTTAGAACTGCACCTCTGGTCATCTCAGAGGAGCTACGCCAGGAGGGAGAAGCGCTCCTGCGACCTGCTTCAGTACCGACTCCCCTATCTAGTTGTAAAGACACCGTGGGGATGATGACGGTGGAGGGGGTGGTGGTTGATGTAAGTTAATTTTTAAAGAAAATACAATTTAAGAGTTGAGTATCATTATAAAATGTGAAATTAACACACCAATCTGCTTTGTTCCAGATGACTCCAGTAAAAAAGATCGGCAGGGATAGAGAGGCTATACCGCTCCAAAATATCACACTGCAGCAGGTAGGCTATCCATTTCACAAAGTTAATTAACAAGCAAAGGTGTAGATTTCTATATCATTTTGCAATACAAAAGGGCGGCTGTGAGTCAGGGGGTAGAACGGGCGGCTTGCTAATTGGAAGATCAGCGGTTTGATGCCTTTTCTCCAACAAATGAGTGTGTGTGAACGGTGTGAATGTGATGTAGTGTAAAAGTGTTTTAGCGGCTGGAAGATTAGAAAGGCAAAATACAGCTCATGTACTATTTGTGTAAAAGGCAAAAAGCAAATGTTATATACACTACATGATAGGATAAACAACAAGACACTAGTAACTCCCTGCCAAGTTCAGTGTTTTTGAAGTAATATCAACTGGAGAGAGAGACGGTGAGATAAACAGAGAGGTGTCCACAAGTACAAGTATTTATTTGTAGTTTACTTGAGTAAAGTTTATTCCACTTTATACTTCTACTACTTCAGATGAATTATAATACTCTTTACTCCTCTACACTTATCTAACAGCTACTGTAGCTCTAAAATCCAATTTTCTTTGTTGTGAAGGTACATGAAAATATCATCTCTTTTACAGGGGGATACGCGCATGTGTGTGTGCCTGTGGAGGGACGCAGCCGTGTGTGATGTACACATGGAGCATGGGACCCATGTGAGAGTGTCTCATGTGAAGGCGAGCAGGTCCGATTACGGACTACAGCTTCAATCTACCAACCACACAAAGGTTGAGGTACTTGGTTTTTGTATTTCTGGTTTTTGGATATTGTTTTATTGAAGCGTTTAAATAAATCAGTGCTGCTGTGGGCCACGTCCAGCCCACAAGCAAACTCCATGTGACCCAGCATACATCTGACATATGATAAGTGAAACAGTGGAAGTAGCAAATGAGAGAACTATTTTGTTTCCTTCTAATCTATGATGAGTTTCACATGCGCTGTAGCGAAACAAATCCAGGGCTAAACAATAAGGACTGTCCAACCTGCAGCCTCTGTCCTCTGTGTCTCTGCAGAGCGCATCCACTACACACACACGGTCAACTTGCAGATCAGCTGACGTTACCAAAGTTGACAGCAATTTATTGTGCTGAGTCTCTCATCCACCACAGTGTTGTTTTGGTTTTAAACAAACGCAGCACTACTTTGACTAAAGCAAAATGTTACAAACAAGCTAAAGTGAAAGCCTTTGTCTTTAGTAACTGTTAAGCTTAGTTTGCCCACATTAAAATGTAGCACATATAAGGGGCCTAAAGTCAGCTGGTGGCCAAGACAAACCAGCTCCAGTACAGAGTAAGATGAGGAGGAGGAGAGGAGGAAAGACTGATGGTATTGAGTTCTTAAGTTTTTTCTAAACTTTTATAGCTATTTTGATGTCAGGAATATTACTTCTTTTTCAGACATTTTACATTTGTTTTCAGAGAAATATTAGTGACTTAGCTGTTGAAAATTCTGTTGCTGCTCTAATAACATTTAGTTATAATAAATTTAATTATTTGGGTTTTTTTTTAAAGGCATCTTTTTAGTAATGAAAAACAAACGATAATGGTATTGAATAGAACTAAACCAAGGTGTATTCATTTAAGAGTATATCAAGAAAGTTCTAATTTAATGATACCTATCTCAACTCGTAAGAAGCCGATCCTAGTTTTGAAATCTGGCCCGATTTCATTTGTAATTGAATAGGTTTGAAATAAATGCTCCTTGGGGGGAAAAATGCTGCGATTTGTTGATACAGAGAGGACATCAATGTGGTACCTGATGTATTTTCTTTGTCTTTACAGCTCGTCAGCGACGTCACAGAGGAGGTGGTTGGTGCCTATGGTGTCACAGATGTGGAGGGCAAGCCAGGAACCCTAAACGTCCTACTGGACGACAGCCGGATTCTCCTCATTGAGGAAACAGTGTGGGCGCCTATTGAGAGAAAGATGACCACTCCCCCAATTAGAGTGAAAGTAAAAATTTTGGGAAACAAAATTAGGGAAATGGAGGTTGCAAGTGAATTATAAATAGTTTGTAAATTACATAATTAGTTCTAAAAAAAGTCATTAATCAGTTGTTAATCTTTTTATAAAATTGTTGTTATATTAATTAATTCATAAAATTTAATCAGTTCACTTTCAATGTTGTGTTAATGTTTATATTTCAATGTATTTGTTCATCAATCTATAGTTTTGTAAGTTTTGAATAAAATGTGTTCTTATAATGGTTGGCATCTGTACTTTTTTTACATTTTAAAATACTCATTGGCAAAGGGTTATTGTTAGATTGCTATAAATGTTTATTCTTGATTTTTTTTAAATGTACCTAATGTACCTAGATACTGATTCTGATCAATACTGATAGTTTTTATGCATTTTATCATTACCTCATATGGTGTTCAGAAGCATATTTCTCTATTCCTATTCCGATTCTACCATACATATCTGTGTATAAGTTGCATAGAAACCTATTAAGCCAAAATGAACACAACCTGATCTCACAGAAATACGTGAAATGAGCACGACTCCTTAACCCGGATTTACGTGGTGGTGGCACGTAATGTGTTGAAATTACGTGTCGGCACCACGGAAATAGCTCCCATACAAAGTCAATGAGGCTCATTTGTCGTGGTGGACACACGGATTCCCTGGTTCAACAACGTCACACAGTGGGCGGCGGCAAACGTGGTTTTCTAGTTTACGAAACGTCGTACTTTTATCATTTATTATCGTGTATTAGTTCCGATTTTTCTTGTCTAAATAACAGGAACTTGTTTGCGATATAACTACCAATTTATAGATGGAGTAGTTTTAAAGAACGTCAAATGCATTGTTCCTTTTACGTTATTAAACCCTTTACGATATTTTATTATTTTCAAATGTATTTTCTGTCATAGCAGCGAATAATATTAATAAATATTATTATGAATCAGAGGACTTTCAGTCGTTACCTCGGCAACGATACGTCACCTTACGCACGCTTCTTACCCATAATCAGAGCCCTTTAAAGAGAGAGTTGCGTCAGCGGGGGTCCAAAACGCTACATCGTCACGTGGTTCATGGAGACCGCAGATAGTTCCCGGAAGTCCTAGGCGGGCAATGCAAAATGAGCGAGAGAAACGACAAAACGGCGATTTTAAGCAATTTCTGGTCATTTAAAGAACAAATGCGTTTATTTACAATATGTGTACAGCACACTGACACATAAATTTAGTTAGATTACTATTTTTTTAAAAGGAGGACATATATTTTTGACAATAACAGCTACAATCACCTACCTTATGGACATTTCTGGCAAACCTTACATTGGAAAGTGTTGCAAACACACAAAATTCAGATGAGATTTACCTTTCTAGCATACCTTTTAGTAATTCCATGGTACCAGGGTTAACTGAGCTTACTGACTAATGTATCTTTAGGACTTCAGATAGAACAGACAGGTGAATATCAATGATTGTCATGTATTAATTTAATAAATCTCCAATAAACTTAAAAAACAGCATGTTAAGTGGTTTGTGTCTTTGAACTGTCAGAAAAATGAGTATGAATGTTTGGTTTCCCAGCTGACGTGGAGAGGAGGAAAAAATGGTTGAATCAGGTCAACAGGAGCGACCTTACAATCACTAAAGAGGCTAACAATAAAATATGTGAGGTACTTTTTCCACAAAGAAATAACACGTCACTGGCTTTATATTTTGTTTTATTAAAACATTACTGCAGATCATCTTCAGGCTCCACTGAACCCCTGTGATTCTTGTACTGAGAGAGGGAGAACAAGAGAAAAAGGGTTAGACAAACCTACACATCTGTAAAGATTCATCCAGGTCATGTTTATCCAAGAAAAGTTGAATCTGGACATTTCAGAAGAAGGTGGTTGCTCTCAATTCAACCTTTCTTGTAAACAGCTACAGGTTTGATTGAGAAAGTTATGGATTATTAAATTTTGGAACTTCATTAACAGCTTTTGCAGCTGATGTTGGCATCAGTTACTGTATAAGGTGTTAGTGAATGTTTTTGTTTTTTAAACCATTTCTCACACACAGGAACTTTGATGATGATGTGATATGAATTTGTACAAAGTAATTATGTAACTACAGTAAACATATCCAGTAAGAATTGAGTGTTCACCAATATTAATGTGGGTAAATTAACCTGAATTGTTGTGTGGAAAATAAGCTCATAAGCTAAGACGGGATGCAGAGACTGAGAGAAAGGAAAAGAAAGTATATATATTTCTTATAAATGGTATATTCATGTGTTGTTTTCTGTCTCACCATGGTCCACTCAGTACTCTTTAGCATCACTGCTCCTCCACCTCACAGAGTTACTGCTCTAATACAATTAATGTTTAATATGAAGATTGTTTTATAATATGCTAACATTCTACTTTTAGTATTAGGGGTAAATCTCCCCCCCAAAATAAATAAATAATATTTTGAAATCCTTTATTCATACATGCACCACTAATATAATTAAATTAAATCAAATACCACCCCCCAAAAATACGTATTTTAAAATAAATTAATAGGCTGCCCCTGTTTATTGTCTGCTGCTAACTTTATCCATTGCCAGTATGTTAATTTGTTAACCGTAAATGTCCCTGAATCTTGTAGTTTAGTGGGGGGAAATCCACTAACATGTTTCACTGCACATGTTAACTTAATTCAGTTTTTCTAAAAATATATAATCTCATTTTTTACACGTCTTACCTTTCAAACGTGCATCCCAGATAGCATTTTCTATTGCTGCTCTGCTGCGCTGCTAGCATTTCATGCTAACTTCCGGGAACTATTCAGACGCTCCATGATCCGCCATTGCTGTGAAAAACTGGTCCATTGGAGTGAACGGAGATGACGCGACTCTGTCTTTTAAAGGGCTCTGCCCATAATCATTGCGCTTTTACCACCCATTTCACCCGCCACCTGACTACAGTAAGTATCTCACCCAAGGGGTGTTTGTTTGTTAAAAAGCACGCAAAACCTTTGCAGTTATTCCTTTAGTTGTAGCCCGAGTAGCGTTTCATCCCTGGAGATGAGGTTTAATTTGTTAGTGCTGCATTATCTTTTACGCAGCTACCCGCCGAAGTAGTTATAGCTAGCCAGCCAAATAACAGCTGTCCCCGGCACAGTTAGATTGTGGCACCGCCTGCAAACAAAATCAGTTTAAACTCGTGTATTTGTCCATTTGTTGTGAAGACGACAATTAACAACGTGCTGTTTGTCAGGTTTAGACACCTAAAATATCAAACAAGGAAGAAAGAGACAAGAGGGTTACTGGCTTTTTACTCGCGAGGAGAACGGACAGAGATGCACTCAGTTACATCCTCCAACCGTTCTGAGGCATCTCCGCGCTTCCTCTCTTTTATTATGAACAAGGAGGTCCCTAGTTACATGCACATTGCTGCTATATGGGGGAAAGGGAATAAACAAGGACATGAACTTGAGACAGTTAGATTAAAATATGTTGTTATGGCTATGGTGCTATGCAGAATGTTCCAGAAACTATGTAAAACAGCTGCATATCAGTAGCTATTTTGGTTCTTGCTTCTTTGGGTGTCTGGCTCTGTGACCCATCCACTGCAGGTTTCCTGTGAACAAACTCAAAGATTCATATTAAAATACAATGCTTATATTTCCATATATGTATTTCCATGTACTGAGTAAATATGAGATAACTTATATACATAATGATTCCAACATTTCCCTCCTATTTATCACATATTTGCTCAAATTCTCATTTCACTTAAGTCAGTCACTTCTGTTAAGATTTTCGACTGCAAGATCATTTTTATAAGCCCCAATATGCTTACACTCAGAGTTCAATGTTACAGGTTAGAGGAGACTAGTTCATAATCTCATGGATAAGAAAACAAATCTGGTACTTGATGTAATGGATCATTTTCTTCATTATCAGTATCATTGTCTTTGAATTCTTCGAATTGATCCATTTCACCCAACAAAGGATATAACTGAGCCACTCTGTGCTCCATAGGTGATATAGCTGTGGTAATGATACGGTGTACCAGCGTTCTAAGACAAGGAATAAAACAACAACCACACAAGGTCAGAATAGTCGCAAATACAGTTATGGACACCAAAGCGGAGGTTATCAGAGCTTCCCATTGACCAAACACACTTGACCATGAGCCCCACAGTGAATTATCTATTCCGGAGTGCTCTTTCATTTTCCCGTTAAGGGATCGAAGTCCCGCAATGGCATTAGTGAGACTGCCATCTGCAGCCGTATTGTTAGGTATGAACGTGCAGCATTGCTCTCCGAACATTGCACAAACACCTCCATGTTCTGCTAATACCATATCTATGGCTATTCGGTTCTGGAGCATGCATGAGGGAGGTGGCAGCAAGTTGGTCATGAATGGCCTCAAAACCGCTCTGGGTCCAATTTCCTAGTTTCTGAACGTTGTAGTGGATGTAATTTATTCTGTCTACATTTTTATTAATTGTACACCACCAACAGAGTGCTGATTCAAACCGGATAATATTTGATTTGCTAATTTATATTCATCAGGAACCCCTCTAGGAACTCCAATAGCATCAATATACGTAGGATCTGTTATAGATAGCCAAGGGGTATTATCCTGGATGCTTCTTCTCTTATGCAGCCACTGATGTGGCATTACACTCTTCAAGACAATGATTAAATTTGCAACTGTCATGGGATATACTGAGATTGGTAAGATCAGTGTTACTAGTGAACAGAGTCCTGTCACATTATATGGTAATTTGTCAAACAATCTATCATCTCCACACCACCACCAGATATCTCCTCGAGAAATCGGTCTGAATGTGGTTTTCACAGATATTATAACAGTACACCATTCTTTGGATAGTTTACCCAATTTTGCACCTGTCCCTGTCATATTGCGCTCCCAGAATGCAGGATTACTTGTGGTTCCTAGAGTCTCCAAAAGTAGAATGGGAGCCAGAGCGTTCAGTTATCAGGCTCCTCTCCTGTGGAACCAGGTTCCAGTTTGGGTTCGGGAGGCAGACACCGTCTCTACATTTAAGAGTAGGCTTAAGACTTTCCTTTTTGATAAAGCTTATAGTTAGGGCTGGCTCGGGTGAGTCCTGAACCATCCCTTAGTTATGCTGCTATAGGCTAGACTGCCGGGGATTTCCCATGATGCACTGAGCTCCTCTCTCCTCTTCTCTCTTTCTCTCTGAGTGCAACCTCATCCCATTAATGCATGTTACTAACTTCGATTTTTTCTCCCTCTCCCGTGGTGGTGTGCTTCCCCTCCTGTCCTCCCCCTCCCCTCACTTCCTGCGGGTGTTGCTGGCTCTGGAGCTGTGGAGTCTGGACCTGTTGTTGGGAGTCTCCTGCTGCCCCGATGTTCCTGCTCGGCGCCCTCTGCTGCAGTTGCAACTGCTATTACTAGTCCTATTGCTATTATTACTGTTATAATTAATATCACTAAACATTACTATAAATATCTGTACCATTTTTCATTCAGTCTATAGCACCATTACCTTTATTGTCTGTACCTCTATGTGTATACTGTGTAGGTTGCCTCCCTCTGCTCTCTCTCTCCTGCTCTCTCTCTCTTGCTCTCTCCTCTCTCTCTCCCCTCACCCCAACCCGGTTGAGGCAGATGGCCGCCCACCCTGAGCCATGGTTCTGCTCGAGGTTTCTGCCTCTTAAAGGAAGTTTTTCCTTGCCTCTGTAAGCCTAGTGCTTGCTCTTGGTGGGAATTGTTGGGCTTCTCTAAATAACTTCAGAGTACGGTCTAGACCTGCTCTTTATGAAAAGCGCTGTGAGATAACTGTTGTTGTGATTTGGCGCTATATAAATAAAATTGAATTGAATTGAATTGAATTATTTATGCATGTGAAGTTTCCATGTGCTACTCTTTTAGAGAATAAAGGTTTCTCTTTGTCTGCTGCAATAACAGGGAACACCGAATCCCATTTCTGACAGCTTTTCTTAGGATTGGTATTATTCATCAGGTCAATAGCACAACTGTCTTCTACAGATGCTGGCACTACTTGTAGGAGTGGTCCAGGTCCCATACACACTACACAATCTCCTTTTGTCACATTACCTACTTGCTTCACCATTAGTAACCAGTTATTACTATATCCAGTAATTCCTGTGGTCATTTGAAACCATTCATCAGCTGTTTTTGGTGTGTGCCAATAATGTGTATTCCGCCTTTCAATGACACAGGAGATAAGGAGGATTCTGTAATGTTTACATTATTCACTTCACATATGTAAACGACAAATTTTGGGTCATATCCTGAACTAAAAGCCCATAACAGGAATCCCCAACAACTGGTTGGTGATCTTCCCATAGAACTATAGGAAGGTGGCGTCAGAGTATTAGATGTCAAATCTATTGTCAACAAAAGTCCGGTGTTTGTGTGTGTCAGTTTAAGCAGTCGTCTATGATGTTGTGCATATTCAGTAGTTGCCCAACAAGGTGTCCAGTTATCATTTTCATTTGCCACTAGAGTCGACCATGATGTATCCTTTAGATCATTTGTCATATATCATGTATGAGTAGTATAATCACTACCTTTAGCATTTCTACTGGTAAGGCTAGAAAATGGAAGCACTACAGAAACACTGGTATTATATTACTATTTTTCTATAATAATTATTTCCCTGGCAGAAGTGTGTTTCTTACATGGCCAAAGTAGGTACCTCCAGGGAGATCACCACTAACATCTCATAAAAGTCATCTCACTGCTCTTACTCCCTAAAAGGTCAGCAGCCCGTGGGTTTCTTCACTGACTTTCGGGCCTATCCAGGTTCTAAACACCTGAATCCGTCCTATTATCAGACTTTGGCTTGCTTCCCTTGTTGGAGCTTGAGACAGCAGAAATGACCTTCTTATAGTGCGTCAGATGCTATTTTAATTGCTGTTTTTCTAATTTCTTCATCCAAACAGAATTTCATATGGAGTTAATTCTGTTGTCTATCTGTTGAAACATAACTCCTATTTTTTCAATTAATTGGTTTGTTGTGTGTTCCGTTATAGATTCTTTCTGGGATGCCATATTGTGAAATAATATCTTTACACAATACTTCTGCTACAGTTAGCGCTATAGCTAAAAGTTCTACCCATTTGGAGAAAGCATCTATTATCACTAGGCAGTACTTTTTCCCTTCACTCTTATTTAATTCTATGAAATCCATGTGTATTGCTTGAAACGGATACTGAGGTTCAGGGAACCTTAGATTCCCCTGTGAGTTATGTTTAGCGCAAATCAGACATGCTCTACAAAAATTCTTTGAAAAGGCATTAAATCCATATGTAGTATAATGTTGTTGAACCTGAGTCACCATCCCTCCTGTTGAGACATGAGTAACTCCATGGCTCAATATGGCTGCTCATTTAAATAGATTCTTAGGTAATATTGGTTTGTTGTCTGGTCATACATACAGATCATCTTTCAACTGTGCACCATTACGTAACCAAACATCTTTTTCAAACTGGGGACTTTGTTGTTGCATTTCTTTAAGGGTTGATTGATCTATGTCTGTGTGTTCTGTCATTAGAAGAACATCTTGTTTCCCTGTAGCTGCTTCTTTAGCTATTTTATCCATAAAAGCATTTCCAAGAGACACCTCATCTGTCCCTGATGTGTGTGCTGCACATTTACATATGGCTATAGCCGCTGGGAGCTGTACAGCATTGAGCAGTTCACTTAGGAGTTTGGCATGTGTTACTGGTTTTCCTGTAGATGTTATCATACCACGATTCTTCCAATACTGGGCAAAGATATGCACTGTGGCATATGCATATTGGCTGTCTGTACATATAGTTACCTTTTTTTTTTTTCTTTCATTAGTTTACATGCTTCAGTTAGTGCTACTAACTCAGCTGCCTGTGCTGAGTAATTGGAGGGTAGCTGTTTCGCTTTTAATACTGTGGTGTTTGTGACCACAGCTTATCCTGTTAATAATTTGCCTTATTCATTTTTCCTAGATGAACCATCTACAAAAACACTTTCCCCTTCTTGAAGGGGTTGATCTTTAAGGTCAGACCTACTTTTAGCTGTTTCCTCAGCTAGTTTCTGATAACCATGCTTCTCTCCGTCATCTGCTGTCGGTAGAAGTGTTGCTGGGTTTAACGTAGTACATCTTTCTATAAAGAATACAATTGCAGCTTACTTCTACAGCCATTAAGACTGCTATTACAGCACGCACACAATGTGGCATAGCACATGCCACACTGTCTAATTTGGAGGAGAAGTATGCAATAGGTCTCTTTTTATCTCCATATTGTTGAGTTAGTACTGATGTCATAAAATATTCTTTACAATCTACCTTCTGGATAAAGGGTTTACTATAATCAGGTAGTGCAAGAGCTGCACTAGAAACCAAAACTTGTTTTATTTTACAGAAAGCTTCTTAATAATAATAATAATAAATTGAATTTGTATAGCGCTTTTCCCAGGCTCAAAGTCAAGCTAACAGGTAGGAATATATTAAAAAAAACAAAAAAACAAACAAAAAAACAAACAAACAAACTATGGATAGGCAGAAGAGAAGAGATGGGCCTTCAGACGGGACTGAAAAATGGTAAGGGACTCAGACATGCGGATCTCATAGGGGAGGGAGTTCCAGAGCCTGGGAGCTGCCCTGGAAAAGGCTCTGTCCCCAAAACTGCGAAGCTTCGACTTGGGGACGTAGAGGAGACCGGCTGAGGTGGATCTGAGGGACCGTGAAGGTTGGTAGGGGAGAGGAGGACAGTGAGGTATGGCCGGGGCAAGGTGGTGTATGGCTTTGTAGGTAGGACCAGGATTTTGTATGTGATCCGGTGAGAAATGGGAAGCCAGTGTAGCTGTTTTAGGACCGGAGTGATGTGGTGCCAGGATGTGGAGCGGGTGATGAGTGCGTGTGGCTGAGTTCTGAACCAGTTGAAGCCTTTTAATGGAGGTTGAGCTGATGCCGAGGAGTAGTGAGTTGCAATAGTCAAGTCGTTGAGGAGATGAAGGCATGAATAAGTCTTTCGGCAGCAGAGGGAGTGAGTGAGGGTCTGATTTTGGCAATATTTCGAAGGTGAAAGAAGGAGGTTTTGATGACTTGGCGGATGTGGGGCTCAAGGGAGAGGGTTGAATCAAAAATCACACCAAGGTTGCAGGCCTGGGGAGATGGGGAGACGATGGTGCCGTCAATGGTGAGAGTGGGGCTATTGGCTTTGCTGAGAGTGGATTTGGAGCCAATGAGGAGGAATTCTGTTTTATTGCTGTTTAGTTTGAGGAAGTTGTGGTGCATCCAGGTTTTGATAAGCTGACAGACAGGAGTTGATGTGGGAGAGGGGGATTGTGGGGGAGTTGGTGCTGAGGTAGATCTGGGTGTCATCGGCATAACAGTGAAAGTTCAGGTTGAAGTGGCGGAGTATCTGACCAAGGGGGAGGATGTAGATGATGAAAAGAAGGGGGCGAGTGCACGAGCCTTGGGGAAGCATTGGGTGACTGAGGCAGTAGCAGAGGTGTGGTTATGAAGGGAGATGAAATGGGATCTGTCCGAGAGGTAGGAACTGAGCCAGGTGAGTGCAGTACCTTCGATACCAAGGTCTTTGAGTCTGGTGAGCAGGATGTTATGGCTTACAGTATCGAAGGCTGCACTCAGGTCGAGAAGAATAAGGATGTTGAGGGAACCGGTGTCAGCAGAAGTGAGTAGGTCGTTGAAGACTTTGAGCAGAGCAGTTTCTGTGCTGTGGAGGGGGCGAAAACCAGATTGGAAGGGTTCAAATTGGTTATTGGCATGGAGATGAGTTTGTAATTGTGAGAGGCAACTATGCGTTCGAGGGTTTTAGACAGAAAGGGAGGTTGGATATAGGGCGGTAGTTATTAAGGGAAGATGGATCTAGGCCAGGTTTTTAAGGACTGGGGTGACAGCAGCAGTTTTGAAAGCAGAGGGACAGTTCAAAGGGACAGAGAGGAGTTGAAGAGGTTAGTGAGGTAGGGGGAGAGGACGGGGAGGCATAACTTCAAGAGAGGAGTAGGTAGGGAGTCCAGTGAGCAGGTAGTGGGTTTGGAAGAGCTGATGAGTTTAGAGATATCAGGGGAGGTGACCAGGTCAAACTGGGAGAGGAGGCAGTGTGGAGGAGGAGAAGGGAGGCTTCCTCTGTCCATTTTAATAGTGAATTAATTTTAAGATCTTCTTCATTCATTATCTTGCTTAAAGGTGAGGTTATTTCTGCATAATTTGGCACCCAAGTCCTGCAGTAATTAGTTAAGCCTAGAAAAGACATCATTTGTTTCTTTGTCTGTGGTTTGGGTGCTTGAAGGACAGCTACTTTTCTGTCTTCAAGGAGAGTTTTCCCCCCTGCACTGAGATTATGGCTCAGATATTTCACTACCCTTTTACACAGCTGAAGTTTATTTTTGTTCACTTTGTGACAAATGCTGTAGTAGTGCTATTGTATCTGTCTTACAAGTTTCTTCATCTAGAGATGCTAAGAAAACATCATCTACATAAAGTAAAATATGACTATTACCAAGAGGTTGAAATTTAGCCATGCTAGCACTCATAACTTGGAAATAAATAATTGGACTTGGACAATTTTAATTCTTTTCTTTAAGTCATCCTTTGTGTCTTTTATTATTGCATCTTGTAGTTCAGCTAATTTTTTGGGAGTTGAGGCATCCCTCAAACCCGTAGTCATTTATCCATTTATCAAGATGCTCGATGTGTTTTGGATCTAATTTTTCAACATACTTCCAGTCTTTGCACGTTAAATCTTCCTTAGTTAAACATTTACTTCCCACTTTCCCCATTTTGCAAAATTTAGTCCAACGTTTCAACACCTAGGGTGTTCTACCGTTGGTTTTTTACCCAGTGGGACAGTAATAAAAACGCCTGTCGTGGTAATTCTCACTTCAACTCTCACGAGTGGAGAATTCTTGCCTTTGCATCCACGTCAGTCTTACTGTTTACAACCCACTGTTTTATATGGAAGAAGATTCCAAGTGGAACTCTTTTCCCAATCACTCACTCATTCACTCCTTTCCCACGGATTTTATCGGCCCTCTACTCCCCATCCAGATGTTTACACGTAATTTGTCGGGTACCTGTAGGACTCCGTGCGTCTCTATCATGGAATTTATTGGGATTTTGTTGGACTCCATGCGTCCACTTTTAGGCCTATTTTTATACACAGAATTTATCGGACTCCGCCGTCCAGTCCAAATGTCACAGAATTTATATCCCGTGGGACTCCGCCGTCCCTTCACCTGTCAGTGCCTAGGATTCACAGGGTTTTACTACTGGCGCTTCAACCCTCAGTCACACTTGCACGTTTAACACAAAAGCCTACTCACCACTGTTGTCTTTCTCTCCTTCGGATTACCGTCAACCTTCAGATCCCAGTCAGCGAGCTGAAACTTCGGTCCTGGAAAGGATCTATTGCCGTGGTCCACGGTCTTTCCGGTTTCTAACTTCGCCCACTGGAAACCTCGGGTATCTTGGTATCCGGCTCGAAGGACCAAATAAATGTCAGGTTTAGACACCTAAAATATCAAACAAGGAAGAAAGAGACAAGAGGGTTACTGGCTTTTTACTCGCGAGGAGAACGGACAGAGATGCACTCAGTTACATCCTCCAACCGTTCTGAGGCATCTCCGCCGCTTCCTCTCTTTTATTATGAACAAGGAGGTCCCTAGTTACATGCACATTGCTGCTATATGGGGGAAAGGGAATAAACAAGGACATGAACTTGAGACAGTTAGATTAAAATATGTTGTTATGGCTATGGTGCTATGCAGAATGTTCCAGAAACTATGTAAAACAGCTGCATATCAGTAGCTATTTTGGTTCTTGCTTCTTTGGGTGTCTGGCTCTGTGACCCATCCACTGCAGGTTTCCTGTGAACAAACTCAAAGATTCATATTAAAATACAATGCTTATATTTCCATATATGTATTTCCATGTACTGAGTAAATATGAGATAACTTATATACATAATGATTCCAACACTGTTGCACTGGTTAAAGTTTTATTCAAAGTGCAAAGTAAATGTCAGAAGTTTAACTAAGGAGAATTACCGCAATCAGGGATGGGCTGGAATAAAAAAGTGGACCTGGAGTCTTTGTAGAGGATTTGACTGCTCAGTGCGACTCACTGTCACTGACCGTTCATACAATTAATGCATAATTAAATATTGAGACGACCCACCACTAACTTATAGACAGAATATCCTGTAACACCATGGTGCCATACTTTTGTAAGATTTGGCCATTTTAGACACTGAAATCATCATGAGATAAGAGGGTTATTGTTACTTTAGTTATTTGTGACATGGAGAAGAGAGAGCAGTGGATATAAGAAGCACTTTACGCAACAGAACAGTAGAAGACCACTGTTTCCATTATTTGTGGTGGGCCTAAATAAAATTAGATTTGTGTAGGTACTTGTTTGTGTTTGTGTCAAGTGAATGTGGTAGAAATCTGATATTTGTACAGTAAGGATTGATTTGTATTGTACGTAGTGTTTGATTGATAAATATTTTATTAATAATTACAATTGCTCTGTCCTAACAATTAAGAAATGCTCATTTACTGCAAAGGCTATTCTAATAACCTTTTGCTTTTTCCTGTTTTACAGCTTTATTGCAACACTTTGACTTCACCAACACACACATATACACACACCCACAAATCAAAACAACGGCACTTTTAAGAGCCACTCTCTCTCTCTCTCTCTCTCTCTCTCTCTCTCTCACTTGTCTCTTTCGATCACTCTTTGTCATTGTCTCTCTTTTAATCACTCTTTCTATCTGTCTCTCTCACTCCCAGCTATTTCTCTTCAGAAATGGCTGGAGGTTCACAAAAAAAGACCTGCCCAAACTGTGGGGAAAAAATATACTGTGGACTTAAAATTTGTTCATTTTGCAACCATCCACAACCCCAACATGTAAGACTCCAAAAAAAGCTGGACAAATTTCGAAGTCAGCAGAAGCAGTGGTTGTCATCCATGAAAAAAAATAACATCAAGTCCCACGTCCTTGATGATGCTGCCATTCTGGTATGTAGTTTTCCCATCATCTCATTCACCATGTTTTATTATTTTGACATACGGAAATGAATTAACTGGTATAATATATTGTCTCACATCCACACTATTAATAAGAATATAACTTGTAAATATGTTTTTTTAATAATGTTTAATAAATAATGTTTTTTTTCCAAACTATTATGTCTAGGGAGTTTAAACTTATACAATTCCTCACATTTATCTATCCAAACATTATGTAAAAATCATTGTTTGTTTGTAAATGTTTTCTAGCTTTGATGTAACTTCAGATCAAGAGGACAAATTCAGCTGTGAACTACAGTTTTGTGTTTATATCTAACTCATTTCTTTACCTCTCTGTTCCAGCTTGAGAAGTTGTATGCCCTTGGCCTGAAGCCCCTGCTGCTGATTGCACATCCTCCTAAGGTGGGGACAGGGACGTGCCAAACTAAACTAATGCTGCCAGTGCATGCCCACCTTAGCACATCCGCTAAGACATGCCTTGACAACGTGGATGCCATCTACAAATTGATGGTTGAAGGTGAGATTGCATTTATTTAACCTTAAAATACATACACATGCATATATTCACTATGTGTTGTACAATCATTGGTGGTCATTTGTCCTGTACATTTCCAAACCGCAAGACTAGAAATTCTGATCTCATTTTAAAGAGTTGGTATTATGGAAAACAAGAACAAAAATTGCTTTGGGATGATGGCAGGGGCCACCTGTGCTTTAAAAAACCTCACTTCTATCTCCTTGGTAGTTGTAAGTTATTGGAACTTTTGAAATCCGCAGCTAAAGTGGGAGCGCTGTTGAGGCTGTACTTTTTTAATGAGTCACATTTACAGTCAAATCAAATATGCTGGAAGCTTCAGCACAAGACCACTAGCAGACTTATGTAGTCACAGTTTGCATTTCAGCCAGATGACAAGCAAAGCAGGACACTCATAGTGTTTTTCCTGCATAGAGGCTGCATTGTTTTGACTGGGTCTAAACACTGTCTGGGACTCTGACTCTGTATTAATGTAGCAACCAGGTTACGTCTCTGTCTCCATCTCTGTCCTCTGCATTCTGTCTCTGACATGCAGGTCTGTGTGTCTAAGCTAGAGACACTTTTATAGCAGACTTATATTAAAGGCTGATGGTGGCTTCAGCTGGCAATGTGGCTCCTTCCAACAAGGTTCTGTGGAGGTGGGGTCATGTTTATTTGAGCTTTACAATGTAACCAAAGTCAAACAATTAGAAGATCTTTCTCTGATTCACTGTTTTTGTTCTTGCTAACAGTGCTCAAGCTCACTCTCTTCAATTGCTTTGGAGCTCGCTCAGTCGCCGCTCTCTGCATGGGGCAAATTTTGAATCGTGTTTACAAACAGCAAGAATAAAGCCTACTCATTTTGCCCTTTAAGACTAACTTGTGTTAATGTCAATGTATTTTAAAAACAATGGGAGTCAAAGTAAATCTACTACTTGTGCCAATGCGAATAGAGATTGGATGTGCAAAAAAGTACCTAATGACATGAAAGTCAATGAGACCACAAACAGTGTTGGGCAGGTTACTCAGGAATTGTTACTCCTCTTGTAAAAGTATTTACTTATTACAGGGAATTAAAAGTTATTAGTTACTTTACTCGTCATGTTACTGGATTACTTTTACTATCTCGCACCATGCCCCTTTCGAAAAAGTGATAGATAACCTGTTTAGTCCGCTTATTTTAGAAATGAATCTACTTTACTGGAACAATTATTAACATTAGGAGTCAACAATCCGCTAAACTTTACACATTGCTGCCTCTCCGACCAGGTGATGCTATGCAGAGAAGCCTGTGCATATTTGAAAATAATAAACAGTCTCTCCCAACTAATAGCTACCCAATACTATTTAACTAATAGCATATTGATAAGAGCAGCATGGAGTATGTTTTTGTTTTTACAAAACATATAACTAATAAAATGAAATAAAAAAGTAAAGCAAGTCAACCCCCATTTTTTTAACTAATGTTTTCTGCACATGTATTTATAAGAGCAGTATTCAGTGTTTTACAGAAGATTAAACTTTTCTTAATGCCACTCTCTCCTGACGAGTGCATGCATCACTGGCAGTAGCATCCTACCGCTTTTATAAGTTTTACATGGCTGTGCTTCAATAAATTAGATTTAGAATTGTTAGCGGTTGTAAAACTTTTGCTGGTCGCACAAAGTTTACAATGGATGACAATGGATGGTGTTCTTTCCATCTTAGACTGTGACACAATAATGGCGATACTTAACAGCTTTCGAAAAAACACATATCCAACCCATTCTCCATTCTTTCTTGAGTCCTCTGCCCCATGCCTGTAAGAATCCTGTGGCTAAAATAACATTCACCATGTCCATCTTTTTTTACTGTCTAGGTTGATTTGGGGTTGCATTTATTTTCACTTTGGCCTAATTGCATATTATATATTATATTTGTGTGTGTTCCATGTCCATTTATAGGTTGGACAAGACTCAGCCCAGACCAATTGCCTCAAGAAGAGGAGAACTTCACCTTACATTTGGTGCCGTGTGACTTAACACCTACTGCCCAAACCCTGTCACCACAACAGGAAACACCAGCCACACCATCACAAAACCAGGCTCCATCCATTGACACACCAGCACCCCAGACTTCATCCATCTGCATGTCACCCCACCCGTCTCCTTCCTACCACACATTACCACACCCTGCTCCATCCGTCCACGAACCAGCACACCCTGCCCCATCCATCCACGAACCAGTACACCAGGCTCCATCCATCCATGAACCAGCACACCAGGCTCCATCCATCCACGAACCAGCACACCAGGCTCCATCCATCCACGAACCAGCACACCAGGCTCCATCCATCCACGAACCACCACACCAGGCTCCATCCATGAACCACCACACCAGGCTCCATCCATCCACGAACCACCACACCAGGCTCCATCCATCCACGAACCACCACACCAGGCTCCATCCATCCACGAACCAGCACACCAGGCTCCATCCATCCACGAACCACCACACCAGGCTCCATCCATCCACGAACCACCACACCAGGCTCCATCCATCCACGAACCAGCACACCAGGCTCCATCCATCCACGAACCACCACACCAGGCTCCATCCATCCATGAACCAGCACTCCTGGCTCTTTCCAGCCACACACCACCACAACCAGCTACACCCATCCAGGAACCAGTACACCAGATCCCAGCTGTGCCACCACTGCAGGGTCCACGGCAACGTAAAAGAGCACAAAAAATTAAAGGTGTGTTTTAGTCTATGCATGTATTGAACAGAGATTTTACCCCCCCATAATCGTCCTTACGTTCATGTGAATTTTGTAAACCCTCTAAACATTTATTTATTGATTTATTATGGATCTGATTCAGGATTGCATTTATACGGTATGCATAGATGCTATATTCATGTTTTGTGCAAAATCCCTATAAAGTACATTTATTTTTAATTTTTTTCTATAAAAAATATTTGAACTGGTGGTTCTCTACACATCCCTGCTTCATGTAATTAGAGAGCTGCAAAGTTAAAGTCCCACTATAAGGAATACCAGTATAAAAGATATCTGCTCTGTGGCAAGCGATGTAAAATGTAAACAGTCCATTAGGAGACAAAACGTAAAGAAGGGATGGCAAAGAAACAAAGATTTTGAATAGAACCATGTGCAGTCTTTGATACTCCTGTGGTTTTCAGATCTCACTAGGAGGAGCTAAATGTGTTAATGACAAACAGTGGGAAAAATGAATAAATGTTTGCATTGTGAATAGATTCCTGTACAAAAAATACTGCACATATTGTGGACATTGGTACAAATAATGTATTCCTTACAATTACAGATTGCCCTCACAATCGGCTTGAAATGTTCCCAGTCCGTGAAATAATAAAGACAAGGAACAGAAAGGTAGGACAGTGCCAATGACTAACTGGATGACAGTGTTTCCTCTCAAGTAGTTAAATAATGCTTTTGGAATTGTCATTTCAAAACCTTAATGAAGTTCAATTTCACTTAAAATGCAGCAACAAATATGTGATTATAAAACGATGCTTTTATCATTTTTATTATTTAAGAAATATTACCCCTAAAGACACCTACCCCTCTCCACCCTAAAAATGAATACAAAGGAAAAACTGGATGACATTCTAAAACCATGTTACCTTGAGAAAATACTGTTGTCTAAATCACAACATTGAGCTGTATATGTTGGCATCCTGTAAATACCTTTAGCTTCAAGTGTCAGTCATGGATCTTATTTAATGACTATGATTCAAAATATGCAAGATATAAACTATGTTAACAATTAATATATTTTAACTTCTTAAAGTTCTTAAAGTACAACATTTAAATAACATACAGTAATACAATGTCTTTGTCTTCCTGCCACAGGGGAGGACAGAACATCTTTATGACTGGCAGCCCTGCACAATGTGGTATGTTAAATAGCTTTTGGTTGTGTACGATTACATGCATTTTTATTATTGGGCTCTTGGATCGCGCTGTAGTGGCAAAGGCCATCTCTGAGCAAAACACTTAACCCCTAGTTGCTCCAGAGGCGTGCAACCTCTGACATAAATCAATTGTAAGTTGTTTTGGATAAAAGTGTCAGCTAAATGAATAAATGGAACGTAATGGACTGTTTTGATTATTGTCTTGGGTAGAGATTATTAAAGAAAAATGGTAATGCAAACAGTTTTTGGGTGTTTACATTTGTGAGGATACTGACATGTTGTACTGTGCATCCACAGCCATATGAAACCAAAAGTGAAATCTGCTATTTCAATTTAATTATGGAAAGGCCACAAAGTAGGAATGCACTATTTACTCTACATTTTCCCAATAATTCAGCATATAGCAAATCTTCATTCCATGCATTTGTCAGGCCAACGTACATGGCCTCATGTCTTTTGGCGTAGGTCAGGTTACACAAAATGAATTTTCCCAAGTGCTTTTAGTGACTTAACTTAGATTATGATGTCCATGCTTGAGTATTTACTATTCACTTTTAAGTTTCTGCTGTGAGTCTCTAGAAGAGGAATGCAGTGATTGGAAATGCTGATACAGTCAGAGGAAACATCAGGGTTTCAGGGTTTACGATTAGTACACTGCGAATGGAGATACTTATTTGTGAGTTAGAGGATTTATTTTATTTTTCATTTTGACATTTTAAGTTGCTGTGCTGTACCCATTTTTGTTCCACCTGCTAGCTGTATTGTGTCTATCTACATTTTTTAACACGATTATCTAGTTTTGTTTATTTTTCCATGAACAAGTTACTGTAACACTGACATACCATAATGTCTGTAATGACCTTGATGTTTTATATCTTGTTTAAAAGCAATCTTACACACTTGGAAACCAGATACACCAGAATAATAATGGGTTCAGTAAGACCTTCCTCCAACTCTGGCACAGCGCGCTAGTGTGGAGAAAGGTCTGGCTATGCTAGTCTAGGTTAACAGTTACATCATTTTATCGCCTCGTCCCGACTCTGGAACAACAGATTCTTGATGCAACAGTCTCACTGCACTACTCTGCAAAGTAAAATAGTAAATGTTACAATCATGACAATCAATTCAATGTGTGTTATACCTACTAATTCTCTTTCACCTTCCCTCTCTCTATTTATTAATATGTTTTTCTTAGTGGAAAGACCTGGCCTCCATCCTGGCAGCCAGCCTGATTCCCATCCCATGCAGCCAGCCTGCAAATATGCAATGTACACTGCAAACATGCATTTTTGCCTTGTTCTTGTTTAGTGTATTTTACATATTTTTATTTCCCACTTGTATTGTTACATAACATTGTCATTTTACATCAGCTAAGCAGTGTGTAATGTAATTTGAACTTTATAATCTTCATGGTTTTTCTTAAAGCTTGTTAAAGCCTCTTTTATCTGTATGGATTCAATAAAGTGCAACAGTCAACAGACTTAACATTTCTTTAACTTGAAGGACCCCTATATGGATTGTTTTGTGGCAACAGACCATGGAAAAGTTACAGTTGATCATCTTTTAAATCAGACAAGCTAAATATAGGCAACAACTGATCCTTTCACAACTACCAAAATGTTCAGTCCACTGATGAGTATGAGTGATGACACACACAGTTGGAGTGCTTTATTGGGGGACATAGCTCAATATTGAAGAAGACACTGTTTAATTTAAGGTTTCATATTAAATTACACCCACCACAAATAATACTTGGAAATAAAAAAAATTAACTAAATGAGCAACTTCCCATTTTATTCACAGGCTTAGTATTCTTCCAATCTCTTGTGCTAAATTGCAGTACCATAATTAACTATGAAATGATGCCATATCCTAATTTGCATAATATACTGTTTGGACTAACCCTATGTAGCAGTTACTCTTCTTGAAGCTGATTGTGTGATGGTCATTTTTACAAATGGGACTACATGCATACACATACACTGGAATGGAGATAATCTTTTAAAAAGTGTTGTTTTTGGTACTACATTTGCAGTTCATTTTCCATTTTTTGTTAGTCATAACAAAATAGAGTTTAAGCTATGACAATACCGAACAAAATAAATTAAGTGTACTATGTGACATTTTCAGATTTGTCTTATTATGAAGTTTGGCAATCTGTGACATGACTGACATAACTAGTTTGATACAGTGAAGCCAGTTTTGGACCAATTAAATACTACTACAGTGTGACTTCCTGTTGGAAGATTCAACAGTTTCATGGCTCAGAGTGTTTATCTGACTCAGATCGTCTGATTAATCAGCCCACCTACGAGGCTCATCTATGCTCATCTGTCAAACACCAACGCAGCGTCACTGATGGCCGAATAGTCTTTTTAGATTCACTGAGAGTTTATAATCCAAGCAATACGGTTGCATCTGTCATGTGCGACGGGATGTCTCAAGGTTTTGACGTCATGTTTGGGCCTACATGGAAGCGTCCGTGCAGGCTTTGGTCGGCTTCACTGTTCCAACTGTGGCTTCCCCCCTTGGGTGTAATGAAGGAGCTACGTTACGTAACTCCCGCGAAATTGAACATAACACCGAAGCTGCGTGTAAATAGGCCTACATGCTAAAATCGCCTTAATAAATCACCACCTGTTTGCTTTTTTCCAAATAAGCCACATAAATTCAGTGTAATATATGCTTCGGCTGCATTTAAACTTTTAGATATTCTCCTGTTATGTGTTTCTATGAAAACCCTATTTTGCAAACCGGAAAGACTACTGTAATACTGATTGGTTTTGTTTTTAAGCTCTGTAAGTATCTAAAATAAACCAAAGTCTTTACTTTTGCATATCATACAACACCTAAATACAGTGTAAGTACTAGTTCGGCTGTACTAGATATTTAATATATCAAGTGCATACATCTTTTACTGACCCTATTCACAGCCTTACTTTGCAAACCGGAAAAACTACAAATATGATACAAATTAGTATCAAGAGTGTGCTGACTAGAGGGAATTGTAGTTTTAAAAATATGACTCAATATACTGGAATTGGAATTTGTAAATAATGAAGTAAGAATACACTGGTGGGTTTAAGGGGATAGGAATCACATTTGCATAATAAAATTTTAAATACCTTACTGTTAAATAGGTGAAAATCAAATTTGACCATTTTTGACAGCACCCCCTCTGGGTGACTCTATTCATATGGATATAGCCATATAGCTGAAGTCAAGAGCTATTTATAACAGTTGGTTTCATGTCTGTAGCCCCTTCTGTTCCTGAATGACAAGCTTTCCAACATGCACCAAGGTGAAGGTTCAGAGGTCAATATTTCAAAGCAGGAGCCATTTACAACCTTCAGACTGACATATGCTAATCTCCAGGTTGAGCCCTTTCCAACAATATATTTGGTTTAATCCTACGACAAATTTCAATTTTAAGACTTCATGGACACAGCCTTGGCTCAGGTATAGTTTCAGTGAGGACTTTGAGGCCCCGACCTCAACTTTTATAGATTTTTTAGAAATTTAGTTTTATAACAATACTGCACATATGTATACCGGAGCCAAGCAACAAACAGACTATTTGAGTGTTTTGGCCAGAGTCATGAACTTATGACCATCAGCATTAGTCTAAAAGATGCAATTAGGCGTCCAAATAGTACTTTCAAATGATGTCAGTGATGGATGGCGTTTTCAGATCATTTACTTAAGTAAAAATGCTAATAATGTGCTGGACAAATACTCAGTTACAAGTAAAAGTAAAAGGCAATATAATGCATTGATAATGTTACTTAAGTGAAATTATGAAAGTATAATGAAAATGTAAGGTATTGAAAGTAAAAGAATTCAAAGCAGAAAGAAAAGCCTAATATCATGATTATTCCTTATGTGTTAATGTAAAAGCAGGATTTGACTGTTGTAGTTGGTTAAGGTTCAACACTTTCGTCTCTGACAGCACGAGATGATTATTTCATTATGGATGAATTTGCTAATTTTTTTAATTTTTACTTTTCCTACTTAAGAGCCCATAGCCCAAAAGTACCACCTTCACAATGCTTGTTTCGTCAGTCTAAACCTAAAAATGTTTAAAAATATATCTTAAATAATCAAAAGGAAAAGAGGAAAATCTTCACTTCTGTGAAGCTGAAACCATGAAATTTTACATGACATGACTTAAACAATTATATAAATAGTTGCCAATTAAAGTTCTATCGATCAACTAATGTACTAGCTGTACTTATATAAACTGTGGAGTACCTTAATTTATACTCTTCATATTGTTTGTGCAAAACTCCTTTTTAAAGTAACTAGTAACTAAAGCTGTCAGATAAATGTAGTAAAGCAGTGTAGCTGCGAAAAAAAACAACTCTGGATCAAGTTACTGCTAATGCAAACTGAACATTTCCTGCTGCACCAGCTTCACATTAAAAGCATTTAACTGGCGAAACACAAGTTGACCTTTATTTTGAAGTAGTCACAGGAAATGCAATCTGTTTGTGAGATTTACGTGTGTCAAAAATGCGTCTATACAAGACAACCGTCATTTTCAGCAGTTTTCTCAAAAGAAAGTACAAATACCAGTAAATTTGACTTAATTACAGTATTTGAGTAAATGTACTTAGCTACTGTCCAACACTGAAGGATTTAACAGGCATATTAAGTTCACACAACAGACAACTCCATCAAATGTGTTTATTAAAGTGGTGCATACGTATGCATCACAAAAAAGACATTTCTTTATACCGTTTTACAGGATGTAAGTGAAAAATGATTGGATTTGTCTGTCCGTCTGTATGCATGTACATTTAGATGATCTCATGTGGAAAACATAAAAGAAAAACATTTAGGGTTTCAATTCTATTTGATGGTATTCAGTATGCTTTAACTACAAATACTACAAAATAACATGGGTAGTATAGACATATTGCATACAAATATAAATCCACATAATATTATGGAAATACCAAAGTACATTAGAATAAAACTATATTATAAACTATATTTTGTACAAATCTCCAGTTCCTCTGTGTTGTTTGGCAGTGGTCTTTAGGTGTCTTCTTCCTCAGACTCGGGGCTGGTGAAGCCATTGTCATCCCACTCCTCAATGGCCTCCTGTATGGAAAGAAAATGACATTCCATAGTGGCTATACTGCTGTATGCATTAACCGCCTGTTTGTGTTGACTTCTAAGCGATTGACCCCTCCGACTGAGGACACTGTTGAGCCCATGTGTAGCGTCCTCTGTCAAGTCACCGAAACCTGTAGAGGAATTGTGGAAAAAAATAGAAAGAGCAAGATGACACATCAAATAAAACATGACATATATATATATATGATATATATATATATATATTTTTTTTAAATAAATAAATACATAATACTAAAATCTACAGATCTTGTACATACGGCTGGTTTTGATGTGCTCCAAAGTCTGTCCTCTGAGTGACTCCACTTCTTGCACTTGCTTCAGAAGGTACTTGATGTGCTGAGACATCTCCTTTACCAGGATGCTCTGCTCCTTCTCCAAGCGTTTCAGCAGCATTACCTGGTCGAAGATAGATCTCTTCAACCTGAAGGTGTTGCCTTTGGTTGTGGAAAGGAATGGAATAGTGGACAAGGAATGTTTCTTATTATAACAGAATTATGTTATTTCTGAGACATCTTTTTAGCGACAGCATTGGTTCAGTAGAATATAGACAAGTTCAAAATATGAATACAAGTCCCAATAACATCATTTGGATGGAGAGCTTGTGAAATTGTGATGGGTAAGCATTTTATTTGTGATTACTAGAGCAGAAAAACATGATGTTGATCTCACTATTCAATATTATATTCCGTGATAAATATTTCCATATTTTGGTATGTATGATATTTTTTATTTCAATGTATCATCCCATTCCTGTGTTGTGTGAGAAGTAACAAA
The DNA here is from genome assembly GCA_024633595.2 of Lepomis macrochirus. NCBI lineage: Eukaryota > Metazoa > Chordata > Actinopteri > Centrarchiformes > Centrarchidae > Lepomis > Lepomis macrochirus. The sequence goes on from JALXJV020000022.1 coordinate 59,643, forward strand.
AAGGACAATGGTAAATATGAAAATGTGGTTGGAACCATTGTGAGGATCGAAAAGGGATTTAAATTCGTAAAGACAATGTAAAGTGATGCCATCGGCTTATACTATGGATATCAACTTAAAAGTACAACAAGCTAAACTAGCAATTCATATCATACCATCTTCATGTCTCTCCCATGGTAGGATGTATCCCTCTGTCAGACTGCAAGCCAACTCCTCGTCAATCGGATCTCCTTCCACTACGGTGTTGTATTGCAAGACCTTTTCGCGAAGCTTCTTCTTCAACTCTGTCATTTTCTTTCTCTTTCTTTGTCTTGCCTGGTTGCTATCTGCAAATGGAAATGAAAAGAAAACTGTATCGTAATTCCAGAATAGTATTGTTTTTTTGAAGTGTTATTAATTTAAATAACTTGATTTGACAACAAACCATGCTGACGATACAGATCTTGCTTCTTGCGTAAAAGGGTTACAGTGATGTTCTCAATGTCAGCCCTTAGCTCTTCAGTACATCCTGGAGTGTAGACTCTCTCTGAATAGATGAAACAAAACAATTGGACAAGAGACACAATTAATGAAATTTTCAAAATTTAGCCACCTTTAATTATTTGTATAAAGGTACATTCATTAACAGATGTGTGCGTGTGGGTGTGTATATACATAGTGTACTTTACATGTTTTACCTGTGACTGCCCATTGCCTGACATCACACACCCACTGCTGTATTGTCTCCTGATCAAGGTTGTGCTCCTTCTTGATGTTGCTGAGGCTGGCAGCTTCCACCTTTGCCCTCTCTGTGATCTTTTAAAGAGAAAAAAATAACAAAATGTCAGAACAGAAGCTCTACGCACCACCACAATGCAAAAAACCCACCAATTTTACGTGAGCTTTCGGTACAAGACATTCATCAGAACAGGTGTAAAATTAAACAACACATTAAATATCTGTGTAGACTACCAAGCAGACTTGTGGATAGGAGAAAAATGAGGTTACAATCTTGGAAGATAACTCCCCATAGTTACTTAAAATTAATAAAACATGATTTTTATCAAAATAGTCGCATATGTATTTTCTGTAACATGATTAAACAATTAATCAACAAATAGTTTCAGATCTAGCTGTATTTGGTGCATTGAGGGAAAGTGGCAGTGCTTAGGATCTCAATTATAATTTAGCCTTACTTTGACATATCTGTGGGCTAACGCTTGATGAAGGTTGTCCCTCTTTCTTCTGTTCCAACCCATGGCCTGTCGCGTTAGCATGTTCACTCTTCCTAATGAAAACAATAATGCACCCACAAGCCAAAAAAGATTTCATATCCAAAAGGCAACAAGAGAAACCCAACAGACATGCCTAAACCCACTCACTAAAAGTTAGTTGAACTGATTACCTCGAAGTACTACAATGATAATTTTTATAAGAACAGAACAGAGAAACTTTGTTTTTTAATTCCCTGTTTTTACAGGGAATTAAAGTATTTATTATTATTTATTTAGACTAGCACAGCGTGTAGTGTAAGTGTAACACCAACCTGCCTTTGTCATGTATTTTGTGACAAGTGCTGCCCTGGAGAGAAAGCTGTTCACCTATAAAGAAAATACTACAATTAAATTTTGGTCTCCTTTACAAACAAATATTACCTACACATCATAGATCTCAAACTTGTAGTTTAAAAGAAAACTTATGTACTGTATTATCTTAGGAATTTGGGACCCCTTGAGCATGCAAGCATTTTGAATAGCTGAAAACAACTGAACTGCCTATTCCTTATTTTAACTCATACATAAAGGATGTACTTTACCCCTCACGAGGGTGTTACTTAGATGACAAATAACTACCTTTTGGTGTTATGGTTTCTATTAAGACTCTCTTTAGCCACAGTTAGTTACATACCTGCTCCACTTCCTCTCCCACTGTGTTTCCTGCTCCATCCTGGCTTCGGCCGCCCCATCTCACCTGCAGCACAGAGTGAGAAGTGTTATGTAGAAGTACTTCAGAAGTTTTGATATAACATCATCCAATCAGGCATAACATGCACAAATGTAAAAATAATCCTTTGCATTGAAAATTGCTTACGTGTTATATCTACATAAGAGCAAACAATTCTCTAATTCTCAAATCTCTAAAACATCTCATGACACAAGCTTTTTGTTTGGTGGGGAAAAACTAAATCCCTGTCGTACAAATTTGAACTAGCAGCTGAAAAGCAGTTGGTGAAAGATAACACACATCACATTCTATTATCCGACCCATTATTTCCCTATAGCTACAGCCATACCAGACTTAAAGTTATTGCATGTACCTCGCATTTTGCAGTATGGGCTTTGGCATGCATGACGCTCAGGAATGGCCTCATTTCTGTCAATGGCAGAAGCTCTGGTAACCCCTCTGCTACTTTGTTAAGGTAGGGCCAGTACCTAAAAGGCAGGAGCAGCGTCATGTGAGTAAAATCTAAAATAACTAACATCACTGTAAAGCTGAGAAACAAGACATTTTAATCATGGAGTTGGATTTGCAATATGATAATGAGGATTACCTGCATGTAACATCCATACAGAAAAAGGTAACGTTTGCCTTCTTTGACATCTCTTTTTGAAGAAACATCGGGTAAATCAGATAAATCTGAAGAAAATGAGGGCTTGTTCCTGGCCAAGGACGAGGAAGTTGATAAATCAGTCTGATAAATCAGAAGAAAATCTAGTGGTTAAGAATCAATTGACCCAGTGAGGCCTGGCTTAAGCACACATCTCTGTCATCTGAGTGCCTATGACAAAATATATGATAAATATAATACTTGGCTACTACAAAGAATAGATAAATACCACTCAGCAAGCAAAGTGCGAAATGCTTTAGATTCTTACTAAGGGCACTACTAAGACTTGGACGGCCATTAAAACTCAAATATCAGCCATAAAAATCATACACATATACACACACACACACACATACATACCTGCAAACTGCAACTTGAATGCCCTCCTCGTCTGTCTGAGCACCAGACTTTTTGGACATCTCTCTGCCAGCAGTGAACTTGGAAGTACCGCAGACAGCACTGTCATTTGCCTATAAAGTCAGTTTATTACATGTTTTAAAATACATAAAAACCCAAAACTAAAACATCTGTATAAACAACTATAATTAATTAAATGTTCTTACACTTCTCATGTTGCCTCTGACAAGGTCAACAAAGGTAGCAACTTCCTCGTCCTTGGCCAGGAACAAGCCCTCATATATGGGTGGCTCCTCAGTCCTGTCCATGATAAAATAACATGTCAGTAATAGATATCACAAGTACTACGTGTACTATTTGTTAAAATGTATGTTATGATCACTGAAAGACAACTCAAAGGGCTACTATTTGTGTTCGACAAGTCTAAAATAAACTTCTGAAAAAAACCTATACCTACCCTTTTGACTTGCTGAAGCGGTAATGTTTTCGGTTTCCATCAGAGCAGACAGCCAACATGTCTGGAGAACATGCTGGACACTCAAAATGATGGACCTGGCACATATCCTCTTCTTTGTATTGACAAAATGTAAACTCAAAAAAGCTTCGCTGAAATGTATCAGCACAGATACTGCCTGCCTGCATATTAAGAAATGTTTGGTTAGGATTTTTTTGAAGCAATGCCCACAATTAAATATTAGGTATACAGTAATATGATTTTGTTTGTTATATGTTTCAGTGATATTAAGGCAGATTTACCCTTCCAGCTTGAACAGATCTGTGCTCCAGCATTTTCAGGAAGGCCTGCCTGGACATGGCTGGTGCCGTCACCTTCATATGTTCAAACGAGGTGAAGACATCAAACTTGTATCGGGTCTGGCAGCTGGTGCTAGCTGGCCAGTACCGATATACAAGCAGGTCCTTCACCTCGGGAGTCCATTCTGCAGAGCATGATGGACAGGATTTCCGAGGCAAGCAGACATCATATTGTCCTGTGAACAAGTGAATATACTGTAATAAATATTAAAATAATTTCAGTAATCAAATTGCAACAGATTCCCTTCTATACAGATACAAATATACGATATATTAGCTATTTGACATGGCTTTTGGGCATTGCCTGAAAATGCCATGGTGATAAAAAGCTTTGCGTTGCACACAGTGGTAAAGTTCTATTGTATAATAATACTTGCACAAAAAGAAGGGCTTTCAGAACAACATACCATTGATGGTGACCACAGAAATATGCTTCCCTGGAGTGATGGTGAGGTCATGAGTGCATTCACAAATTGACTTTGGTGCAGGAACAGGCAATTGACATACTGTAAAACAGAGAGAAGTTACGAAAGGTTTATTTACAACTTCTCTTCATTCCCTTAGATGCATTTCCTAAAACCTGGTTTTCAAAATAGTGCTTTAAAACCCAACAATTAATCCAAACTGGCCACACAACATGTTGAAACAACATGTAAATGCTTAAGCACATTTAGAAAAATATTAAGAAGCAATTGAAGCTGGTCAAAGTCATAACTGTCAAAACCAATCAGACTTTTGTTATTTTGTTATTAAATTTCACACTTTAGAGTTTTGAGAATAAGCTTAGAATTAAATTAGCATTTAAGAAAAAATGTCTATGCCATTTAGAAACAATGTTAAATATAAACATGTGCGCTCTCTAGAACATCATTTGAGGAATTACACTATAAGTACGAGTACATTATATCAAAAGTACAATTTTATATAATGCTAATTTTAACATACTTTGTTCACAAAACTGAGCCTGGCCATTTTCATTCACCACCACAGCAGTTGTAGGGGGAATGGGCTCAAGAAATCCATGGAACACAGCCTCTCTGTCATGGAAGACATTTCTCTTGTGGGCCTCCATGTCACAGGTGGCACAGAGGAACTCCATGTCCAGTGGTACACAGTCCAGGCACCTAATCACAGCTTCTACAGCACAGCATCTGTGACACTTTTGGATGAATACTCTCTCGGCTGAGAGCTTTGCATCAAAAAGCACAGGCCTAGCAGTTTTCATTCGCACATCTGTGAGAAGCTGCCTTTGTTCCCAAGCAGAAACTGTTCTGTCTGGTCCCTCTGGAACCTGGACTGCAGTTATGGTGTCCCTTAACTCTTGGAGTCTTGTTTCTAAAAAACAAAAATATACATTCACTTGTCCTTAAAAGGTCTATACTCATGATTATGATCACACACATATATATATCAGTTATACTGTGAGTCTGTAGTGACACTGACAAAACATAATGCTTGATTATGATTAATTAGATGAGTAAATAAATGGTGGAAATTGGAAAAAACTGTAACACTCAGTATTCTCACCAAGACTTGCCAACTCTTGATCTTCTATCTGAAGGCCATCCTCATGCACAGGATCCCTTCTTCTGGACTGAGAAGCAGCTGCAGAGACAATCATTTTTTCTTGATCCTTTGATCAATATAACATGAAACCAATTCATTTCAAAATGAAAATGTTCCATAAGGATTAAAAATTATTAAACACAACATAAGTAAGGATTATCAGTTTCATGCTCTTAAACTATCTTATGTATTAGTTACAACATTTTTCACAAACATTGCAACACCATTTTGTCAAAGTGGTTTCTGACTCTCATTTTATTCGTGTAAGTACCAAAACACTATTTAATGAATTATCTTCATCTTAAATACAATATGTTATAGTAAAGAACAAACCTGATCCAGGGCAGTGTGTTTCCCGACGTTTCTCACGTCTGCCTGTGACCAGTGAATTAGCAAGCGATCTCTTCCTGCTTTTCCTCGATTTTCTTTGAGGAAAGGCAGGGTTTTCCATGGCCATGGCAGCCTGTATATTTGCAGAGCACTTATATCAGCACCATTATTCAGTAGTTGTATAAAAGGGTCTAACTAACCCATATATCACATCTATAAACAGCAATAGCAATTAGTTTGTTCAGACTTAGGTATTTGCTTATCATGACAGGCCTTACCCTGGCATCATGGAGATGAGCATCACTAATTAATGCTGCCATGTGGACCCTGGCATCATTTGGATCATCAAAGACCCTCACGTCAGAATTGAGGGACATCACATACAAATACAAACAATACAGACGCAATATAAAAACAATACACAATATGAAGAGAAAGAGAGTGATCGAAAGAGACAAGTGAGAGAGAGAGTGGCTCTTAAAAGTGCCGTTGTTTTGATTTGTGGGTGTGTGTATATGTGTGTGTTGGTGAAGTCAAAGTGTTGCAATAAAGCTGTAAAACAGGAAAAAGCAAAAGGTTATTAGAATAGCCTTTGCAGTAAATGAGCATTTCTTAATTGTTAGGACAGAGCAATTGTAATTATTAATAAAATATTTATCAATCAAACACTACGTACAATACAAATCAATCCTTACTGTACAAATATCAGATTTCTACCATATTCACTTGACACAAACACAAACAAGTACCTACACAAATCTAATTTTATTTAGGCCCACCACAAATAATGGAAACAGTGGTCTTCTACTGTTCTGTTGCGTAAAGTGCTTCTTATATCCACTGCTCTCTCTTCTCCATGTCACAAATAACTAAAGTAACAATAACCTCTTATCTCATGATGATTTCAGTGTCTAAAATGGCCAAATCTTACAAAAGTATGGCACCATGGTGTTACAGGATATTCTGTCTATAAGTTAGTGGTGGGTCGTCTCAATATTTAATTATGCATTAATTGTATGAACGGTCAGTGACAGTGAGTCGCACTGAGCAGTCAAATCCTCTACAAAGACTCCAGGTCCACTTTTTTATTCCAGCCCATCCCTGATTGCGGTAATTCTCCTTAGTTAAACTTCTGACATTTACTTTGCACTTTGAATAAAACTTTAACCAGTGCAACAGCACGTTGTTAATTGTTGTCTTCACAACAAATGGACAAATACACGAGTTTAAACTGATTTTGTTTGCAGGCGGTGCCACAATCTACCTGTGCCGGGGACAGCTGTTATTTGGCTGGCTAGCTATAACTACTTCGGCGGGTAGCTGCGTAAAAGATAATGCAGCACTAACAAATTAAACCTCATCTCCAGGGATGAAACGCTACACAGATCGGGCTACAACTAAAGGAATAACTGCAAAGGTTTTGCGTGCTTTTTAACAAACAAACACCCCTTGAGTGAGATACTTACTGTAGTCAGGTGGCGGGTGAAATGGGTGGTAAAAGCGCAATGATTATGGGTAAGAAGCGTGCGTAAGGTGACGTATCGTTGCCGAGGTAACGACTGAAAGTCCTCTGATTCATAATAATATTTATTAATATTATTCGCTGCTATGACAGAAAATTTGAAAATAATACATACATTTGAAAATAATAAAATATCGTAAAGGGTTTAATAATGTAAAAGGAACAATGCATTTGACGTTCTTTAAAACTACTCCATCTATAAATTGGTAGTTATATCGCAAACAAGTTCCTGTTATTTAGACAAGAAAAATCAGAACTAATACACGATAATAAATGATAAAAGTACGACGTTTCGTAAACTAGAAAACCACGTTTGCCGCCGCCCACTGTGTGACGTTGTTGAACCAGGGAATCCGTGTGTCCACCACGACAAATGAGCCTCATTGACTTTGTATGGGAGCTATTTCCGTGGTGCCGACACGTAATTTCAACACATTACGTGCCACCACCACGTAAATCCGGGTTAAGGAGTCGTGCTCATTTCACGTATTTCTGTGAGATCAGGTTGGTAACTAGTGTTAGTGGATGGCTCTTCTTCCTCTGTGTTGTATATTATGTGGGTTATGTTACAGCGACTGAGAGGTGGAGAAGCTGTGTATCCCATCAGTAAAAGGCAATAAATCTAAATTGAACGTTACGAAGCAAACAGCGGCAGGTCCGAGCTAATGTAGCGTTAGCTAGCTGCTTGTGGCTGCGTCACTATGGGATAACGTTAGTAAACAAATCGCTTCACATTAGCTTTTTACTGTTACATCATTTTTATATACAGTCTATGTTTCTTGCAGGCTTTGACACTTTGACATTGTGGTACAGAGGAAAGTAACACGGGTGATTGGTTGGTGAAGTAACGTTAATGTGAAAGCTATATAACTTTGCACCGGACAACATTAGCGACTGCTCGGCGTTAGCCGGCGAGCTAACCATTTTAGTAGAAAAACTACATACAGCCCCTTTAAATTAGACAAGGATAAATGTGCCAGTTTGGAGGAGTTCACTCAAATGCAGAGTGCCTCCCACTTGTGGTTTGATGCACGTAAATTTAGAGTAACTGCTAGCTCTGCAAAAAAGCTCCCCGTGTGTGCATCTATTAAGCCAGATAATTTTCTTAGAGAGCACCTGTTTCCTAGGTTCCATGGGAACACTTAAACCAGGTATGGCCAGGAGAATGAGGAGGTGGCCTACGCATGGATGGAGAGCTGCGGTTTTACAGTTGAGAAGAGAGGCACTGTAGTTAGTGTCACAGAAACATGGCTTTCTGCAAGCCCAGATGGCGTGGTTTACTCCACAGAGCTGCTGGAGATTAAATGTCCTGTTCTGACCAAGAACTGTGCATCTCTGGCTGAAGTGGTTTCCAGCAAGCTCACAGATGTGAAGATGGTGGACAGGGTTCCACAACTGCAAACAAATGGATCCCGTGGTTACTACCTTCCAGTCCAACTAGGTATGTTTTGTACCAGACTAGAGAGATGCAAGCTACTTGTGTAGGCTCCATCTGAGAAAATTGTCATTGATGTGCCATTTGATTTGGAGTATTGTTCACAAGCAGTGTTGCCAGATCTCGTGAGACAAATAAGCAACCAGGCCTGTGAAAACAAGCCCAAAACAAGCGACTTTTTCTACGGAGCCCCCATAGGTTCCAGGAAGAGAAAAATAAATAAACTGTGTGCACGGCTTTACAATCTGTGGGGACGGATTTTAAACTGTTGGTACAGATTGTCAATTTACATCCATGTGGACAGATTGGTAAACTGTGCGCAGTTTTACAAAACTGCACACTCTGTACAGTTTATTTATTTTTATTTTAAACGTCTAACAGCTACCACCAGTCTTTCACTCCGCTACACACTGCGCGTATCCGCAGTGTAATCCCGCAAACAATGCTGCGGTTAGATTGCGATAAAATGTTAACAGCTACAGCAGCGAGGTCTGACGTCTGCTTATTCAGGGCGAGCTCCGGGCAGAGCCAATTAGAAGCATAGATGTGGGTGGGAAAAACTGTCTCCTGTGTGTATGGGGAAAGAAAGAACAGGCTAGACAAACTCCTACCTTGACAACTTACGGAGCTAGGATCAAGCCCAAATAAGCAACTACACTTTAGAAACAAGCCCAAAAAAAACGCGACCCGCGACTACCAATATTTGTAAGCAACTTTACAGAAAAACAAGCCCAAAGTTGCTTACAATAAGCGGACTTGGCAACACTGTTCACAAGTTCTACCTGAACTCAAGTCCTTCTATTTTAGTCACATGCTTCCAAGGATTATAGATGAGTTTCTGTCAGGCAGACTCACACTGTGCCATAAACATATGTGTAAATAGGCTGAGGTTGTAGTCTTTAACCTGCCGTATGGGCATGCCAGACACCAGTTTTTCTGAGTCTGTGTTGATGTGTGATGATACCTGTTAATAATTGTTCCGCTGACCCTTTGTTAGGCTAGTTCCTTGGTGTTTTTCTTTCTATAGATAGTGCTCAGTTTAACACATGAAGGTGATTTTTTACATTTTGTTAGTAATTGTGATCAATGTGTGCATAATAACTTCCATGGCTTAAATTAATGCCATGAGTCAAATGTTTAAATTTAGTGATGTTTTACCATTTTTAGAGTAATTGTAATTATAATGAATATGTATAATACATTAAATGGCCTACAAGTAATGCCATAAGTGAAATGTTTAAATTGAGTGATGTTTTACAATTTTAAAAATGAATAATTGTAATTACATTCAATGTAAACAAATGACATTAGTTAATACATTTCATTAATGAAATACTGTATTTTCTTGCCAGTTTATGTACAAAAATTCACTTTTTTAGTTATTTACATGTGGTTAGGACAACATCCACTAGATCAAAATATGACTAAATACAACAAAATACATTAGCAATTAAAATTTAAACAGATTGAAACATTTAATAATACACATTTTAGTTGGACACAAGTTAAATATCATGTTTTTGTATCTGTAAACATTTAAATAGTCTGAAAATAAGTTGATATTATACAATACTTGAAAAGTTATTACAAAATTGAAAACATCAAGGTGCCAAACAAGAAATATTTAAAACCTGAGATCCAAAACACATTCTTGAGCATTATAATTCCATTGGTTTACAGATTTAGAATCAGAAATACTTTATAGTTTACTGTAAAATATAACTAATCAGCAGTGCAGAATAGAGATACTTGAAAAATAAAATGTTATGCATGTCTACAAGAGCTGCATAGATTCTGAGGATTTTGTCCATTTTGTGTGCCAAGTTGATGGGTACAGTCTGGGAGATTATGTTGAACACTTTGAGCCTCCTGATAACTCTTTCCACATGTATGCGCACATTTGCAATCCTCCTTGTGCCAGTTACATCCTCATCAGACAACTGCCCTCCTTTATGAGTGAACGCTGGTAGAACAAGGATACTGGTAGATACTCGGCTGAAACGAGTATCCGGTACGGATAAAGCATTTTTGCCAAGTACGAGTATTATACGAGTAATACGAGTCAATATCTGTACTCGGATTGAAAAAAATCCTCATTGCGTAGCTGACTGTGCACACAAGCTCTCTCTCTCTCTCTCTCTCTCTCTCTCTCTCTGCCGGTCATCAGAGTGTTTTTTTTAAACTGTCAGCTGGTTCTAACCAGTTTTTTTTACTTCACACACTGAGTGTCTGACACAGGCTTAGTCTATAATAATGCGTTGATAAAAAGTGTTCTTATGAGCTGCAGAAAATATCAGCCTTATTCTTTCAGCTCGGCTGTGTGTCGGCGTTTCATATTAAAAGACTCGGGCCGTTCTCCCTCACTTAAAAAAAAAACAAACTTGTCGGCACTTTAAAAATGAGATTAATTTATTTAACACACTCAAAAGTGTTCCAAACATTTTTCTAAATTAACTTCATAAAGCAATGAAACGGAAAAATCCCTCCATGCCATAAAATGAGCTCAAATAATGTTTTAAAGACTGAATCTGAACATTTAGGCTGCTGAAAACTCACCGTCCCACCTTTTGCGCCAACATCGCATCGGAACATGACTTGAGTCTCTGTAGTCGGCCTTAGAAATCTTTACTAACCTAAATAGACAGACTACGTTCATATTAAAATTTAGTATTTCAATACCAAACTGTTCATCATATTCAGCCTCTCATAAGAAAAATAAAATCCATTTATTTTTAACGGCTGCGTCAGGCTGTGTGAAACGGACTGGGAGCAAATAAAAATATTAAAGACATTTAAAGGCAGTAAGTAGGCTGATCCTGCTGTACTGTAAAAACCTGTAGGCAACATTAGCCTGAGGCTTTAAATCAGTCTCTGTAGGATCGCCATAGTCAAGAGTTTCTCCACATCACCGCTGCAAACATAAAACAGCCTATTAGCTAATGGTGCTTTCACACCAAACGCTAATCGAGCGTTTGGGGCGGTGAGTTTACATACAAAGTCAATGCAAAGACGCGTAGAGCCGCGATTTCCAGTCGGGCGGCGCGAAGCGAGGTGAAGTGGGCAGGGCCGGCGACGCGAAGGCAACGCGATGGAATTCGCGTGAGTTGAATATTTTCAACTCAAGCGAAAAAGCCTATCAGTGTTGAGATTGTCCATACGTCACCGTGGCTTCAGAGCGTTGTGTGCAGAGGGCCGGGCAGAGCGGGGGATTGAAAATCTGCAGGCCGGGTGAGAGCTGCTAAACTTGGGCTAGAGGAGCAGGGAGCAGCGCTCCAACCTTCGGAGAAATAAACACCCACAAGTCGGTCGTTTTCGGTTCTGACAACTATGCCGTTTACTCGGAGGAGGAGCTCGGAGTTAAATGTTTTTATTAAATTAGCGTTTTACTTTAATTTTGGGGATTTCAACGTTGATTTATCTTCACTGGAGCTTCTCAGCAGCTAGATTTCATGCACATCCGGTTACAGTATTGTTGTGAGCGTCGTTAGCTCTGTCAGACTACGATTTCATATTTATATAAAAACGGGACAAAGCTGGACATTACTTGGAGAAAAGAAAGCGAGGAGGTTGAACTACCTGGTGAGTTCAGAAAACATGTGTCTGTAACTTTATTCCAGCTGTCATTGTACTTTATGGTGACCAAGTTAGCATAGCACAGCCCTGATCGATCCAAACTCCGTTCAGAAAAAAAACATTTTAGAAGTTGTTGTCCTGCTGTCTTGCTGACAGACCTGACAAAGCATGAATTCAAATGTTTAACAAATCTGCATCATGTTGTGGTTATTTCGGCATCAGTGTAATCCGTTTATTTAAAATCCGTCCCAATTAAATTTATAATTGAACAGCCCTGATCTACAGTAATCATAGTAATGTGTCTTCTTGTGACAAAATTAAACTGAATGCAGCATTGTAGACAATATTTTGTCCTTGTAATCCATGTTTCCAATGCATGGACAGCCTTTGGATATTGCTGGAAATTGTTCTGAGTCCCTCTCCTTAAAGGGTAAATTATTATCATAACACTTTAATAATGCATTGCATTTAAACAGCACTTTTCATACACAAAAAGCCATAACAGTAGCCTACTGGTCTAACAGGAATGTTTTGTTTTGTGTAATGTAATTTAATAAATATATAACTAAGTTACTGAAACAAATAACTGTAAGTTACTGAAACATACTAAAACATTACATTATATACTAAACGGGACATTTTGAAAGCTTGAACTTTTCCTTTGTCTCATTTGTCTCTGATTGAATGTGCAAACAACTGGCCCCAGTCTGGCCCCCTCAATAAAATTGGTCTAGAACCGCCTCTGCTTGGTTTGCACTTTTACCACAGTGTGTCACTGACAGGTTTCATTATTGCAGCAAAAATGCAAAACTAGAAGAACATAAAACTCCCATAACTCACTGAATTGATTAAATTTATGACTTAAACTACTTTAGTTAATAGTCAAATTTAAGCAAGTATTGGATAATGTTTTTGAAAACACTTGGGCTCACTGCATTAAAAGGTTGTGGTAAAATTACAGGCTAGACATTATTGTGGCAGCTGACTAAAAATATTCCACTGTCAGCTGTTGTCTGAGCTGTAGCTTATAGCCAGTTTGGTATGTTGAGTAAGAAGTAAATGTAAGTTAGCTTTTACCTAAATAATTAGCATTAGCTAACTTGTAATAATGATTCTCAGCTATGTAATGTAAGCTTTCATATGACTGTTATTGGATCATTATCCCTGATACATTATTATCTTAGCACAAAAAGATATACAGTGAGGAAAGTAAGTATTTGAACACCCTGCTATTTTGCAAGTTCTCCCACTTAGAAATTAGGGTTGAGCCGGATACTCGGCTGAAACGAGTATCCGGTACGGATAAAGCATTTTTTGCAGAGTACGAGTATTATAGGAGTAATAAGAGTCAATATCTGTACTCGGATTGAAAAAAAAATCCACATTGCGTAGCTGACACACGCTCTCTCTCTCTCTCTCTCTCTCTGAGTGGAAGGTGAGTCAGTGGCGGTGTGGTGAACGCCGCACTGAGTGAGTTTTCAAACTTTTATATGTTTATGTGTGTTTTTTGTCTCTTTACATCCTGTTAAGTGTTTTGTCTGAGGTAGTTGTGTTTACTGGTGGCTGTGCTTTCCAGCCTGGCTGGGCAGCATGCCCCCTTGTAGATGTGGAAGTGGATTTTGTGAAGCTGACACGCCGACATGCAGTGAAGCTGGTGCCGGCTGTCAGCTGCTCGGTGGAGGAAGCGAGTTTAGCGGTGGGAGAGGTGGTGGGTTATGGTAGCATTAAATCTGCCTCCCGCATGGACGGAGCCATTGTGGTTTTTCTAGATCACACTGACAAAGTTAATGATGTGGTAGAAAAAGGGGTAATTATTAAAGATACATTCACCCCGGTTCTTCCTCTGGTTAACCCAGCCAGAAAAATTACCATCTCCAACGCTCCCCCGTTCTTAAAAAATGACTTACTGTTAAAAGAGCTGTCCAGGTATGGACAGCATTGGTCAAGGAAGTTGTTGAGAGAGTGACTGATGATAACATTAAGTCGAATTTGTCTAATGTTGAACGGCAAGGAAAGGACAGCAAGCACGGAGACACAGAAACAGAACTGAACGTTTAACATGGAGAAAATGAAAACAACAGTGAACAGGTGTATAACAGTCAGCTAAATGAACATTCTCAGAGCAGTAATATTTCAGTGTGTTCTGACTTTATTGAGGACGAGGATATGTCTGATGAGGATTTAATGAAAATTGCACAGAAGAGAAAGAGCACAGAAAGTGTTCAGAGCAGAGCTAAAGTTGCTAAAGGAAAGAAAGACAGAAAAACACGCTCATCAGAAAACAGTGATTTCACACAGGAGGAAGGGGAGCAGCAGCTACACTTTAGCTCAAATACAAAAGTTCCTTCAGGACACTAAGGGTCTCAGGCTGTTGAAGGTTGAGAACTTTTTCCCAGACCTGAATCTATTTGTCAGTTCAGCTCAACCTCTCACCAGAGCTTCAGGAGGTTTTGGTGATGAAGGCCTCACAGAGCAGGAGTTATCGTCTCAGAAAGCTGATCATTAAGGTGAAAGCTCAAATTATTGGTGATGATGTTTAAACAGCCTCTTCTCTTCTTTTTCTTCCTGACATGTTTGTTTTGTGTTTCTTTTTTATTTTTTCTCTCTCTCCATGGGTCACTTTAAAATTGGCACTTTAAATCTAAATGGAGCGAGGGACGACACAAAAAGAGCTGCTCTGTTTAAACTCATGGAGTTTAAGCAGCTAGACGTACTGATGGTTCAGGAAACACACAGTAATTCTGAAAATGAGAGTCAGTGGAGGAAAGAGTGGCCAGGCCAGGTAGTTCTAAGCCACAGGTCCAGCTGCAGTGGAGGGGTTGGGCTTCTTTTCTCCAGAGGGTTCCTGCCTACTTCTTGTGAGGTGGAGGAAGTTATTGAAGGCTGTCTGCTGAAGGTCAAAGTTCAGTATGAGAATAGAAACATGAATCTGGTAAATGTCTATGTCCCATGTAATGCTGTGGAAAGGCTGCATGTGCTGAGTGTTTTAAGCGATACTGTCAAAAAATGCAGCAGTGATGAGTATTTATTTTTAGGAGGTGATTTTAACTGTACAGAGAATCCACAGTTGGACAGGAATCACCAGGAGCCTCACAGAGCCGCCTCACAGAGTCTACAACAGCTCATAGAAACATACGAGCTGCTAGACGTGTGGAGGAGCCTTAATAAAAGTCAGAGGCAGTACACATGGAGTCACCGCAAAGAGAATGTTTTATCTCAGGCTAGATTAGATCGGTTTTACTGTTTTAAGCATCATATCAATATTTTTAAAGGTTGTTTTATTAACCCTGTGGGTTTTACTGATCACTGTCTCGTTTATTGTTCTGCTTTTATAAAAAATGTCAGATTAAGCAGTGCTTATTGGCATTTTAATACTGCACTTTTGCAGGACAAAGCCTTTAAGTCTGCTTTTGAGTTTTTCTGGCTCACAAAGCTAAGTCTGATTTCAAATGTATTCAGCAGGGGTGGGACTTTGGAAAAAGCCAGATTAAACAGTTATGTCAGCAGTACACTCGCAATGTCACTAGGGACATTATCAGATCTTTGAGGGACCAGGAGATTGAAGTGGTAGAACTACAGGGTCTAGTAGGGGCCACAGGAAATCAGGGACACATAGATTCCCTAAAATCCAAAAAGCTGGCTTTGGCCAACCTGCTGGGTGTGACAGCTCAGGGGGCTCTGGTGAGGTCTCGGTTCCTGGATGCCACACAGATGGACGCCCCGTCACAGTTCTTCTTTGGGTTGGAGAAGAAAAAACGGGCAGAGAAAGATCTTTCACTCCATTCGATCCAGAGACGGAGTTTCCATCTCTGATTCCTCTGAGATCAGGAAACATGCAGCCGCTTTCTATAAAGAACTGTACACAAGCGAGCTAACAGACCATCCAGAGGTAGATGAGCTCTTCCATGCTGATCTTCCTCAGGTCAGTGATGAACACAATGTAGAGCTGGAAGCTCAGCTGTCTCTACCTGAACTGTATTGTGCTGTGATGAGTCTGCAGAGTGGTCGAGTTCCAGGGATTGACGGCCTTCCTGTGGAGTTTCATAAGTCTTTCTGGTGTTTGCTGGGGCAGGATCTGCTGGAAGTTCTTGGTGACAGTTTGGAGACGGGTCGTCTACCTCTGAGCTGCAGGAGGGCAGTGATCACTCTGCTTCCAAAGAAGGGTGATTTGCAGGAGCTGAAAAACTGGAGGCCTGTGTCACTACTCTGCTCGGACTACAAAATCCTGTCTAAAGTCCTGGCTTCCAGACTCAGACAGGTGATGGGGTCTGTGACTCATGTTGATCAGACCTTCTGTGTACCCAGCAGGTTTATTAGTGACAATATCACTCTGATTCGGGACGTTTTGGAAGTCTCTAGTTCATTGGCCATTGATACTGGTCTGATTTCAATAAACCAGGAAAAGGCTTTTGATCGGGTTGAACACCAGTATCTGTGGCGGACTCTGACTGCCTTTGGTTTCAACCCACGTTTCATAGCCAAGATCCAGGTTTTGTACTGTGACATTGCGAGTGTTCTGAAGATCAATGGAGGCCTGAGCGCTCCCTTTAGTGTGCAGAGGGAGGTGAGGCAGGGCTGCTCTCTGTCTGGCATGTTATATTCTCTGGCCATTGAACCTCTGCTTCACAGACTAAGGTCTGCTCTCTCTGGTGTTTGTTTTCCTAAGTGTAACGTTCTTTTTAAACTGTCTGCATATGCAGATGATATCATCGTTCTGGTGAATAAGCAGAGAGACATTGATGTGTTGGAGGAAACCTTAAATCTGTATGGTCAGATATCATCTGCTAAAGTGAACTGGGTGAAGAGTGAGCCTGTGATGGTGGGAGAGGGGCTGAGGAGTCAGCTAAGTCTGCCTGGAGGTCTTCTCTGGAAAACAGGAGGTCTAAAATATTTAGGAGTTTTTCTGGGAAATGAAGCATTTTGGAAAAAAAACTGGGAGGGAGTTTTGGAGAAGGTAAAAGGTCAGCCTTAACAAGTGGAAATGGCTGCTGCCTAAAATGTCTTTACAGGTCGGGTTTTGGTAGCAAACAATTTGGTATCGTCGGCTCTGTGGCACCGTTTGGCCTGTGTTGACCCCCCACCCTCTCTCCTACCAAACATACAAAGACTGTTAGTGGATTTTTTCTGGGACAAGTTACACTGGATTCCTCAGAGCATGCTTTTCCTTACAAAGAGGAAGGAGGGCAGGGCCTGGTCACTTGGCCAGCAGGGGGCTACTCTCCGCTTGCAGTTTGTCCAGAGACTGCTCACTGGACCTGCAGACCTGGTGTGGAGGCCATTGTCCTGCTGTATTTTGCAGCAGTTTGGTGGACTGGGACTGAGCTCTTCTCTGTTCTTAATGAATTTAAAAGGTGTGTGCATGTCCTCTCTGCCTGGTTTTTACCAAAGTGTTTTTAAAGTATGGACTTTGATGAACAAACAGAGACAGGGACACACTGACTCCATGTACTGGCTGCTTAAGGAGCCTGTACTGTTTGGAGGACATCTGGAATGTCTTGGGGTTTCATCCACTCTGTTCGAAAAGCTCCGCACTGCCAGGATCTCCACTCTGGGGCAGGTGGAGGAGCTGACCGGACCTCTGCTAGACTGTCCTACTGGTCTGGCTGTTCGTCTGGGGCTGAGGTCGAGTCGATATGTCAGTCTGTTACTGAGACATTGGAGACATCAGCTGACGGGACATGAGGTCTCTCTCCTGATGGACTATAGAGACGGCTCTCTGCTGCCGGACCACACTGACCCATATCCTTCTACCACTCGGTCTCCTGACCTGACTGATGTTTCGGGACCTTTGCTGGTCAACTTTGCTGGGGTGTCGCTGAGTGATGCCACAGGAAAGACACTGTACAGGCTGTTGGTTAAAACTCTCAATAAAAAGACACTTGATGGACGTAGCAATACTCCCTGGAGGACTTATTTGGGTTTAAGCCCTGACTTTCAACCTGCCTGGACGTCTCTATATAAACCCCCCCCTGACAAAGAGACATGCAGACCTGCAGTGGAGGGTCCTTCATGGAATACTGGCTGTAAACTCTTTTATATCTGTGTTGAATGGGAATGTGCAGGATCAGTGTCCTTTCTGTCTGCAGAGTTTTTCTGTCTGTTTTTTAGAGTGCACACGTCTTATGCCTTTGTTTGGTTTGCTGGAAAACATTTTTAGGGGTTTTAAAGAATTTTTTTCTAAACAGGTTTTTATTTTGTCTTGGGTCAGGCTAAGATGGCCGTGTATGTGAGCAGGAGAAAGAAGGTGGAGACAGATCAAGCAGTCGATGTGAAGCTGCTGTTTGTGAAAATGGTGAGGTCCAGGTTATTGTTAGATTTCAGTTTTTACAGAGCTAATCAGGACTTGGAAACTTTCTTGTCAGAGTGGGCTCATGGCAGGGTGCTGATGTGTTGATGATATAAATATATGGTGTTTAAGTGAGTACTGACTAATAAAAGTGCGTTTTGAAAAAACAAAAATCTCTCTCTCTCTCTGTGCCGGTCATCGGAGATTTTTTTAAACTGTCAGCTGCTCTAACTAGTTTTTTTTTTTTTTACTTCAGCACTGAGTGTCTGAAACTTTCTTGCTGTATTTAAAAAAAATAAAGGTAGTTGTGGTATAAATAAATTATTTAAAATTATTACAAATTAAGCTACACACACACAACCCCCCGGTCTCTCTCTTACTCACTCACTCACTCACACACACATGCCTGGCCTTCACCACGAAGCTGGTTATCAACTCTGTAAATTAACCCAGGGTTTCCCGATCCAGCCGGGAGGCGTTCACATAAAAGACCAAACAGACATGAACAGGTCCACTGTCAGCACAGCGTCATATTTTACGATCGAGCATTAAACTGTAACACTACAGAAGACAGCAGCACGGCTGAAACTGACACATGCAGGGAGACGATGGAAAGCCAGACCAGTACCTCCTGAACAGGGGTAACTCCGGATCTAACAAGGCGTAATTGGGATTGGGAGAGATTGCGTTTCGTTGGGCTGGATGAACACCTCGAAATTTGATGCCATGGTTCCGTACTATTGTTACGAACCACATTGTGATGAAAAGAGATCTGAGCCGGAAGACAGAAGTGTTCCAGGAACATCCAGCTGGTAGGAGGCCTTGAGGAAGACCCAGGACTAGGTAGAGAGAATATATCTCCACACTGGCCTGCTAACGCCTCTGGATCCGCCAGTCAGAGCTGGTTAATGTGGCTTCTGGGACGTCTCGTCTTCAATGCTTTGTTTTCTTTGCAGTAGCAACTGTAGCTAACATCACATACAGTCAGCATTAATACTATTGTTCTTGTCTTCTTTCCTAATATTTGCTAAGGGAATCCCATCTTTCACATTATTGAGGAGTTCTTGTTCATTTTATATTTTTTTTAACCTTTCTAGAAAATTGCTGTGTTTCGGTATTTTAGTTGAAATGAACACTGCTAAGGTACATCTGGAATCATCACAGTTGTCCATAAAGTTTTGTGTGTGTTGCAGTGTTTCCTGCAGATGTCCAGCAGCTGTTGGTGATTAAAGAAGAGGTTCCCCCCCCGAGTGGAGCCCCAGCCTGGACCAGGAGGACACAGAGCCCCTACATATAAAAAGAGGAACAGGAGGAGAGAGAGCAGCTTCATGGGCTGGAGGAGGCTGATGTCAACAGGTTCCCATTTACTCCTGTTCCTGTGAAGAGTGAAGATGAAGGGAACCCTCAGTCTCCACAGCTTCATCAAGTCCAAACTGAAGACTACAGAGAGGCAGAGCCTTCAACCAGCAGCTCAGTTACACAGACAGAAACAGATGGAGAACCAGAACCTGCCAGGAACCTTGATCCAGATAGTCATTTGCAGCCAAATACTGAAGAACATGCTTCAGACACTGAATTCAGTTACGATGAATGGCAAAAACCTTTGTCAGATTCTGAAGCTGAAACTGAGGACAGTGACAATAGTTGGAAGGAGACCAGGGCACCCGATTCAGATAATAATGCTCTGAGATATAAGGAAGCACCTGTAAGTGATGTGAGTTGTAATACTGGAGAAATATCCTTCAGCTGCTTTGAGTGTGGTAAACATCACTACAAGGGGTCTCTTCAGAGACACATGATGTGTCATTTAGGAAAAAGGACCTCCAGCCACCTGGTTAAAAAGAAAAGTTTTAGAGTGAAGCAAAATGTAGATTGACACACGAGAGTCAGAACAGAAGAGTTTTTTATTTGAAATATGGAAAGACTAAGAAGTTAGCATTTTGGTGCTTTAATTTTTATGGTTAATACTCCAATGGTGCTTTGCATAACAGCCATCACCTGCAAACACCTTTCTTATTGGTATCTGGGCTATGTGATATGGCGGAGATGGCGGACCAAGGTGGGTGCAGTGAGGCAGGTGCTGCTCCTTCAAAGTCAAACGTCATTCTACAATCACTCCGACGCCAGCAAAGAAAGTGCAATTTAGCGTTGTACTTCTGCCATGTCACAGTAATCACCAGCTACGTGGCGGTGTTGATGATCATGTCGGTGTGACCATGCTGGGAAATCACCACAACTAAGCCGGCGTCGGGAAAAGCCAACTGCACTACAAAGCACGTCTGCTTGCTGTCTTATCAGAGTGGACAGTATGGAGCATACCATGATGTCTTGAACAACGGCCAAGCCCACTACATAGGCCTACGCCAACGTAACAAATTATCTAAGAGTCGAAACCACAAACAACATCCATTTCGGAAATTGCTCAGCTACCTGTTGACAACAACTCTTCTACTCTCTGGGGATGTCCAATTGAATCCCCGGGCCAAGTAAACAAACTCAACTCACCACGACGGAGACCGACAGCGTTGTGCGGGTGGACGCCGAGCTGGGTGAGTGTCGGAGTCCGGTGGGAGCTGCATCTCCCTGTCTTTGTCCGGTAATTGACATGGGACATGGAAATTTGTCCACTTCGATTTCAGTATCTTTGGATATTGACCTGGACGCAGTAAATATCGCTACTAGGAAACTACCAGTAGGAGCCAATAAAAATAAAGGAAAATTACAACAGCCAATCAAAAGGCAATATAAACCCTTAAACCCTGCAATCATTAAGCGCAAGAGGTGGAACCTTTTCCAAACTGTCAATCAGGCACGAATGCTGTGGGATCCGTGAGCAAAACCTAAGGGACTACTTGGAGGGCACATAAACATTCGCAGTCTCACTGGGAAAAGTGAGCAAATTCAACATCTTATTGCAGATTCAAATTTGGATTATCTGTGTCTATCAGAGACCTGGCTACATAAAAACTCTCCAAGTGCAGCACTAAGTGTCCCGGGGTATAATATCTACAGAAGGGACAGGCCCGAAGGAAGAGGAGGAGGGTTAATGTTTTATGTCAGAGATAATATCATCTGCCATCAAATCCAGTGGCGATGTGATAATGGGCTTGAATGTATTGGTCTCAATATTACATTGTGTCCACAAATGTCTTTTACTCTTATTGGTCTGTATAGACCACCCTCTTCAAAATTGCTTTTTTTGAACAGTTAACTAAAATACTAAAAGAATGTAATTTTGACAAAGGGGTTATTTTAATGGGGGATTTTAATATAAATTGGGAAGATAAATGCAACAGAGGTGCCCTTAAACGAATTACAAATAACTTTGATCTGATACAGTTAATTAAGGGACCAACAAGAATAACACAACACTCAAAAACACAGATAGACCTGCTATTTGTCAAAACATTTAATATGATCACTGGGTTATCTGATCATAACTTAACCCTTGCAGTTAGGAAAGTATCCAAAAAACGCTTTAGTTATGGTGTAAAAAAACCCGGTAAGCCGACTCAGCTCAGAATACCTAAGGGAGAACAAAGTAATTTTGAAAATGCAATTAGAGGGCTTAATTGGAATAACATATTGTCTCATTCTGATGTTGACTCTGTCAGATTTTTCTCTCTACAATTCAATATACAATGAATACCTTTTTAAGGAAAACTAAACCTGGCTGCAGACAAAAAAGCACTCTTCCATGGTTAAATGGTGATATACATAAATTGATGAGAGAATGTGATGCCGCACTGAAAGCCGCCCTAAAATCTAAATTAGTAACGGATAGATTCAAATTTGTGGGGCTAAGAAATAAGGTAACAAGAGAGATTAGGAAAGCAAAAGCTATATTTTTTATTAATGTTATTGACCAAGCAAAAGGAAATACTAAATTGATTTGGGAGAACATAAAGAGGTTGACAGGTAAACATAATGGTAACGAAAAGCGTTTTGAAATCTGTGTAAATGGCAGTATGACACAGGATGAAGCTCAAATAGCGGCAACTTTTAATTCATATTTTGTGGAATCAGTACGGACACTGATCCAGAATCCCTTCACCAACCTAATAAGCAGGATGCCTATAAATTATAACAAATCTGTGTTTGATATTCAGGAAATTACTGAAATTAAAGTAAGAACGATTATAAATTCCCTTAAGAGCTCTAAAGCCAAAGATGTATATGGACTGGACACAATGTTCCTGAAAATGTTTAATGAGTGTTTATCTGGCCCACTAACAAATGCCATCAATAGATCCATTAATGAAGGGGTCTTTCCAAAAGCATGGAAGACAGCTATGATAACACCAATTCATAAATCAGGTGATCCATCAGAGGTCTGCAATTATAGACCAATTAGTATAGTACCTACTGTGTCAAAGATAATTGAAAGGTATGTAGCAGAACAACTTACTAGCCACCTTAACAATAGCCCTTTCAGATTACATCCTATGCAGTTTGGCTTTAGATCAAACCATTCAACGGAAACTGCAAACTGCTTTTTCCTCGAGAATGTGAGATCTAAACTAGATAAAGGGGGAGTTGTTGGGGCCCTATTCCTAGACCTAAAGAAAGCCTTTGACACTGTGGATCATGATGTGCTACTCGCAAAGCTCTCATTGTTTAACTTCTCCCCAAATAGTATTAAATGGATGCAATCATATCTTAAAGGCAGAGAACAACGGGTCAAGATTAATGATGAGGTGTCATCAGCCCTCAAGTGTGGTATTGGTGTACCTCAGGGATCAATTCTGGGGCCCCTGTTGTTTAGCCTTTACATAAATGACCTACCCACTGTATGCGATGAGGCTGAAATTCAAATGTACGCAGATGATACTGTCATTTATGTTCACGCGACAAACAAACAGCAAGCTGCATGTAAGCTTACGGCAGTGATGGCCGATGTCATACAGTGGCTTAATAACTCCTGTCTTCATTTAAACATAAAGAAAACGACTTGTATGTTTTTCACAAAGAGGTCTGTTGATGATTTCACACCCAATATTTACATTGCTGGGGAAAAGCTGACAGTGGTTTCTGATTTTAAATATCTTGGTGTAATAATTGACTCTAATCTTACATTTAAAAAACAAATTAAGAAGGTAATAAATACAGTTGAATTTAGTTGAATAAAGTTAAATTTGTCAAACTTTCGTCATATCAGAAACTGTTTAACTACTAAGGCAGCAACAGTATATTTTAATGCTATGATTATGTCACATTTATCATACTGTCTGACTAGTTGGGCACAAGCTTCCTGTACAGCACTCAAACCTGTGCAGTTAGTATACCACCAGGCCTCCAAGTAGTGTTGTTTTTGGCAGCCTATTTAGGGCCCGAGCACGAAACGTGCGAAGGACCCTATTGAAACTGTTAGGATTATTAGGGCCCGAGCACGAACCGTGCGAGGACCCTATTGAAACTGTTAGGATTATTATTTAGGGCCCGAGCACGAACCGTGCGAGGACCCTATTGAAACTGTTAGGATTATTTTTTTTTTTTTTTTTCTTTCTTTCTTTCTTTCTTTATTTTTCTGCAAAGTAAGCTCATTTTTCGCGGCCGCAACATGCTCGAAAACTCACCAAATTTGGCACACATGTCAGGACTGGTGAAAAATTTCGTATTTTGTGGGTTTCGCAGATGGGCGTGGCAAAATGGCTCGCTAAGCGCCACCTGCAAAATTTGAAAAAATTAGCCCTCGTCCCCGTTCGACCTACATGCACGAAATTTGGTGGGGACATGTATCATATCAAGACGCACAAAAAAAGCCTCAAGAACCCATACCCTAAACTCGACAGGAAGTCCGCCATTTTGAATTTGGTGACCATTTTGGGACCGATTTGCACACTCGTTACTTTAACTAACTCCTCCTAGGGATTTTGTCGGATCGACATCAAATTTCTGCTGTGCCTTCTAAAGGCATTGAGGGTGTAAAGTTGTGCTCTCTGCGCGTTTTCGTCAATGGACGTGTCCGTGGCGTCGACGATTCAGCCATGAAACAGGAAGTTGTTGTAACTTTGGTGTACATGCTCAGATCTGCACGAAATTTTGCACGTTTGACAAGAGTCCCGCCCTGAACACATCTACATGCCAACATTCGCCCACAGTCATAGCGCCACCTGCTGGCAACAGGAAGTGACATTTAACGAAACAGCCCCCACTCTCACGTTTGACCTACATGTACGAAATTTCTGTGGCACATGTATCATGTCCAGACGCACAAAAAGCCTCTTGGAGCGATGCCCTAAACCAAACAGGAAGTCCGCCATTTTGAATTGTGCCGCCATTTTGGGACGATTTACACACTCCGTACTTTAACTAACTCCTCCTAGGGATTTAGTCTAATCGACGTCAAATTTCTGCTGTGCCTTCTAAAGGGATTGACGATGAAAAGTTGTGCTATCTGCGCGTTTTCGTCGATGGACGTGTCCGATGGCGTCGATTATTACGCCATGAAACAGGAAGTTGTTATAACTTCAGTGTACATGCTCACATCTGCATGAAATTTTGCACGTTTGACAAGAGTCCCGCCCTGAACACAAGTACATGCCGACATTTACCCACAGTCATAGCGCCACCTGCTGGCGACAGGGAAGTGACCTTTAACGAAGCAGCTCCAGCCCCACGTTTAACCTACAGTTCACGGAATTTCTGTGGTACATCTATCATGTCCAGACGCATACAAAAGCCTCCTGGACCACTCCTCTAATCTCAACAGGAAGTCCGCCATTTTGAATTTTGCGGCCATTTTGGGACGATTTACACACTCCGTACTTTAACAAACTCCTCCTAGGGATTCAGTCGGATCGACTTCAAATTTCTGCTGTGCCTTCTAAAGGCATTGACGATGAAAAGTTGTGCTTTGTGCGCATTTTCGATCGATGAAGTGTCCGATGGCGTCGATGATTACGCCATGAAACAGGAAGTTGTTGTAACTTCACCATACCTGCTCAGAGCCGCACGAAATTTTACACGCTTGACAAGAGTCCCACCCTGAACAAATCTACATGCCGACATTCACCCACAGTCATAGCGCCACCTGCTGGCAACAGGAAGTGACCTTTAACGAAGCAGCCCGCACGCATGTTTTACCTACATGTACAAAATTTCTGTGGCACGTGTAATATGTCCATACGTGCAAAAAGCCTCTTGGAGCGATGCCCTAAACCCAACAGGAAGTCGGCCATTTTCTATTTTAGCGTCCATTTTTGGACGATTTACACACTCTGTACTTTAACTAACTCCTCCTAGGGATTTTGTCGGATCGACTTCAAATTTCTGCTGTGCCTTCTAATGGCATTGACGATGAAAAGTTGTGCTATCTGCGCGTTTTCATCGATGGAGTGGTCCGTATGGCGTGGCGTCAAAGATCAATCCATCGCCATGATACAGGAAGTGGTTGTAACTTCACTGTAGATGGTCACATCTGCACCAAACTTTACAAGTAGGATAGGAGTCCCGCCCTGAACTCATGTACATGCCGACAATCACCCACAGTCATAGCGCCACCTGCTGGCAACAGGAAGTGAGGTACAAAACCTTCATGTAACGTCCGAATCGCGTGGAAAATGCACAGCCGCACCGGCAGAGCTCTAGAATATGCAACGCGGCCGGATCACACCCCGACGCGCTACAGGTGCGAGGGCCCGCCCATCGCTGCTTGCAGCTTTAATTTTTTTTTTTTCTTTATTATTATTATTTTTCTGCAAAGTAAGCTCATTTTTCGCGGCCGCAACATGCTCGAAAACTCACC
Organism: Lepomis macrochirus; assembly: GCA_024633595.2. NCBI lineage: Eukaryota > Metazoa > Chordata > Actinopteri > Centrarchiformes > Centrarchidae > Lepomis > Lepomis macrochirus. The sequence goes on from JALXJV020000022.1 coordinate 85,859, forward strand.
AAATTTGGCACGCATGTCAGGACTGGTGAAAAATTTCGTATTTTGTGGGTTTCGCAGACGGGCGTGGCAAAATGGCTCGCCAGCGCCACCTAGAAAATTAGAAAAAATTAGCCCCTCGTCCCCGTTCGACCTACATGCACGAAATTTGGTGGGGACGTGTATCATATCAAGACGCACAAAAAAGCCTCAAGAACCCATACCCTAAACTGGACAGGAAGTCCGCCATTTTCAATTTGGTGGCCATTTTGGGACGATTTGCACACTCCGTACTTTAACGAACTCCTCCTAGGGATTTAGTCGGATCGACTTCAAATTTCTGCTGTGCCTTCTAAAGGCATTGACGATGAAAAGTTGTGCTATCTGTGCGTTTTCGTCGATGGAGCGTGTCCGATGGCGTCGACGATTCGCCATGAAACAGGAAGTTGTAGTAACTTCGCTATACATGCTCGGATCTGCACCAAATTTTGTACATTTCACAAGACTCCCGCCCTGAACAAATGTACATGCCAACATTCAACCATAGTCATAGCGCCACCTGCTGGCAACAGGAAGTGACCTTAAACGAAGCAGCCCCACCCTACGTTTGACCTACATGCACGAAATTTGGTGGGGACGTGTATCATATCAAGACGCACAAAAAGCCTCAAGAACCCATACCCTAAACTCGACAGGAAGTCCGCCATTTTGAATTTGGTGGCCATTTTGGGACGATTTGTACACTCCATACTTTAACGAACTCCTCCTAGGGATTTAGTCGGATCGACTTCACATTTCTGCTGTGCCTTCTAAAGGCATTGATGATGTAAAGTTGTGCTATCTGCGCGTTTTCGTCGATGGACGTGTCCGTGGCGTCGATGATTCAGCCATGAAACAGGAAGTTGTAGTAACTTGGCTGTAAATGCTCAGATCTGCACGAAATTTTACACGATTGACAAGAGTCCCGGCCCTGAACAAATCTATATGCTGACATTCACCCCCAGTCATAGCGCCACCTGCTGGCAACAGGAACTGACCTTTAACGAAGCAGACCCCGCCGCACGTTTGGCCTACATGTATAAAATTTCTGTGGAACGTGTATTATGTCCAGACGCTACAAAAGTCTCTTGGACCACTCCCTAAACTCAACAGGAAGTCGGCCATTTTGATTTTTATGGCAACGCTTTTGGTGACTTACACACTCTGTACTTTCACGAACTCCTCCTAGAGATAGAGTCGGATCGACTTCAAATTTCTGCTTTGGCTTCTGAAGGCATTGAAGATGTAAAGTTGTGCTATCTGTGAGTTTTCAGTCAATGGGCGTGTCCGTGGCGTCGCGTCAAAGATCAAGTCTTCAGCCATGACAGAGGAAGTGGTTCTAACTTCACTGTACATGCTCAGATCTGCACGAAATTTTACACGCTTTGACAAGAGTCCCGCCCTGGACACATGTACATGCCGACATTTACCCACAGTCATAGTGCCACCTGCTGGCAACAGGAAGTGACCTTGTTGTGACCTTTAACGAAGCAGCCTCCGCCACATGTTTGACCTACATGTTCAAAATTTCTGTGGCTTATGTATCATGTCCAGTCGCACAAAAGCCTCTTGGAGCGATGCCCTAAACCCAACAGGAAGTCGGCCATTTTGAATTTTATGGCAAAGTTTTGGTGATTTACACACTGTGTACTTTAACTATCTCCTCCTAGAGATATTGTCAGATCGACTTCAAATTTCTGCTGTGCCTTCTAAAGGCATTGAGGATGACAAGTTGTGCTATCTGCGGCGTTTTGACCAATGGGCATGTCCGTGGCGATGGCGTCAAAGGTCAACTCTTTCCCATGAAACAGGAAGTGGTTGTAACTTCACTGTAGCTGCTCAGATCTGTATGAGATTTTACATGTTTCACAAGAGTCCCGCCCTCAACACATGTACATGCCGACATTAAAAGCAGTCATAGCGCCACCTGCTGGCAACAGGAAGTAAGGTACAACACCTTCATGCAGCATCCGAAGCGCGTACAAAATTCACAGTTGCACAGGCAGGGGTCCACAATAGGCAACTCGACCGCCTCACACCCCGACGCCCTACATGTGCGAGGGCCCGACCATCGCTGCTTGCAGCTTTAATTTTTTTTTTTTCTTTATTTTTCTGCAAAGTAAGCCCCATTTTCGCGGCCGCAACATGCTCGAAAACTCACCAAATTTGGCACGCATGTCAGGACTGGTGAAAAATTTCGTATTTTGTGGGTTTCAGCGGACGGCGCGTGCAAAATGGCTTCGCTAAGCGCCACCTACAAAATTGGAAAAATTAGCCCCTCGTCCACGCTCGACCTACATGGACGAAATTTGGTGGGGACGTGTATCATATGAAGACGCACAAAAGCCTCAAGAACCCATACCCTAAACTCGACAGGAAGTCCGCCATTTTGATTTTTCGCGGCCATTTTGGGACGATTTGCACACTCGTACTTTAACCGAACTCCTCCTAGGGATTTTGTCGGATCGACTTCAAATTTCTGCTGTGCCTTCTAAAGGCATTGACGATGAAAAGTTGTGCTATCTGCGCTGTTTTCGTCAATGGGCGTGTCCGTGCGTCGAAGATTACGCCATGAAGCAGGAAGTTGTTGTAACTTAATTGTACATGCTCAGATCTGCACGAAATTTGGCACGCTGTGACAAGAGTCCCGCCCTGAACACATGTACATGCCAACATTCAACCACAGTCATAGCGCCACCTTCTGGCAACAGGAAGTGACCTTTAACGAAGCAGCCCCGCCGCGACGCTTGACCGACATCTACTGAAATTTCTGTGGTACATCTGGCATGTCCAGGCGCACAAAAAAGCCTCAAGAACCCATACCCTAAAACCTACAGGAAGTCGGCCATTTTGAATTTTGGGGCCATTTTGGGACGATTTGCACACTCCGTACTTTAACGAACTTCTCCTAGGGATTTAGTCAGATCGACTTCAAATTTCTGCTGTGCCTTCTCAAGACATTGACGATGTAAAGTTGTGCTATCTGCGCGTTTTCGTCAATGGGCGTGTCCATTGCGTAGATGATTCGCCATGAAACAGGAAGTTGTAGTAACTTGGCTGTATATGCTCAGATCTGCATGAAATTTTACACGATTGACAAGAGTCCCGCCCTGAACACAAGTACATGCCGACATTCACCCCTAGCCATAGCGCCACCTGCTGGCAACAGGAAGTGACATTTAACGAAGCAGCCCCCGCCACACCTTTGACCAACATCTACGAAATTTCTGTGGTACATCTGGCATGTCCAGACGCACAAAAAAGCCTCCTGAACCCATACCCTAAACTCGACAGGAAGTCGGCCATTTTGAATTTTATGGCAAAGTTTTGGTGATTTACACACTCTGTACTTTTAACTAACTCCTCCTACAGATACAGTCGGATCGAATTCACATTTCTGCTGTGCCTTCTAAAGGCATTGACGATGAAAAGTTGTGCTATCTGTGAATTTTCGTCAATCGGCGTGTCTCGTGGCGTATGTCAAAGATCAAGTCTTCGCCATGACACAGGAAGTGGTTGTAACTTCAGTGTACATGCTCAGATCTGCACGAAATTTTACACAATTGACAAGAGTCCCGCCCTGAACACATGCCAACATTCACCCACAGTCATAGCGCCACCTGCTGGCAAAAGGAAGCGAAGTTACAACACCTTCATGCAGCGTCCGAAACGCATAGAAAATTCACAGCCGCACAGGCAGGGGTCCACAATAAGCAACGCGGCCGCCTCACGCCCCGACGCGCCACATGTGCGAGGGCCCGCCCATCGCTGCTTGCAGCTTTAATTTAATTTTAGTTTTAGTCTAGTCTTTGTGTCAAGCTGTCATTTTAGTTTTTATTAGTTTTAGTCACGTTCATACTCTCTTTAGTCTAGTCAAGTTTCAGTCGACGAAAAGTGATGACATTTTAGTCTAGTTTTAGTCAATGAAAATTTTATTTCTCTTTAGGGCCCGAGCAACGAACCGCATGCGAGGACCCTATTGAAACTGTTAGGATTATTTTTAGGGCCCGAGCACGAACCGTGCGAGGACCCTATTGAAACTGTTAGATTATTTTAGGGCCCGAGCACGAACCGTGCGAGGACCCTATTGAAACTGTTAGGATTATTTTTTTTTTCTTTATTTTTCTGCAAAGTAGCCTCAATTTTCGCGGCCTCAGCATGCTCGAAAACTCACCAAATTTGGCACACGTGTCAGGACTGGTGAAAAATTTCGTATTTTGTGGGTTTCGCGGATGTGCGGGGCAAAATGGCTTGCTAGCGCCACCTAGAAAATTTTAAAAAATTAGCCCCTCGTCCACGTTCGACCTACATGCATGAAACTCGGTGGGGACATGTATCAAATCAAGACGCACAAAAAAGCCTCAAGAACCCATACCCTAAACTCTACAGGAAGTCCGCCATTTTGAATTTAGTGGCCATTTTGGAACGATTTACACACTCCGTACTTTAACGAACTCCTCCTAGGGAATTAGTCGTATCGACTTCAAATTTCTGCTGTGCCTTCTAAAGGCATTGACGATGTAAAGTTGTGCTATCTGCGCATTTTCGTCGATGGGCGTGTCCGTGGCGTCGATGATTCAGCCATGAAACAGGAAGTTGTAGTAACTTGGCTGTACATGCTCAGATCTGCACAAAATTTTACACATTTGACAACAGTCCCGCCCTGAACAAATTTACATGCCGACATTCACCCACAGTCATAGCGCCACCTGCTGGCAACAGGAAGTGACCTTAAACGAAGAAGCCCCGCCTCACGTTTGACCTACATGCACGAAACTTCGGTGGGGACGTGTATCATATCAAGACGCACAAAAGCCTCAAGAACCCGTACCCTAAACTCGACAGGAAGTCCGCCATTTTGAATTTAGTGGCCATTTTGGGACGATTTACACACTTCGTACTTTAACGAACTCCTCCTAGGGATTTTGTCGTGATCGACTTCAAATTTCTGCTGTGCCTTCTAAAGGCATTGACGATGTAAAGTTGTGCTATCTGCGCATTTTCGTCGATGAGGCGTGTCCGTATGGCGTCGATGATTCAGCCATGAAACAGGAAGTTGTAGTAACTTGGCTGTACATGCTCAGATCTGCACAAAATTTTACACGTTTGACAACAGTCCCGCCCTGAACAAATCTACATGCCGACATTCACCCACAGTCATAGCGCCACCTGCTGGCAACAGGAAGTGAGGTACAAAACTTTCATGCAACGTCCGAATCCCGTAGCAAATGCACAGCCGCACTGGCGGAGCTCCAGAATATGCTACGCGGCCGCATCACACCCCGACGCGCTACAGGTGCGAGGGCCCGCCCATCGCTGCTTGCAGCTTTAATTTTTTTCTTTTTTTTTTTCTTTTTCTGCAAAGTAAGCTCATTTTTCGCGGCCGCAACATGCTCGAAAACTCACCAAATTTGGCACGCATGTCAGGACTGGTGAAAAATTTTGTATTTTGTGGGTTTCGCGGATGGGCGTGGCAAAATGGCTCGCTAGAGCCACCTGGAAAATTAGAAAAAATTAGCCCCTCATCCACGTTCCACCTACATGCACGAAAGTCGGTGGGGAAGTGTATCATATCAAGACGCACAAAAAAGCCTCAAGAACCCATACCCTAAACTTGACAGGAAGTCCGCCATTTTGAGTTTGGCGGCCGTTTTGGGACCATTTACACACTCCGTGACTTTAACTAACTCCTCCTAGGGATTTAGATTCGATCGATTTCAAATTTCTGCGGTGCCTTCTAAAGGCATTGACGAGCTTAAGTTGTGCTATCTGCGCGTTTTCGTCCAGAGGCGTGTCCGTGACGTTGATGATTACGCCATGAAACAGGAAGTTGCTGTAACTTGCCTGTCCATGCTCAGATCTGGACCAAATTTGCGACAATTGACAAGAGTCCCGCCCTGAACACATGTACATGCCAACATGCACCCACGGTCATAGCGCCACCTGCTGGCAACAGGAAGTCACCTTTAATGAAGCAGCCCCTGCCGCGCGTTCGACCTACATGAACGAAATTTCTGTGGCACATCTATCATGTCCTGGCGTACCAAAAGTCTGTTGGAGCGATGCCCTAAACTTAAGAGGAAGTCGGCCATTTTGAATTTTTATGTCAATTTTGGATGATTTACACACTCCGTTACTTTAACTAACTCCTCCTAGAGATTTAGTCTGATCGACTTCAAATATCTGCTGTGCCTTCTAAAGGCATTGACGATGAAAAGTTGTGCTATCTGGCGTTTTCGTCAATGGCGTGTCCGTGGCGTCGATGACTTCGCCATGAAACAGGAAGTTGTAGTAACTTGGCTGTATATGCTCAGATCTGGACCAAATTTTACACGCTTGACAAGAGTCCCGCCCTGAACACATGTACATGCCAACATGCACCCACGGTCATAGCGCCACCTGCTGGCAACAGGAAGTGACCTTTAACGAAGCAGCCCCCGGCCCATGTTTGAGCTACATGGACGAGATTTCTGTGGCACATGTATTATGTCCAGAGGTACAAAAGCCTCTTGGAGCGATGCCCGAAACCCAACAGGAAGTCGGCCATTTCGAATTGTGCGACCATTTTGGGACAATTTACACACTCCGTACTTTGACGAACTCCTCCGAGGGATTTTGTCGGATCGACTTCAAATTTCTGCTGTGCCTTCTAAAGGCATTGACGATGTAAAGTTGTGCTATCTGCGTGTTTTCGTCAATGGGCGTGTCCGTGGCGTCGATGATTCGCCATCAAACAGGAAGTTGTAGTAACTTGGCTGTACAAGCTCAGATCTACACGAAATTTTACACGTTTATTAAGGGTCCCGCCCTGAACACATGTACATGCCGACATTCACCCACAGTCGTAGCGCCACCTGCTGGCAACAGGAAGTGACCTTTAACAAAGCAGCCCCCGCCGCACGTTCAACCTACATGCATGAAATTTGGTGGGGACGTGTATCATGTCAAGACGCACAAAAAAGCCTCTTGGAGCCATACCCTAAACTCAACAGGAAGTCGGCCATTTTGAATTTTATATCAATTCTTGGATTATTTACACACTCCGTACTTTAACGAACTCCTCCTAGGGATTTAGTCGGATCGACTTCAAATTTCTGCTGTGACTTCTAAAGGCATTGACGATGAAAAGTTGTGCTATCTGCGAGTTTTCATCAATGGGCGTGTCCGTGGCGTGGCGTCAAAGATCAACTCATCGCAATGACACAGGAAGTGGTTGTAACTTCACTGTAGATGCTCAGATCTGTACGAAATTTCACATGTTCATTAACAGTCCGACCCTGAACACATGTACATGCAGACATTCACCCACAGTCATAGCGCCACCTGCTAGCAACAGGAAGTGAGTTACAAAACCTTCATGCAGTGTCCGGAGCGCATAGAAAATTCAACGCCGCACAGGCAGGGGTCTACAATAGGAAACGCGACCGGCTCACACCCCGACGTGCTACATGTGCGAGGGCCCGCCCATCGCTGCTTGCAGCTTTAATTTTAGTAATGTAATTCTATTTAACCCAGTCAATATAATATAACTACCTACTAGTAGTTTTTCTTTTAGCCAAACCCATTTCAAACAAGGTTATCTTATATTATTGTTGCCTTAAAGACTCAAGAATATACATCCATTTCAGACGGAAGTGACGGAACGGAAGATGCACTGATTTGAAATTACAACATTTATTTTACCAACCAAACATGTTAGAAGTGCACACATATAAATTTAAATAAAATAAATAAAATAGCATCACACGACAATGGCAGAAATAAATGAATACATTCAAGTTACCATAAAGAGAAACAAGGTGCTTGAATGCTCGAGCAAAAATAACATACTAAAAAGTGCAAATAAAATGTGTGTGTCTGTTACTTACTTGTATTGCTTGTAAACTGAAGTTAGATTTTGCATCCTAAAAACTATTAAAAGATATAATAATACTGCGGCGAGCAGGCCGAGGGATGTGAGAGAACGTCGCGAGGCCGGTGGCGTGAGTGTTAATGAACGTCACCTGTGAGACGCACCGGTCTTGCATCTCTCACGGAGATTCTGTGTCAGACTTAACTTTTGTCGTTTACGCTAACTCACCACCGCTCTGCATCTGCATCTTCTAAATAATGCCAGCGAGTGGGGCTTGAGGAAGTGACTTAGCCTGCGTCTGCGCGAGTGCGCTCTGATCGCCTGAAGTGAAAATACTGCAGAAATACTTGCAAACCGCGACTAAACGAGAGCGAAATAGCGGTATAACATTTCGTCTCGTCTCGGTCAACGAAAATGTAGAGACATTTTATCATAGTTTTCGTTTTGTAAACCACATTTAGTCTCGTTTTTATTCGTCAACAATATTGCAAAATACATTTAATTATAGTCATCGTCACATGACCAGCATTTCACGTTAGCGTCTCGTCTCGTTTTAGATCACGTGATAAAGGTTCGTTGGCGACGATATTTCGATCATCATTTTCAGATCGTCGAAAGCAACACTACCTCAAGGTGCTTGATAGAAAGCCAAATACTCATCATCACTGTCACAGTCTGAATAATCATAATTTACTGAGCTGGGACAATTATATTAAATTCACAGATGCTTGTCTTATTTATAAGATTCTGCATGGCTTGGCTCCTCCCTCTCTTACTGCTTTTATAAAGCAGAAAACAACTGATAATAGACATACTCGGTCTGTAGCAAGAGGAGACTGTATAATACCTATGAGGAGGACTGCCTTTGGACAGGCAGCTTTTTCAGTGAGAGCAGCTCACACATGGAATAGTCTGCCAATTGGTATTAGAGATTGTGAGACGTATTATTCATTTAAACTGAATCTAAAATCATGGTTAAAAGACAATCAAGTGTGTGACCATAGCCTGTGAAACACCTGAAGAGTGCTTTGTTTTTTTGTTTTTTCTGTTTTGTTTCGTTTCATGTTTTATCTTTAATGTTTTTTAAAATTGTTGAACTTGTTTTAAAGTATTTTTTACGTGTCCTTGTGAAAGGTATCTTGTTATATGTATAAGTACTGTTGCTCCTGTTTTAGCGTATTTTATGTAGTTGTTATAACACCTGCCCAGGGACTACAGTCGAACATTAGCCAAGCTGGCTAAACTGGCACATTTACAGAAATGTTTATTAATGTGCACTGTCTCTGTAAACCTAAACTCTATAAATAAAAATAAATACAGAGAAACCATTCGGTTGTGATGTATGTGGGAAGAGATTTACACAACAGGGAAGTCTTAAGACACACATGAGAGTCCACACAGGAGAGAAACCATTCGGTTGTGATGTTTGTGGGAAGGGATTTACACAACAGGTTAATCTTAAGAGACACATGAGAGTCCACACAGGATAAAAATTGTTTACCAAACACTTTGGTGAGAACCACAGCAGTTTTCATTGTCTTTGGTGGTTTTGTTGTATTTCATTTTTGTCTTTATGTGTATAATTTTAAAATATTTATAAAAGATCTTCTGGATAAAATGCTGCTTACTGTCTACTGAAGCCACCTACGTAGACAAGTTGCTCAAACAAAGTTTTTCAAAATGTTACCTTTATCAAAGTTGTTTGTAATGGAAATGAACTGTTTCTGGTATTAACTCCAGTCGCAGCAAACTGTAGGTCTGTGATGGAGAGAACAAAAAGAAAGAAATGGCACGTCAGGTTACATATTTGTATCGATGAGGCACATTTTGCGTAAAGTCTACACTGTAAATTCAAACTAAGTTTTAACAGGTGGAAGGGAGAACTTTATATTGATTTCTTGGTTTGTTACTGAACCTCTGGTAACATTGATTTTTGTAACCTCTTAGAACCTCCTAGAAATGAGCTGATATGTAACTGTAAACTCCTCAAAAGGCTCCTGGAAATGTATGATTGTTATAGTGAAAGTTTAAACAGTGTTTAACTGCCAAATCCAATGTATTGCTAATGTAACCTACATAGTGTTTATTTTATTATTGTCTCCAGGCGAACAAACAGTTCAACATAAACAACAAAATCTTGCATATGACAATTATCGTATTAGCAGTTTTCAGCAAGCATGGATAATGGCTCTGTGGGCAGTTTCACTATGGAGGGGTTTTCAAAGGTGGAGGAACTTTCTCCACCAGGCAAATATCAAACTGTACAGATAACAACAGTCCTCCACTCTGCAGGGCTTTGCTGTCTTCCTATCTTTCACACTGTCTCTGTAGTAACACTCTGGAGTCGAGATTAGACAGGGATTCATTATGTCACATGAGTTTTAATCATCTAGCAGCCCTTTTCAGAGAGCAAAGGTTACTGTGGATGTATGAAAGTGTGAGCTTCAGTCCCATTGGAGAACTTAGGACCCGCCATCCGGAAGTATTTCTGTCACTACGTTAATGTGTTGCTTTAAAGATAGTCAACATTTTTCAGCACAATAATACTCCACAATACAGTGGGTTAATATTATAGTCATTATTCTTTATTGTTTCTACTTCGATTCTTAGAAATCAAGCTGTGTTTGGCTTCAGATTACAGCAGATGGGGGCAATTTGTAATCAAGCCCACTTACGGCAGAGAGCTAGAACCAGGAGTCCAACATGCTGAACCAGTACACTCGTACCCAATGCCATTACAAAATTGCAGTGGTGAAAGAAATGAAGATCCATGGTTCGATCCCCAGGCTACTCCAGTCTGCATGTCAAAATGTCATTTGGGCAACATACTAAAATATAATTTATACATAACCATGAAACTGCAATGTTCTCTTCTCTGTTTAAGAACAGCCTCAATGTCTCTCCCATTTGATCTTGTCCATCTGTGTTCCTGAAATATACTTACTGAAATTGTATTTGTGTTACCGTTATGTAAGCGTAGTTGTAGTATGTTCAGGAGGTGTGGCTACATTTAATAATGAATTCTAAAGTAGTGTATTGCGACTTTTCATTTTACATGTACTGCTATATACACAAAAGTGCACTAACATGTGGTTTGCAAACGCTTTAAACAATTAAGTTGTTTTTCCCCAGCAGTATTCCCTTTACACAGCAGCAATAAATATTTCTTTTAAATCTCAACTTAAAGATTATTGTAATCAAATCAAATATTAAACCAAAGCTATTTTCCGCTGCCAGGGAATTACCTTTTATCTAGCTTGTTAAAACAAGTTCCCAAGTTCCCAACGGCAACAAAACGTATATATATTTGCATGTATTTAAATTAAAATAATAAATACGATCATGTAGTAAAACCTGTTCTGCATGTATATTGATATAGAAATATGTTTTACACATACGGTATCTGGCTACAGTAAAGAATCTCGTAAAGTCATCTTTTCTGCATAAAAGTTAAAAATGCCAAAACATCTGGAAGTGTAACCGACAACAATGACTGACTTTAGGGCTACCGACTTATAGCCAGAGGGGTACACAGAACTGGTAAAGTATGGGCTATTTATTTCAGTTGTTGCAGTTAAACTGCCATCCCTTTAATTAACACCTAAAGCACTGCTGAGGGTGCAACTGTGTGCACACTTTGTCACGGTCACCCATGATTTTCGTTCACTTTCGGCGTCATGCACCACCATGCACCTGAAACGCTTTGATGTCGGAATTCGGAAGTTTCAACTGGGAAATATCCCAGTTCCGACCAGTCTCGAACGCGCCAATAGAAACAGGCTACATGTGCAGAAACAGTTGTTTAAAAGTCTGGATTTACTTGCTTTCTTTTTGTATTTCAGCCGGCGGCGATAAGAAACGTTAGTGTAGCATATACGTGGGGATACAGAAGACAAGGTTTCGATTTAAGGAGGTGTTGAAAAAGTAAATAATGACACTGAGGCCGATAATTATATTTGGTGTTGGTACCATATATTATGTGGAAACAAGAAAAAAAACAGTTCCATTGACTCAGTAGTTCACAGAAACAATAAACAGCAACAAATTTGGGAGTACTCAGATATAATGACAGTCACAACACACTGTAGGAAATTCTCGTTTGTTCATGAAAGATGAACGCTACGTCCAAATGACAAGACTGATCTGTGGGACGCAAATAGTCCATGAGCCAGGGCTTTTTGTGTGTGTGTGAATGAGAGTGGAGGGGTTGAGCAAAGCTGCAGCAGCCTCCTACCAGACCCACAGGGGGCGATGAGGTTGTAGGGGCAGGTTCTGTTCCAGGTAGTAGCTCGCCATCAATTGACCTGCAACTGGCCTCACCTGGCCTGTAATAAATAAACAGGACCCATGGGTTACTGAAACTAGCTAGTAGATATCACTACTGATATCTACTAGCTAGTTTTATCTTCTATATTTTATGTTCTATGTACACAATAACATCCAAGATATGGCATAAGTAATTGTTAAATGACAACAACTTTTACAAAAGTACTTAAATGCATGTAAACACCCATAAATGTTTGGATTATCTACAACATAACATTCCATTCAATACAATTGATAATCTTGTCATTCAGTATGTAAATGAACCATTTAAATGCTTAAAACACTGCCCTGTAACTAATCACTGAGGCCATCCGGCCTTCTGGGTATGGGGTCAAGGTGTGTGATGATTTAGCCCATGTCCGAAGAGGTCATGACCAGTGTTGGGAGTAACGGCGTTACTAACAGCGTTATTTTTTCAGTAACGGAGTAATCTAATTAATTACTTTTCCCATCGTTTCAACGCCGTTAACGTTACTGGACGTTAAATGCGGTGCGTTACTTTGTATTGATTGAATAAACTGTGTAATCCGAACGCACCCCTGGCTCACACAGCTAGTGAGGAGGTGGGTCGCCCTTTTCCATATCAGGTTCTCTGGGCGCAACGTGGCGCTCATCTGTTCCCGTTCTCGCCTGCCTGCTAAACTCGGTCCGCCGGCGGAGAGAGACGAGGGACAAGAGAAGCTCGGGTACCTTTCAAGCAGCCGTGAGCTGAATGTAGCTCGTCAATGTCACTTGGCGTGAATCGACTAATCACAGCCTGGATGGGGCGGGACATTTAAAAATATTGACAGATAGGTGTCACTTACACTGGGGACAGGTCAGAATCAGAATGTCTACATCTCTTTTTGAAAGCTTTTGTTAAAAATGTTCTGAACAACAGCAACAAGAAATGTTAAATAACAAATGAAACAATGGAAAATAATCAGAATCAGCTTATTTAAAACGTGTTTTATATCAGAAAACATGCAATGCAATAAATAAATATAGAAGAAGCAAGTGTCCAAAAGCTGATTACTGCATTATATTCAATTAAGCCTATATTTTAATATTTTGAGTTGTCACCTGCCACCTTCATTTTGTTTCCCTTCATATAAATAAAAACATTTCCACCATAAGTTGGTCAGAAAATGTCTCCAGAATGCAGGAAAGTAAGTAATGGGGGGATAAACCTCTTGCTGTCTGTCGACGTGCAATAAATATGGAAAGTTACGTACAAACACCTGTCTGTTCTACTCATTTTCAACTTGTGAAAACTGCTCAAAAAATTCAAATTCTTTGACATATAGCAATTTTTTTAACAGTAACGCAAATAGTTACTTTCCCTGGTAACAAGTTACTTTTATTACAGAGTAATTCACTAACTCAGTTACTTTTTGGAACTAGTAGTGAGAAACTCTAACTAATTACTTTTTTAAAGTAACATTCCCAACACTGGTCATGACTTTGAGTGACTCACCACATGTTCTTCGGACACGGGTGTCTTTTCACAGACTCAGATTAAGTGTCCCTTAGGGACACTCAAAGACACCCTGTTCTCTTGTGAGACAGGGCTCTGACCCTGAGACAGAGATAAAAGCTGCATGTGCTGAGACACTGCAGCTCACTCGGCTGATACTCTTTGATGCGTGTGTCCCTGTGAGTTCCTTCTGCAGAAGACTTGAATAAATTCACGAAAAGACAAGTGTTTTGCCTGATCTTTTTATTTATATATATACTTATATACTTCAGCTGCTTGAGTCGTTGCTCTCTGTTTGCTCTTTCTTCTCCAAAACACAAAGGAAAAAAGACAAAAATCAGAACAGCCGTAACATCAATACACAGAGTAAACATAAAACTTTAAAATATCTGATAAAATATTGAGCTGGCGGCAGGCTCCACTTCTGGTGGTGCCCTTCCGTCAATTCCTTTAAGTTTCAGCTTTGCAACCATACTCCCCCCGGAACCCAAAGACTTTGGTTTCCCGGACGCTGCCCGGCAGGTCATGGGAATAACGCCGCCGGATCGCTAGTTGGCATCGTTTATGGTCGTAACTACGACGGTATCTGATTGTCATCGAACCTCCGACTTTCGTTCTTGATTAATGAAAAGATTCTTAGCAAATGCTTTCGTCCGTCTTGCGCCGGTCCAAGAATCTAACGACACAATACGAATGCCCCCGGCCGTCCCTCTTAATCATGGCCCCAGTTCTGAAAGAAAACCCACAAAATAGAACCGGAGTCCTATTCCATTATTCCTAGCTGCGGTATTCAGGCGACCGGGCCTGCTTTGAACACTCTAATTTTTTCAAAGTAAACGCTTCGAACCCCGCGGGACACTCAGTTAAGAGCATCGAGGGGGCGTCGAGAGGCAGGGGCTGGGACAGACGGTAGCTCGCCTCGCGGCGGACCGTCAGCTCGATCCCCAGATCCAACTACGAGCTTTTTAACTGCAGCAACTTATATGCTATTGGAGCTGGAATTACCGCGGCTGCTGGCACCAGACTTGCCCTCCAATGGATCCTCGTTAAAGGATTTAAAGTGTACGCATTCCAATTACAGGGCCTCGAAAGAGTCCTGTATTGTTATTTTTCGTCACTACGAAATCGTGCCGATGGTGCAAGTTTCTCAGTGTTATCAGCACTGGTCTTTAATCGCTTACTGAGTTTACGCTCCCTCTCTTTTACAGCTGCCACCTCTGATTTGCTACTGGCAGGGATCAACCTCGAAAGAGTCCTGTATTGTTATTTTTCGTCACTACCTCCCCGAGTCGGGAGTGGGTAATTTGCGCGCCTGCTGCCTTCCTTGGATGTGGTAGCCGTTTCTCAGGCTCCCTCTCCGGAATCGAACCCTGATTCCCCGTTACCCGTGGTCACCATGGTAGGCACAGAAAGTACCATCGAAAGTTGATAGGTCAGACATTCGAATGAGACGTCGCTGCCACGAGGGCCAGCGATCGGCTCGAGGTTATCTAGAGTCACCAAAGCGGCCGGGGCACCCCGAGAGGCACCCCGCATGGGTTTTGGGTCTGATAAATGCACGCATCCCCGGAGGTCAGCGCTCGTTGGCATGTATTAGCTCTAGAATTGCCACAGTTATCCAAGTAACGTTAGAGCGATCAAAGGAACCATAACTGATTTAATGAGCCATTCGCAGTTTCACTGTACCAGCCGTGTATACATAGATTTGCATGGCTTAATCTTTGAGACAAGCATATGCTACTGGCAGGATCAACCAGGTAAAAGCTGTTACGCCCTCTGGTGCCGGCCGGAGCGGATGCCCGCAACGGCCTGCACGCCGGGGTGATGACGTACGCCCGCCGGGATCCATGCGCTTGGTGTAGCGCTCGGAGCCGGGGCTAAGCAACATTGGGTCGACCGCTTCTGGTTAAGCGGCCGGTCGCGGCCTCCGGTTGGAGGCTTCGCTCAGGCTTTGAGAAACATCGTGCTTGCCGGAGGACCGCCGCGTGAGCGGGAGGTGTCACCGGGGGCAGGTGACCTCGCGCGGGCTCGTGGGAGGACAACTGGGGCAGACTCTCGCTACCAATCGGGCGTCCGAGGAACGCAGGGAGGGGCTCCTGCGCAGAGCCCTCCCGCCATGGAGGCGAACCCGCAGGCCGGAGGAACCGTCCGCCCAACACCAGCGCTGGGCTGGCCGGCGGGGCCCTCCGATGGCGGTCACGGATGCCAGTCGGTCGGTGTGTAAGAGCGCTGCTCTCTGACTCAGTGGAGAACCGCGAGTTGGGTGGAAGACCGGGGAAAGAGGCATCGAGCTCCCGAGTGTCACGCAACAGTTCCTGGGTGCGCGGGGGCTTTTCTCCGGAGGTCAAGTTTTCAAAAACTGGGTTTCCGAAATCGTGCCGATGGTAGCTTGCGAAACAGGGGTAAACTCCTTGAAACGGGAAAACTGTAAATAGCCCATACTTTACCAGTTCTGTGTACCCCTCTGGCTATAAGTCAGTCATTGTTGTCGGTTACAATTCCAGATGTTTTGGCATTTTTAACAATAACTTTTATGCAGAAAAGATGACTTTACGAGATTCTTTACTGTAGCCAGATACCGTATGTGTAAAACATATTTCTATATCAATATACATGCAGAACAGGTTTTCTACATGATCGTATGTATTATTTTAATTTAAATACATGCAAATATATATATGTTTTGTTACCGTTGGGAACTTGGGAACTTGTTTTAACAAGCTAGATAAAAGGTAATTCCCTGGCAGCGGAAAATAGCTTTGGTTTAATATTTGATTTGATTACAATAATCTTTAAGTTGAGATTTAAAAGAAATATTTATTGCTGCTGTGTAAAGGGAATACTGCTGGGGAAAAACAACTTAATTGTTTAAAGCGTTTGCAAACCACATGTTAGTGCACTTTTGTGTATATAGCAGTACATGTAAATGAAAAGTGCGCAATACACTACTTTAGAATTCATTATTAAATGTAGCCACACCTCCTGAACATACTACAACTACGCTTACATAACGGTAACACAAATACAATTTCAGTGAGTATATTTCAGGAACACAGATGGACAAGATCAAATGGGAGAGACATTGAGGCTGTTCTTAAACAGAGAAGAGAACATTGCAGTTTCATGGTTATGTATAAATTATATTTTAGTATGTTGCCCAAATGACATTTTGACATGCAGACTGGAGTAGCCTGGGGATCGAACCATGGATCTTCATTTCTTTCACCACTGCAATTTTGTAATGGCATTGGGTACGAGTGTACTGGTTCAGCATGTTGGACTCCTGGTTCTAGCTCTCTGCCGTAAGTGGGCTTGATTACAAATTGCCCCCATCTGCTGTAATCTGAAGCCAAACACAGCTTGATTTCTAAGAATCGAAGTAGAAACAATAAAGAATAATGACTATAATATTAACCCACTGTATTGTGGAGTATTATTGTGCTGAAAATGTTGACTATCTTTAAAGCAACACATTAACGTAGTGACAGAAATACTTCCGGATGGCGGGTCCTAAGTTCTCCAATGGGACTGAAGCTCACACTTTCATACATCCACAGTAACCTTTGCTCTCTGAAAAGGGCTGCTAGATGATTAAAACTCATGTGACATAATGAATCCCTGTCTAATCTCGACTCCAGAGTGTTACTACAGAGACAGTGTGAAAGATAGGAAGACAGCAAAGCCCTGCAGAGTGGAGGACTGTTGTTATCTGTACAGTTTGATATTTGCCTGGTGGAGAAAGTTCCTCCACCTTTGAAAACCCCTCCATAGTGAAACTGCCCACAGAGCCATTATCCATGCTTGCTGAAAACTGCTAATCATGATAATTGTCATATGCAAGATTTTGTTGTTTATGTTGAACTGTTTGTTCAGCCTGGAGACAATAATAAAATAAACACTATGTAGGTTACATTAGCAATACATTGGATTTGGCAGTTAAACACTGTTTAAACTTTCACTATAACAATCATACATTTCCAGGAGCCTTTTGAGGAGTTTACAGTTACATATCAGCTCATTTCTAGGAGGTTCTAAGAGGTTACAAAAATCAATGTTACCAGAGGTTCAGTAACAAACCAAGAAATCAATATAAAGTTCTCCCTTCCACCTGTTAAAACTTAGTTTGAATTTACAGTGTAGACTTTACGCTAAAATGTGCCTCATCGATACAAATATGTAACCTGACGTGCCATTTCTTTCTTTTTGTTCTCTCCATCACAGACCTACAGTTTGCTGCGACTGGAGTTAATACCAGAAACAGTTCATTTCCATTACAAACAACTTTGATAAAGGTAACATTTTGAAAAACTTTGTTTGAGCAACTTGTCTACGTAGGTGGCTTCAGTAGACAGTAAGCAGCATTTTATCCAGAAGATCTTTTATAAATATTTTAAAATTATACACATAAAGACAAAAATGAAATACAACAAAACCACCAAAGACAATGAAAACTGCTGTGGTTCTCACCAAAGTGTTTGGTAAACAATTTTTATCCTGTGTGGACTCTCATGTGTCTCTTAAGATTAACCTGTTGTGTAAATCCCTTCCCACAAACATCACAACCGAATGGTTTCTCTCCTGTGTGGACTCTCATGTGTGTCTTAAGACTTCCCTGTTGTGTAAATCTCTTCCCACATACATCACAACCGAATGGTTTCTCTGTATTTATTTTTATTTATAGAGTTTAGGTTTACAGAGACAGTGCACATTAATAAACATTTCTGTAAATGTGCCAGTTTAGCCAGCTTGGCTAATGTTCGACTGTAGTCCCTGGGCAGGTGTTATAACAACTACATAAAATACGCTAAAACAGGAGCAACAGTACTTATACATATAACAAGATACCTTTCACAAGGACACGTAAAAAATACTTTAAAACAAGTTCAACAATTTTAAAAAACATTAAAGATAAAACATGAAACGAAACAAAACAGAAAAACAAAAAAACAAAGCACTCTTCAGGTGTTTCACAGGCTATGGTCACACACTTGATTGTCTTTTTAACCATGATTTTAGATTCAGTTTAAATGAATAATACGTCTCACAATCTCTAATACCAATTGGCAGACTATTCCATGTGTGAGCTGCTCTCACTGAAAAAGCTGCCTGTCCAAAGGCAGTCCTCCTCATAGGTATTATACAGTCTCCTCTTGCTACAGACCGAGTATGTCTATTATCAGTTGTTTTCTGCTTTATAAAAGCAGTAAGAGAGGGAGGAGCCAAGCCATGCAGAATCTTATAAATAAGACAAGCATCTGTGAATTTAATATAATTGTCCCAGCTCAGTAAATTATGATTATTCAGACTGTGACAGTGATGATGAGTATTTGGCTTTCTATCAAGCACCTTGGAGGTAGTGTTGCTTTCGTCGACGAAAATGATGACGAAATATCGTCGTCAACGAACCTTTATCACGTGACGAAAACGAGACGAGACGCAACGTAAATGCTGGTCATGTGACGATGACTATAATTAAATGTATTTTGCAATATTGTTGACGAATAAAAACGAGACTAAATGTGGTTTACAAAACGAAAACTATGATAAAATGTCTCTACATTTTCGTTGACCGAGACGAGACGAAATGTTATACCGTTATTTCGTCTCGTTTAGTCGCGTGTTTGCAAGTATTTCTGCAGTATTTTCACTTCAGAGCGATCAGGCGACTCGCGCAGACGCGAGGCTGAAGTCACTTCCTCAAGCCCCACTCGCGGCATTATTTAGAAGATGCAGATGCAGAGCGGTGGTGAGTTAGCGTAAGCGACAAAAGTTAAGTCTGACACAGAATCTCCGTGAGAGATGCAAGACCGGTGCGTCTCACAGGTGAGCGTTCATTAACACTCCACGCCAACCGGCCTCGCGACGTTCTCTACATCCTCGGCCTGCTCGCCGCAGTTTTATTATATCTTTTAATAGTTTTAGGATGCAAAATCTAACTTCAGTTTACAAGCAATACAAGTAAGTAACAGACACACACATTTTATTTGCACTTTTTAGTATGTTATTTTTGCTCGAGCATTCAAGCACCTTGTTTCTCTTTATGGTAACTTGAATGTATTCATTTATTTCTGCCATTGTCGTGTGATGCTATTTTATTTATTTTATTTAAATTTATATGTGTGCACTTCTAACATGTTTGGTTGGTAAAATAAATGTTGTAATTTCAAATCAGTGCATCTTCCGTTCCGTCACTTCCGTCTGAAATGGATGTATATTCTTGAGTCTTTAAGGCAACAATAATATAAGATAACCTTGTTTGAAATGGGTTTGGCTAAAAGAAAAACTACTAGTAGGTAGTTATATTATATTGACTGGGTTAAATAGAATTACATTACTAAAATTAAAGCTGCAAGCAGCGATGGGCGGGCCCTCGCACATGTAGCACGTCGGGGTGTGAGCCGGTCGCGTTTCCTATTGTAGACCCCTGCCTAATGCGGCGTTGAATTTTCTATGCGCTTCGGACACTGCATGAAGGTTTTGTAACTCACTTCCTGTTGCTAGCAGGTGGCGCTATGACTGTGGGTGAATGTCTGCATGTACATGTGTTCAGGGTCGGACTGTTAATGAACATGTGAAATTTCGTACAGATCTGAGCATCTACAGTGAAGTTACAACAACTTCCTGTGTCATTGCGATGAGTTGATCTTTGACGCATACGCCACGGACTACGCCATTGATGAAAACTCGCAGATAGCACAACTTTTCATCGTCAATGCCTTTAGAAGTCACAGCAGAAATTTGAAGTCGATCCGACTAAATCCCTAGGAGGAGTTCGTTAAAGTACGGAGTGTGTAAATAATCCAAGAATTGATATAAAATTCAAAATGGCCGACTTCCTGTTGAGTTTAGGGTATGGCTCCAAGAGGCTTTTTTGTGCGTCTTGACATGATACACGTCCCCACCAAATTTCATGCATGTAGGTTGAACGTGCGGCGGGGGCTGCTTTGTTAAAGGTCACTTCCTGTTGCCAGCAGGTGGCGCTACGACTGTGGGTGAATGTCGGCATGTACATGTGTTCAGGGCGGGACCCTTAATAAGCGTGTAAAATTTCGTGTAGATCTGAGCTTGTACAGCCAAGTTACTACAACTTCCTGTTTGATGGCTGAATCATCGACGCCACGGACACGTCCATTGACGAATACACGCAGATAGCACAACTTTACATCGTCAATGCCTTTAGAAGGCACAGCAGAAATTTGAAGTCGATCCGACAAAATCCCTCGGAGGAGTTCGTCAAAGTGCGGAGTGTGTAAATTGTCCCAAAATGGTCGCACAATTCGAAATGGCCGACTTCCTGTTGGGTTTCGGGCATCGCTCCAAGAGGCTTTTGTACCTCTGGACATAATACATGTGCCACAGAAATCTCGTCCATGTAGCTCAAACATGGGCCGGGGCTGCTTCGTTAAAGGTCACTTCCTGTTGCCAGCAGGTGGCCTATGACCGTGGGTGCATGTTGGCATGTACATGTGTTCAGGGCGGGACTCTTGTCAAGCGTGTAAAATTTGGTCCAGATCTGAGCATATACAGCCAAGTTACTACAACTTCCTGTTTCATGGCGAAGTCATCGACGCCACGGACACGCCATTGACGAAAACGCGCAGATAGCACAACTTTTCATCGTCAATGCCTTTAGAAGGCACAGCAGATATTTGAAGTCGATCAGACTAAATCTCTAGGAGGAGTTAGTTAAAGTAGCGGAGTGTGTAAATCATCCAAAATTGACATAAAAATTCAAAATGGCCGACTTCCTCTTAAGTTTAGGGCATCGCTCCAACAGACTTTTGGTACGTCAGGACATGATAGATGTGCCACAGAAATTTCGTTCATGTAGGTCGAACGCGCGGCAGGGGCTGCTTCATTAAAGGTGACTTCCTGTTGCCAGCAGGTGGCGCTATGACCGTGGGTGCATGTTGGCATGTACATGTGTTCAGGGCGGGACTCTTGTCAATTGTCGCAAATTTGGTCCAGATCTGAGCATGGACAGGCAAGTTACAGCAACTTCCTGTTTCATGGCGAATCATCAGCGCCACGGACACGCCCTGGACGAAAGCAGCGCAGAATAGCACAACTTAAGCTCGTCAATGCCTTTAGAAGGCACCGCAGAAATTTGAAATCGATCGAACTAAATCCCTAGGAGGAGTTAGTTAAAGTACGGAGTGTGTAAATGGTCCCAAAACGCCGCCAAACTCAAAATGGCGGACTTCCTGTCAAGTTTAGGGTATGGGTTCTTGAGGCTTTTTGTGCGTCTTGATATGATACACTTCCCCACCGACTTTCGTGCATGTAGGTGGAACGTGGATGAGGGGCTAATTTTTCTAATTTTCCAGGTGGCTTAGCGAACCATTTTGCCACGCCCATCCGCGAAACCCACAAAATACAAAATTTTTCACCAGTCCTGACATGCGTGCCAAATTTGGTGAGTTTTCGAGCATGTTGCGGCCGCGAAAAATGAGCTTACTTTGCAGAAAAAGAAAAAAAAAAAAAAAAAAAATTAAAGCTGCAAGCAGCGATGGGCGGGCCCTCGCACCTGTAGCGCGTCGGGGTGTGATGCGGCCGCGTAGCATATTCTGGAGCTCCGCCAGTGCGGCTGTGCATTTGCTACGGGATTCGGACGTTGCATGAAAGTTTTGTACCTCACTTCCTGTTGCCAGCAGGTGGCGCTATGACTGTGGGTGAATGTCGGCATGTAGATTTGTTCAGGGCGGGACTGTTGTCAAACGTGTAAAATTTTGTGCAGATCTGAGCATGTACAGCCAAGTTACTACAACTTCCTGTTTCATGGCGAATCATCGACGCCACGGACACGCCCATCGACAAAAATGCGCAGATAGCACAACTTTACATCGTCAATGCCTTTAGAAGGCACAGCAGAAATTTGAAGTCGATACGACAAAATCCCTAGGAGGAGTTCGTTAAAGTACGAAGTGTGTAAATCGTCCCAAAATGGCCACTAAATTCAAAATGGCGGACTTCCTGTCGAGTTTAGGGTACGGGTTCTTGAGGCTTTTGTGCGTCTTGATATGATACACGTCCCCACCGAAGTTTCGTGCATGTAGGTCAAACGTGGGGCGGGGGCTTCTTCGTTTAAGGTCACTTCCTGTTGCCAGCAGGTGGCGCTATGACTGTGGGTGAATGTCGGCATGTAAATTTGTTCAGGGCGGGACTGTTGTCAAATGTGTAAAATTTTGTGCAGATCTGAGCATGTACAGCCAAGTTACTACAACTTCCTGTTTCATGGCTGAATCATCGACGCCTACGGACACGCCTATCGACGAAAATGCGCAGATAGCACAACTTTACATCGTCAATGCCTTTAGAAGGCACAGCAGAAATTTGAAGTCGATACGACTAATTCCCTAGGAGGAGTTCGTTAAAGTACGGAGTGTGTAAATCGCTCCAAAATGGCCACTAAATTCAAAATGGCGGACTTCCTGTAGAGTTTAGGGTATGGGTTCTTGAGGCTTTTTGTGCGTCTTGATTTGATACATGTCCCCACCGAAGTTTCATGCATGTAGGTCGAACGTGGACGAGGGGCTAATTTTTAAAATTTTCTAGGTGGCGCTAGCAAACCATTTTGCCCGCACATCCGCTGAAACCCACAAAATACGAAATTTTTCACCAGTCCTGACACGTGTGCCAAATTTGGTGAGTTTTCGAGCATGCTGAGGCCGCGAAAATTGAGGCTACTTTGCAGAAAAATAAAGAAAAAATTAAAGCTGCAAGCAGCGATGGGCTGGCCCTCGCACCTGTAGCGCGTCGGGGTGTGAGCCGGTCGCATTTGCTTTTGTAGACCCCTACCTGTACGGCTGTGAATTTTCTATGCGCTTCGGACGCTGTATGAAGGTTTTGTAACTCACTTCCTCTTGCCAGCAGGTGGCGCTATGACTGGGGGTGAATCTCGGCATGTACATGTGTTAAGGGCCGGACTCTTATTAAATGTGTAAAATTTTGTAGAGATCTGAGCATGTACACTGAAGTTACAACCACTTCCTGTGTCATGGCGATGAGTTGATCTTTGACGCCACGCCAAAGATCGACGTATCGACGAATACGCGCAGATAGCACAACTTTTCATCGTCAATGCCTTTAGAAGGCACAGCAGAAATTTGAAATCGATCCGACAAAACCCCTAGGAGGAGTTCGTCAAAGTACGAAGTGTGTAAATCATTGAAAAATGGAAGCACAATTCAATATAGCCGACTTCCTGTTGGGTTTAGGATATTGCTCCAAGAGGCTTTTTTGTAACTCTTGACATAATACATGTCCCCCAAAAATTTTGTGCGTGTAGATCAAACGTGCGGCGGGGGCTGCTTCGTCAAAGGTCACTTCCTGTCACCAGCAGGTGGCGCTATGACTGTGGGTGAATGTCGGCATGCAGATTTGTTCAGGGCGGGACTCTTGTCAATCGTGCAAAATTTTGTGCAGATCTGAGCATGTACACTGAAGTTACTACATCTTCCTGTTTCATGGCTGAATCATCGACGCCCGGACACGTCCATTGATCTAAAACGCGCAGATAGCACAACTTTTCATCGTCAATGCCTTTAGAAGGCACAGCAGAAATTTGACGTCGATCCGACTCTATCTGTAGGAGGAGTTAGTTAAAATCACGGAGTGTGTAAATCACCAAAACGCTGCCATAAAATTCAAAATGGCCGACTTCCGGTTGAGTTTAGGGCATGGCTCCAAGAGGCTTTTTTGTGCGCCTGGACATGATAGATGTACCACAGAATTTTCAGTACATGTAGGTCAAACGTGCGGCGGGGCTGCTTCGCTTAAGGTCACTTCCTGTTGCCAGCAGGTGGCGCTATGACTATGGTTGAATGTTGGCATGTACATTTGTTCAGGGCGGGACTCTTGTCAAATGTACAAAATTTGATGAAGATCTGAGCATTTATAGAAAAGTTACTACAACTTCCTGTTTCATGGCTGAATCGTCGACGGCACGGACACGCTCATCGACGAAAACGCCGCAGATAGCACAACTTTTCATCGTCAATGCCTTTAGAAGGCACAGCAGAAATTTGAAGTCGATCCGACTAAATCCCTAGGAGGAGTTCGTTAAAGCAACGGCGTGCAAATCGTCCCAAAATGGCCACCAAATTCAAAATGGCGGACTTCCTGTCGAGTTTAGGGTATGGGTTCTTGAGGCTTTTTTGTGCGTCTTGATATGATACACGTCCCCACTAAATTTCGTGCATGTAGGTCGAACGGGGACGAGGGGCTAATTTTTTCCAATTTTCTAGGTGGCGCTTAGCGAGCCATTTTACCCGCCGTCCACGAAACCCACAAAATACGAAATTTTTCACCAGTCCTGACACGCGTGCCAAATTTGGTGAGTTTTCGAGCATGTTGCGACCGCGAAAATGGGGCTTACTTTGCAGAAAAAAGAAAAATTAAAGCTGCAAGCAGCGATGGGCGGGCCCTCGCACCTGCAGCGCATCGGGGTGCGATGTGGCCGCGTTGCATATTCTGGAGCTCTGCCGGTGCGGCTGTGCATTTGCTACGCGCTTCGGACGTTGCATGAAGGTTTTGTACCTCACTTCCTGTTGCCAGCAGGTGGCGCTATGACTGTGGGTGAATGTGGGCATGTAAATGGGTTCAGGGCGGGACTCTTATTAAACATGTAAAGTTTGGTGCAGATGTGAGCATCTACAGTGAATTTACAGCCACTTCCTGTGTCATGGCGATGACTTGATCTTTGACGCCACGCCACGGACACGCCCATTGATGAAAAGTCACAGATAGCACAACTTTTCATTGTCAATGTCTTTAGAAGGCACAGCAGAAATTTGAAGTCGATCCGACTATATCTCTAGGAGAAGTTAGTTAAAATAGGGAGTGAGTAAATCACCAAAAAATTTACGTAAAATTCAAAATGGCCGACTTCCTGTCGGGTTTAGCGCATAGCTCCAAGAGACTTTTTTGTGCGTCTGGACATGATAGATATACCACAGAAATTCCGTAACTGTAGGTTAAACGTGGCGCAGGGGCTGCTTCGTTAAAGGTCACTTCCTGTTGCCAGCAGGTGGCGCTATGACTGTGGGTGAATGTCGGCATGTAGATTTGTTCAGGGCGGGACTGTTGTCAAGCGTGTAAAATTTCGTGCAGATCTTAGCATGTACAATGAAGTTAAAACAACTTCCTGTTTCATGGCGTAATCATCGACGCCACCGGACACGCCCATTGACGAAAATGCGCAGATAGCACAACTTTTCATTGTCAATGCCTTGAGGAGGCACAGCAGAAATTTGAAGTCGATCCGACTAAATCCCTAGGAGGAGTTCGTTAAAGTACGGAGTGTAAATCGTCCCAAAATGGCGGCCAAATTCAAAATGGCGGACTTCCTGTCGATGTTAGGGTATGGGTTCTTGAGGCTTTTTGTACCTCTGGACATGATACATGTGCCACAGAAATTTCGTACATGTACGTCAAACGTGCGGCGGGGGCTGCTTCGTTCAAGGTCACTTCCTGTTGCCAGCAGGTGGCGCTATGACTGTGGGTGAATGTCGGCATGCAGATTTGTTCAGGGCGGGACTCTTGTCATACGTGAAAAATTTCGCCCAGATCTGCGCATGTACAGCCAAGTTACAACAACTTCCTTTTTCATGGCGAATCATCGACGCCACGGACACGCCCATCGACGAAAACGCGCAGATAGCACAACTTTACATCTGCAATGCCTTTAGAAGGCACAGCAGAAATTTGAAGTCGATCCGACGAAATCTCTAGGAGGAGTTCGTTAAAGTACGGAGTGTGTAAATCGTCCCAAAATGGCTACTAAATTCAAAATGGCGGACTTCCTGTCGAGTTTAGGGTATGGGTTCTTGAGGCTTTTTTGTGCGTCTTGATATGATAGAAGTCCCCACCAAATTTCGTGCATGTAGGTCGAACGTGGACGAGGGCTAGTTTTTTCTAATTTTCTAGGTGGCTTAGCGAAGCCATTTTGCCCCGCCGTCCGCAAAACCCACAAAATACGAAATTTTTCACCAGTCCTGACACGCGTGCCAAATTTGGTGAGTTTTCGAGCATGTTGCGGCCGTGAAAATTGAGCTTACTTTGCAGAAAAATAATAATAAAGAAAAAAAAAAAAAAATTAAAGCTGCAAGCAGCGTTGGTAGGACCCTCGCACCTGTAACGCGTCGGGTGTGACGCGGCCGCGTTGCATGTTCTCGTGCTCTGCCGGTGCGGCTGTGCATTTGCTACGCGATTCGGACGTTGCATGAAGGTTTTGTTCCTCACTTCCTGTCGCCAGCAGGTGGCGCTATGACTGTTGGTGAATGTCGGCATGTACATGTGTTCAGGGCGGGACTGTTATCCTACATGTAAAGTTTGGTGCAGATGTGAGCATGTACAGTGAAGTTACAACCACTTCCTGTGTCATGGCGAAGAGTTGATCTTTGACGCCATGCCACGGATACGCCCATTGACAAAAACTCACAGTTAGCACAACTTTTCATCGTCAATGCCTTTAGAAGGCACAGCAGAAATTTGAAGTCGATCCAACTAAATCCCTAGGAGGAGTTTGTTAAAGTACGAGTGTGTAAATCGTCCCAAAATGGCCGCAAAATTCAAAATGGCCGACTTCCTGTTGGGTTTAGGGCATGGCTCCAAGAGGCTTTTATACTTCTGGACATGATACATGTGCCACAGAAATTTCGTACATGTAGGTCAAATGTCGCGCGAGGGCTGCTTCGTTAAAGGTCACTTCCTGTCAGCCAGCAGGTGGCGCTATGACTGTGGGTGAATGTTGGCATGTAGATTTGTTCAGGGCGGGACTCTTGTCAAAGCGTGCAAAATTTCGTGCAGATCTGAGAATGTACACAGAAGTTAGAACAACTTCCTGTTTCATGGCTGAATCGTCGACGCCATCGGACCGCATCATCGGCGAACAACGCGCAGATAGCACAACTTTTCATCGTCAATGCCTTTAGAAGGTACAGCAGAAATTTGAAGTCGATCCGACTAAATCCCTAGGAGGAGTTAGTTAAAGAATGCGAGTGTGTAAATCATCCAATAATGGCGGCAAAATTCAAAATGGCCGACTTCCTGTTGGGTTTAGGGTATCGCTCTAAGAGGCTTTTTTTGTGCGTCTTGACATGATACATGTCCCCAAAATTTCGATAGCGTGTAGATCAAGCGTCGCGGCGGGGCTGCTTCGTTAAAGGTCACTTCCTGTTGCCAGCAGGTGGCGCTATGACTGGGGTGAATGTCGGCATGTACATGTGTTCAGGGCAGGACTCTTGTCACACGTGTAAAATTTCGTGTAGATCTGAGCATGTACAGCCAAGTTACTACAACTTCCTGTTTCATGGCGAATCATCAACGCCACGGACACGCCCATTGACGAAAACGTCCAGATAGCACAACTTTTCATCGTCAATGCCTTTAGAAGGCACAGCAGAAATTTGAAGTCGATCCGACTAAATCCCTAGGAGGAGTTCGTTAAAGTACGGAGTGTGTAAATCGTCCAAAAATTGACGTAAAATTCAAAATGGCCGACTTCCTGTTGGGTTTAGGGGAGTGGTCCAAGAGGCTTTTTTGTGCGACTCGACTTGATACATGAGCCACAGAAATTTTGAACATATAGGTCAAACGTGGGGCGGGGGCTGCTTCGTTAAAGGTCACTTCCTGTTGCCAGCAGGTGGCGCTATGACTGTGGGTGAATGTCGGCATGTACATGTGTTCAGGGCGGGACTCTTGTCAAACGTGTAAAATTTCGTGCAGATCTGAGCATGTACAGCCAAGTTACTACAACTTCCTGTTTCATGGTGAATCATCGGCGCCACCGGACACGTCCATTGACGAAAACGCTCAGAGAGCACAACTTTACATCGTCAATGCCTTTGGAAGGCACAGCAGAAATTTGAAGTCGATCTGATTGCATGCCTAGGAGGAGTTAGTTAAAGTACGGAGTGTGTAAATCATCCAAAAATGGACGCACAATTCAAAATGGCCGACTTCCTGTTGAGATTAGAGGAGTGGTCCAAGAGGCTTTTTTGTGCGTCTGGACATGATAGATATACCACAGAAATTGCGTAACTGTAGGTTAAACTTGGGGCGGGGGCTGCTTCGTTAAAGATCACTTCCTGTTGCCAGCAGGTGGCGCTATGGCTGGGGGAGAATGTCGGCATGTAGATTTGTTGAGGGTGGGACTCTTGTCAAGCATGCAAAATTTCGTACGGATCTGAGCATGTGCAGCCAAGTTACTACAACTTCCTGTTTCATGGCGAATCATCGACGCTACGGACACGCCCATTGACGAAAACGTGCAGATAGCACAACTTTACATCTTCAATGCCTTGAGAAGGCACAGCAGAAATTTGAAGTCGATCGGACTAAATCCCTTGGAGGAGTTCGTTAAAGTACGAAGTGTGCAAATCGTCCCAAAATGGCCACAAAATTCAAAATGGCGGACTTCCTGTCGAGTTTAGGGTATGGGTTCTTGAGGCTTTTTTGTGCGTCTTGATATGATACACGTCCCCACCAAATTTCGTGAATGTAGGTCGAACGTGGGACGAGGGGCTAATTTTTCTAATTTTCTAGGTGGCTAGCGAACCATTTTGCCACGCCCATCCGCGAAACCCACAAAATACGAAATTTTTCACCAGTCCTGACATGCGTGCCAAATTTGGTGAGTTTTCGAGCATGTTAGCGCCGCGAAAATGGGGCTTACTTTGCAGAAAAAAAAGAAAGAAAGAAAGAAAGAAAGAAAAAAATAATCCTAACAGTTTCAATAGGGTCCTTCATGCGTTTCGATTGCTCGGGCCTAATTAAAGCTGCAAGCAGCGATGGTGGCCCCTCGCACATGTAGCGCGTCGAGGGTGTGATGCAGCCAGCCTTACATGTCCTGGAACTTCGGCGGTGCATCTGTGCATTTGCTACGCGATTTGGGCGTTGCAAGAAGGTTTTGTACCTCACTTCCTGTTGCCAGCAGGTGGCAGCTATGACTGTGGGTCAATGTCTGCATGTACATGTGTTCAGAGGCGGGACTGTTATCCTACATGTAAAGTTTGGTGCAGATCTGAGCATAAATATTGAAGTTACAACAACTTCCTCTGTCATGGCGAAGACTTGATCTGTGGCATACGCATACGGACACGCCCATTGACGAAAATGCGCGAGATAACACAACTTTTATCGTCAATGCCTTTAGAAGTCACAGCAGAAATTTGAAGTCGATCTGATTAAATCCCTAGGAGGAGTTAGTTAAAGTACGCAGTGTGCAAATCGTCCAAAAATGGCCCCACAATTCAAAATGGCCGACTTCCTGTTGGGTTTAGGGCATGGCTCCAAGAGGCTTTTGTACCTCTGGACATGATACATGTGCCACAGAATTTTCGTACATGTAGGTGAAGCGTGGGCGGGGCTGCTTCGTTAAATGTCACTTCCTGTTGCCAGCAGGTGGCGCTATTACTGTTGGTGAATGTCGGCATGTAAATGTGTTCAGGGCGGGACTCTTGTCAAACGTGCCAAATTTCGATGCGGATCTGAGAATGTATAGCGAAGTTACTACAACTTCCTGTTTCATGGCGAATCATCGGCGCTACGGACACACCATCGACGAAAATGCGCAGATAGCACAACTTTACATCGTCAATGCGTTTAGAAGGCACAGCAGAAATTTGAAGTCGATCCGACTAAATCTCTAGGAGGAGTTAGTTAAAGTATGAAGTGTGTAAATCACCAAGAAATTGTCGTAAAATTCAAAATGGCCGACTTCCTGTTGGGTTTAGGGCATCGCTCCAAGAGGCTTTTTTGTGCGTCTGGACATGGTAGATGTGCCACAGAATTTTCGTACATGTAGGTGAAACGTGGGGCGGGGGCTGCTTCGTTAAATATCACTTCCTGTTGCCAGCAGGTGGCGCTATGACTGTTGGTGAATGTCGGCATGTAAATGTGTTCAGGGCGGGACTCTTGTCAAACGTGCCAAATTTCGTGCGGATCTGAGAATGTATAGCGAAGTTACTACAACTTCCTGTTTCATGGCGAATCATCGACGCCACGGACACGCCCATTGACGAAAACGCGCAGAGAGCACAACTTAAGCTCTTCAATGCCTTTAGAAGGCACAGCAGAAATTTGAAGTCGATCCGACTAAATCCCTAGGAGGAGTTCGTTAAAGTACGGAGTGTGCAAACCGTCCCAAAATGGCCACCAAATTCAAAATGGCGGACTTCCTGTCGAGTTTAGGGTATGGGTTCTTGAGGCTTTTTTGTGCGTCTTGATATGATACACGTCCCCACCAAATTTTGTGCATGTAGGTCGAACGTGGACGAGGGGCTAATTTTTTCTAATTTTCTAGGTGGCGCTAGTGAGCCATTTTGCCCCGCCCGTCCGCGAAACCAACAAAATACGAAATTTTTCACCAGTCCTGACACGTGTGCCAAATTTGGTGAGTTTTCGAGCATGTTGCGACCGCGAAAATTGAGCTTACTTTGCAGAAAAAAGGAAAAAAAAATAAATAAATAAATAAATAATCCTTACAATTTCAATAGGGTCCTCGCACCGTTAGTGCTCGGGCCCTAAAAAAGAAATATTAAAGCTGCAAGCAGCGATGGGCGGGCCCTCGCACATGTAGCACGTCGGGCTGCTTTGCGGCCGCGTTGCATATTCTGGCGCACTGCCGGTGTGGCTGTGAATTTGCTAAGCGCTTCGGAGGCTGCATGAAGATGTTATAGGTCACTTCCTGTGTTCCCTTTGCAGTCGGCGCTATGAATATAAATGAATCTTGGTGTGTAGATGTGTTCGGGGCGGGACAGTTATCATGCACGTAAAGTTTTGTTCAGATGTGAGCATGTCATCAGGGTCCCATGGGGAACAATTGATCCAAATTTGGTGTCAGTTGAACCAGTGGTACTGGAGATACAAAATGAATGTAAGTGAATGGGAGTGTTTTTTCAAATGCAATTAATAGAGTCAACTTTTGGCTGATTGACACCAAATTTCACACAGGCTTTAGGGAAGTCATGTTGCATAAAGTCCCCAAGTTAGGTGTTGATCGGTCCTTCAAAACACATTCAAAATGTGCCATGATTGAAAATCCCATTCATTTGAATGGGCTTTCCCGACGCATTCCACCTTTGATGATAGCGCCACCTTGAGGCCGAATTGCAACAAATTTTTCAGGTGTCATCAGGGGCCCATGGGAAAGATTTGACCCAAATTTGGTTTCAATCAGACCTGTGGTTCCGGAGATATAAAATGAATGTAAGTCAATAGGATTCTTTTTGTGTTTAATCCCCAATAACAGCGCCACCTATGGGCACATTAGGATGCACTTTGGTACCTGAGGTCAGGGGACCATGCTGAACAATTTGGCACAAAGTTCACGTCAATGCGACTTGCGGTTATGGCAGAACTAATTATTTGCGTTAAACAGCGCCACCTAGAGGCTAGTTGCATCAAATTGTGCACAGGCCCTCAGGAGGCGTCCCACATAAGTCCTCAAGTTTGGTGTCGATTGGCCATTCCAAAGCAAAGATATGACATCAGTTAGTGTTGCTAGCGTTTTGCGTGAGTAATCGTTAGCTTATAGCGGGAACAGTTTTTTGCGTATCGATCTGGGGAGCACAAGCCAGTATGACGTGTGTCCAGAGATCGTCCATGCCAAATTTGGTGTCGATCAGACTTGCGGTTTCGGAGGAGTTAATTCTGAGTGGCTAGTCAGTTTTCGGTGATTTTGCGGAAAAAAAATTGAAGGCAGAAATGGGCGTGGCCTATACCAGGAGATTCAGCTCGATCCCCTATATATAGACATGTCCCCAAAAATATCGTGCATGTAGGTGAAACGTGCGATGGGGGCTGCTTTGTTGAAGGACACTTCCTGTTGCCAGCAGGTGGCGCTATGACTGTGGGCAAAATTCGGCATGTACATGTGTTCAGGGCGGGACTCTTGTCCAACGTGCAAAAGTTCGTGCAGATCTGAGCATGTACAGTGAAGTTACAACAACTTCCTGTTTCATGGCGAATCATCGATGCCACGGACACGCCCATAGACGAAAATGCGCAGATAGCACAACTTTGCATCGTCAATGCCTGTAGAAGGCACAGCAGAAATTTGAAGTCGATCCGACTCACTCCCTAGGAGGAGTTCGTTAAAGTCACGGAGTGTGTGAATCGATCCCAAAATGGCCTCAAAATTCCAAATGGTGGACTTCCTGTCAAGTTTAGGGTATGGGTTCTTGAGGCTTTTTTGTGCGTCTTGATATGGTACACGTCCCCACCAAATTTCATCCATGTAGGTCGAACGTGGACGAGGGGCTAATTTTTTCTAATTTTCTAGGTGGCGCTAGCGAGCCATTTTGCCCGCCCATCTGCGAAACCGACAAAATACGAAATTTTTCACCAGTCCTGACATGTGTGCCAAATTTGGTGAGTTTTCGAGCATGTTGCGACCGCGAAAATGGGCCTTACTTTGCAGAAAAAGAAAGAAAAAAAAAAAAAAAATTAAAGCTGCAAGCAGCGATGGGCGGGCCCTCGCACATGTAGCGCGTCGGGGTGTGAGCCGGCCGCGTTGCCTATTCAGCACCTCTCCGGTGCGGGTGTGAATTTTCTACGCGCTTTGGACGTTGCATGAAGGTGTTGTACCGCACTTCCTGTTGCCAGCAGGTGGCGCTATGACTGTGGGTGAATTTTGTCATGTACATGTGTTCAGGGCGGGACTCTTATCCTCCCTGTAAAGTTTGGTGCCGATGTGAGCATGTACAGTTAAGTTAGAACCACTTCCTGTGTCATGGCGATGACTTGATCTTTGATGCCACGCCACGGACACGCTCAAAACTCGCAGATAGCACAACTTTTCATCGTCAATGCCTTTAGAAGGCACAGCAGAAATTTGAATTGGATCCGACAATATCTCTAGGAGGAGTTAGTTAAAGTACAGTGTGTGTAAATCACCAAAACTTTGCCATAAAATTCAAAATGGCCGACTTCCTGTTGAGTTTAGGGGAGTGGGACAAGAGGCTTTTTTGAGCGTCTGGACATGATAGATGTGCCACAGAAATGTCGTACATGCAGGTAAAACGTGCGGCGGGAGCTGCTTCGTTAAATGTCACTTCCTGTTGCCAGCAGGTGGCGCTATGACTTGGGGTGAATGTTGGCATGGACATGAGATCAGGCTTGGACCCTTATCCTACATGTAAAGTTTGGTGCCATTGTGAGCATGTACACTGAAGTTACAACTACTTCCTGTGTCATGGCGAAGACTTGATCTTTGACGCCACGCCACGGACACGCCAATTGACAAAAACTCACAGATAGCACAACTTTTAATCGTCAATGCCTTTAGAAGACACAGCAGAAATTTGAAGTCGATCCGACACAATCCCTAGGAGGAGTTCGTTAAAGTACGGAGAGTGTGAAACGTCCCAAAATGGCGGCCAAATTCAAAATGGCGGACTTCCTGTGGAGTTTAGGGCATCGCTCCAGGAGGCTTTTGTGCGTCTGGACATGGTAGATGTGACACAGAAATTTCAGTACATGTAGGTCAAAGCGTGCGTGGCGGGGCTGCTTCGTTAAAGGTCACTTCTGTTGCCAGCAGGTGGCGCTATGACTGTGGGTGAATGTCGGCATGTATATGTGTTCAGGGCGGGACTCTTGTCAAAGCGTACAAAATTTCGTGCAGATCTGAGCATGTACAGTGAAGTTACAACAACTTCCTGTTTCATGGCGAATCATCGACGCCACGGACACGCCCATCGACGAAAACGCGCAAATAGCACAACTTTTCATTGTCAATGGCTTTAGAATGCACAGCAGAAATCTGAAGTCGATCCGACTAAATCCCTAGGAGGAGTTAGTTAAAATACAGAGTGTGTAAATCACAAAAAAATTGCCATAAAATTCAAAATGGCCGACTTCCTGTTGGGTTTAGGGCATTGCTCCAAGAGGCTTTTTTGTGCGTCTGGTAATGATAGATATACCACAGAAATTTCGTAACTGTAGGTTAAACGTGGGGTGGGGGCTGCTTCGTTAAATGTTACTTCCTGTCGCCAGCAGGTGGCGCTATGACTCCGGGTGAATGTCGGCATGTACATGTGTTCAGGGCGGGACTCTTGTCAAACGTGCAAAATGTCATGCAGATCTGAGCACGTACAGTGAAGTTAGAACAACTTCCTGTTTCATGGCGAATCGTCGACGCCACGGACACGCCCATCGACGAAAACGCGCAGATAGCACAACTTTTCATCGTCAATGCCTTTAGAAGGCACAGCAGAAATTTGAAGTCGATCCGACTAAATCCCTAGGAGGAGTTCGTTAAAGTATGGAGTGTGTGAATCGTCCCAAAATGGCAGCCAAAATCAAAATGGCGGACTTCCTGTCGAGTTTAGGGTATGGGTTCTTGAGGCTTTTGTGCGTCTTGATATGATACAGGTCCCCACCAAATTTCGTCCATGTAGGTCGAGCGTGGGACGAGGGGCTAATTTTTCTAATTTTCTAGGTGGCGCTAGCGAGCCATTTTGCCCCGCCCATCCGCGAAACCTACAAAATATGAAATTTTTCACCAGTCCTGACATGTGTGCCAAATTTGGTGAGTTTTCAAGCATGTTGCGACCGCGAAAATTGAGCTTACTTTGCAG
The DNA here is from genome assembly GCA_024633595.2 of Lepomis macrochirus. Taxonomy (NCBI): domain Eukaryota; kingdom Metazoa; phylum Chordata; class Actinopteri; order Centrarchiformes; family Centrarchidae; genus Lepomis; species Lepomis macrochirus. The sequence continues at coordinate 121,089 of JALXJV020000022.1, forward strand.
AAAAAAGAAAAAAGAAAAAAAATTAAAGCTGCAAGCAGCGATGGGCGGGCCCTCGCACCTGTAGCACGTCGGGGTGTGATCCGGCCGCGTTGCATATTGTAGAGCTCTGCCGGTGCGGCTGTGCATTTTCCTTGCGATTCGGACGTTTTGTACCTCACTTCCTGTTGCCAGCAGGTGGCGCTATGACTGTGGGTGATTGTCGGCATGTACATGAGGTCAGGGCGGGACTTCTATCCTACTTGTAAAGTTTGGTGCAGATGTGAGCATCTACAGTGAAGTTACAACCATGTCCTGTGTCATGGCGATGGATTGATCTTTGACGCCATGCGCTACGGACACGTCATCGACGAAAACACGCAGATAGCACAACTTTTCATCGTCAATGCCTTTAGAAGGCACAGCAGAAATTTGAAGTCGATCCGACAAAATCCCTAGGAGGAGTTCGTTAAAGTATGGAGTGAGTAAATCATCCGAAAACTGACGTAAAATTCAAAATGGCCGACTTCCTGTTGGGTTTAGGGCATCACTCCAAGAGACTTTTTTGTGCCCCTGGACATGATCCATGTGCCACAGAAATTTCGTACATGTAGGTCAAACGTGCGGCGGGGGCTGCTTCGTTAAATGTCACTTCCTGTTGCCAGCAGGTGGCGCTATGACTGTGGGTGAATGTCGGCATGCAGATTTGTTCAGGGCGGGACTCTTGTCAAACGTGCAAAAATTCGTGCAGATCTGAGCATGTACACTAAAGTTAGAACAACTTCCTGTTTCATGGCGAATCATCGACGCCACGGACACACCTATTGACGAAAACGCGCAGATAGCACAACTTTACATCGTCAATGCCTTTAGAAGACACAGCAGAAATTTGACGTCGATCCGACTAAATCCCTAGGAGGAGTTTGTTAAAAGACGGAGTGTGTGAATCCCCCCAAAATTGACGTAAAATTCAAAATGGCCGACTTCCTGTCGGGTTTAGGGCATTGCTCCAAGAGGCTTTTTTGTGCGTCTGGACATGATAGATGTACCACAGAAATTTCGTACATGTAGGTCAAATGTGCATCGGGGCTGCTTCGTTAAAGGTCACTTCCTGTTGCCAGCAGGTGGCGCTATGACTGTGGTTGAATGTCGGCATGTAGATTTGTTCAGGGCGGGACTCTTGTCAAAAGTGCCAAATTTCGTCAAGATCTGAGCATGTACACTGAAGTTACAACAACTTCCTGTTTCATGGCGAGTCATCGACGCCATCGGACACGCCATTGACGAACAACGCGCAGAGAGCACAACTTTTCATCGTCAATGCCTTTAGAAGGCACATCAGAAATTTGAAGGCGATCCGACTAAACCCCTAGGAGGAGTTAGTTAAAGTACGGAGTGTGTGAATCGTCCCAAAATGGCCGCCAAACTCAAAATGGCGGACTTCCTGTCGAGTTTAGGGTATGGGTTCTTGAGGCTTTTTTGTGCGTCTTGATATGATACACGTCCCCACCGAGTTTCATGCATGTAGGTCGAACGTGGACGAGGGCTAATTTTTTCTAATTTTCTAGGTGAGCTAGCGAGCCATTTTGCCACGCCGCATCGCGAAACCCACAAAATACGAAATTTTTCACCAGTCCTGACACGTGTGCCAAATTTGGTGAGTTTTCGAGCATGTTGCGGCCGCGAAAATGGGGCTTACTTTGCAGAAAAAAGAAAGAAAAAGAAAAAAAAAATAATCCTTACAATTTCAATAGGGTCCTCGCACGGTTCGTGCTCGGGCCCTAAAAATAATCCTTACAATTTCAATAGGGTCCTCGCACGGTTCGTGCTCGGGCCCTAAAAATAATCCTTACAATTTCAATAGGGTCCTTCGCACGTTTCGTGCTCGGGCCCTAAAAAAAAAAAAATCCTTACAATTTCAATAGGGTCCTCGCACGGTTCGTGCTCGGGCCCTAATTAAAGCTGCAAGCAGCGATGGGCGGGCCCTCGCACACGTAGCGCGTCGGGGTGTGAGCCGGTCGCGTTGCCTATTGTGGACCCTGCCTATGCGGCTGTGAATTTTCTACGCGTTTCGGACTCTGCATGAAGGTTTTGTAACTCACTTCCTGTTGCCAGCAGGTGGCACTATGACTGTGGGTTAATGTCGGCATGTACATGTGTTCCGGGCGGGCCTGTTATTAAACATATAAAATTTAGTACAGATCTGAGCATGTACAGTGAAGTTACAACCACTTCCTGTGTCATGGCGATGAGTTGATCTTTGATGTCACGCCATCGGACACGTCCATCGACCAAAACTTGCAGATAGCACAACTTTTCATCGTCAATGCCTTTAGAAGGCACAGCAGAAATTTGAAGTCGATCCAACTAAATCCCTAGGAGGAGTTAGTTAAAGTACGCAGTGTGTAAATCATCCAAAATTGCCATAAAATTCAAAATGGCCGACTTCCTGTTGAGATTAGGGGAGTGGGCCAAGAGGCTTTTGATAGCGTCTGGACATGATCCATGTGCCACAGATATTTCATAAATGTAGGGACAGGCGTTGGTAGGGGCTGCTTTGTTAAAGGTCACACAAAAGGTCACTTCCTGTTGCCAGCAGGTGGAGCTATGACGGTGGGTGAATGTCGCATGTAGATCTGTTCAGGGCGGGACTCTTGTCAAGCGTGTAAAATTTCGTGCAGATCTGAGCATGTACACTGAAGTTACAACCACTTCCTGTGTCATGGGGAAGAGTTGATCTTTGGCATGCGCCACAGACACGCCCATTGACATATACTGGCGCAGATAGCACAACTTTACATCGTCAATGCCTTTAGAAGGCACAGCAGAAATTTGAAGTCGATCCGACAAAATCCCTAAGAGGAGTTACTTAAAATACGGAATGTGTAAATCACCAAAATTTTGCCATAAAATTCAAAATGTCCGACTTCCTGTTGAGTTTAGCGCATCGCTCCAGGAGGCTTTTTTGTGCGTCTGGACATGATAGATGTACCACAGAATTTTCGTACATGTAGGTCAAACGTGGGGCGGGGGCTGCTTCGTTTAATGTCACTTCCTGTTGCCAGCAGGTGGCGCTATGACTATGGTTGAATGTTGGCATGTACATTTGTTCAGGGCGGGACTCTTGTCAAATGTACAAAATTTGGTGCAGATCTGAGCATGCATAGCGAAGTTACTACAACTTCCTGTTTCATGGCGAATCGTCGGCGCTACGGACACGCATCATCGACAAAACGCGCAGATAGCACAACTTTACATCGTCAATGCCTTGAGAAGGCACAGCAGAAATTAGAAGTCGATCCGACTAAATCCCTAGGAGGAGTTAGTTAAAGTACGAAGTGTGCAAATCGTCCCAAAATGGCCACCAAATTCAAAATGGCGGACTTGCTGTCGAGTTTAGGGTATGGGTTCTTGAGGCTTTTTTGTGCGTCTTGACATGATACATTTCCCCACCAAATTTCGTGCATGTAGGTCAAACGTGGGGCGGGGGCTGCTTCATTTAAGGTCACTTCCTGTTGCCAGCAGGTGGCGCTATGACTATGGTTGAATGTCGGCATGTAGATTTGTTCAGGGCGGGACTCTTGTCAATAGTGTCAAATTTCGTGCAGATCTGAGCATGTAAAGCCAAGTTACAACAACTTCCTGTTTCATGGCGAATCATCGACGCCACGGACACGCCCATCAACGAATACGCGCAGATAGCACAACTTTACATCATCAATGCCTTTAGGAGGCACAGCAGAAATTTGAAGTCGATCCGACTAAATCCCTAGGAGGAGTTCGTTAAAGTAGCGGAGTGTGTAAATCGTCCCAAAATGGCCACCAAATTCAAAATGGCGGACTTCCTGTCGAGTTTAGGGTATGGGTTCTTGAGGCTTTTTTGTACCTCTGGACATGATACATGTGCCACAGAAGTTTCGTACATGTAGGTCGAACGTGCGGCGGGGGCTGCTTCGTTCAAGGTCACTTCCTGTTGCCAGCAGGTGGCGCTATGACTGTGGGTGAATGTCGGCATGTCGATTTGTTCAGGGCGGCACTCTTGTCAAACGTGAAAAATTTCGTGCAGATCTGAGCATGTACAGCCAAGTTACTACAACTTCCTGTTTCATGGCGAATCATCGGCGCCACGGACACGCCATTGACTAACAACGCGCAGATAGCACAACTTTGCATCGTCAATGCCTTTAGAAGGCACAGCAGAAATTTGAAGTCGATCCGATTAAATCCCTAGGAGGAGTTAGTTAAAGTATGGCGTGTGTGAATCGTCCCAAAATGGCGGCCAAATTCAAAATGGCGGACTTCCTGTCGAGTTTAGGGTATGGGTCCTTGAGGCTTTTTTGTGCGTCTTGATATGATACACGTCCCCACCAAATTTCGTTGCACGTAGGTCGAGCGTGGACGAGGGGCTAATTTTTCTAATTTTCTAGGTGAAGCTAGCGAAGCCATTTTCCACGCCCGTCCGCGAAATCCACAAAATACGAAATTTTTCACCAGTCCTGACACGCGTGTTCCAAATTTGGTGAGTTTTCGAGCACGTTGAGGCCCCAAAATCGAGGTTACTTTGCAGAAAAAAAAAGAAAAAATTAAAGCTGCAAAGCAGCGATGCGTCGGACCCTACGCACCTGTAGCAGCGTCGGGTTGTGATGCATCCGCGTTGCATATTCTGGAGCTTCGGCCGGTGCATCTGTGCATTTGCTAGCGTGATTCGGACGTTGCATGAAGGTTTTGTACCTCACTTCCTGTTGCCAGCAGGTGGCGCAATGACTGGGGGTGAATGTCGACATGTAGATTTGTTCAGGGCGGGACTCTTATCAAGCATGTAAAATTTCATGCAGATCTGAGCATGTCCACTGAAGTTACAAGCACTTCCTGTGTCATGGCGAAGACTTGATGTTTGGCATACGCCACGGACACACCGATTGGCAACAGCGCAGATAGCACAACTTTTCATCGTCAATGCCTTTAGAAGCGACAGCAGAAATTTGAAGTCGGTCCGACTAAATCCCTAGGACGAGTTCGTCAAAGTATGGACTGTGTAAATCGTCCAAAAATGGCGGCAAAATTCAAAATGGCTGACTTCCTGTTGGGTTTAGGGCATCGCTCCAAGAGGCTTTTTTGTGCGTCTGGACATGGTAGATGTGCCACAGAATTTTCGTACATGTAGGTGAAACGTGGGGCGGGGGCTGCTTCGTTAAATATCACTTCCTGTTGCCAGCAGGTGGCGCTATGACTGTTGGTGAATGTCGGCATGTAAATGTGTTCAGGGCGGGACTCTTGTCAAACGTGCCAAATTTCGTGCGGATCTGAGAATGTATAGCGAAGTTACTACAACTTCCTGTTTCATGGCGAATCATCGACGCCACGGACACGCCCATTGACGAAAACGCGCAGAGAGCACAACTTAAGCTCTTCAATGCCTTTAGAAGGCACAGCAGAAATTTGAAGTCGATCCGACTAAATCCCTAGGAGGAGTTAGTTAAAGTACGGAGTGTGTAAATCATCCAATAATGGCGGCAAAATTCAAAATGGCCGACTTCCTGTTGGGTTTAGGGTATCGCTCTAAGAGGCTTTTTTGTACCTCTTGACATGATACATGTCCCCCCAAAATTTCGTGCGTGTAGATCAAACGTGCGGCGGGGGCTGCTTCGTTAAAGGTCACTTCCTGTTGCCAGCAGGTGGCGCTATGACTGGGGGTGAATGTCGGCATGTACATGTGTTCAGGGCGGGACTCTTGTCACACGTGTAAAATTTCGTGTAGATCTGAGCATGTACAGCCAAGTTACTACAACTTCCTGTTTCATGGCGAATCATCAACGCCACGGACACGCCCATTGACGAAAACGTCCAGATAGCACAACTTTTCATCGTCAATGCCTTTAGAAGGCACAGCAGAAATTTGAAGTCGATCCGACTAAATCCCTAGGAGGAGTTCGTTAAAGTGCGGAGTGTGCAAATCGTCCCAAAATGGCCACCAAATTGAAAATGGCGGACTTCCTGTCCAGTTTAGGGTATGGGTTCTTGAGGCTTTTTTGTGCGTCTTGATATGATACACGTCCCCACCAAATTTCGTGCATGTAGGTCGAACGGGGACGAGGGGCTAATTTTTCTAATTTTCTAGGTGGCGCTGGCGAGCCATTTTGCCACGCCCGTCTCGCGAAACCCACAAAATACGAAATTTTTCACCAGTCCTGACATGCGTGCCAAATTTGGTGAGTTTTCGAGCATGTTGCGGCCGCGAAAAATGAGCTTACTTTGCAGAAAAATAATAATAATAAAGAAAAAAAAAAAAAAAATAATCCTAACAGTTTCAATAGGGTCCTCGCACGGTTCGTGCTCGGGCCCTAATAATTAAAGCTGCAAGCAGCGATGGGCTGGCCCTCGCACATGTGGCACGTCGGGGCGTGAGGCGGACGCGTTGCATATTATGGAGCTCTGCCGGTGCGGCTGTGCATTTACTACGCGCTTCGGACGTTGCATGAAGGTTTTGTACCTCACTTCCTGTTGTCAGCAGGTGGCGCTATGACTGTGGGTGAATGTCGACATTTATGTGTGTTCAGGGCGGGACTCTTGTCAAGCGTGTAAAATTTCGTGCAGATCTGAGCATCTACAGTGAAGTTACAAGCACTTCCTGTGTCATGGCGAAGAGTTAACAATAACAAACAATAACAGCGCCACCTATAGGCACATTAGGATGCACTTTGGTACCTGAGGTCAGGTGACGGTGCTGAGCCATTTGACACAAAGTTCACGTCAATGCGACTTGCGGTTATGCCAGAACTAATTTTTCGCGTTAAACAGCGCCACCTAGAGGCTAGTTGCACCACATTTTACACAGGCCCTCAGGGGGGGGCGTACCACATAAGTCCTCCGAGTTTGGTGTCGATTGGCCATTCCAAAGCAAAGATATGACATCAGTTAGTGTTGCTAGTGTTTTGCGTGAATCATCGATAGCTTATAGCGGGAACAATTTTTTGCGTATCGATCTGGGGAGCACAAGCCAGTATGATGTGTGTCCAGAGATGGTCCATGCCAAATTTGGTGTCGATCGGACTTGCGGTTTCGGAGGAGTTAATTCTGAGTGGCTAGTCAGTTTTCGTGATTTTGCGCAAAAAATTGAAGGCAGAAATGGGCGTGGCCTATACCACGACATTCAGCTCGATCCACTATATATAGACATGTCCTCAAAAAATGTCGTGCATGTAGGTCAAACGTGCGACGGGGGCTGCTTCGTTGAAGGACACTTCCTGTTGCCAGCAGGTGGCGCTATGACTGGGGGTGAATGTCGGCATGTACATTTGTTCAGGGCGGGACTGTTGTCAAATGTACAAAATTTCGTGCAGATCTGAGCATGTATAGCGAAGTTACTACAACTTCCTGTTTCATGGCGAATCGTCGACGCCACGGACACGCCCATCGACGAAAACGCGCAGATAGCACAACTTTTCATCGTCAATGCCTTTAGAAGGCACAGCAGAAATTTGAATTGGATCCGACAATATCTCTAGGAGGAGTTAGTTAAAGTACAGTGTGTGTAAATCACCAAAACTTTGCCATAAAATTCAAAATGGCCGACTTCCTGTTGAGTTTAGGGGAGTGGGACAAGAGGCTTTTTTGTGCGTCTGGACATGATAGATGTGCCACAGAAATGTCGTACATGCAGGTAAAACGTGCGGCGGGAGCTGCTTCGTTAAATGTCACTTCCTGTTGCCAGCAGGTGGCGCTATGACTTGGGGTGAATGTTGGCATGGACATGAGATCAGGCTTGGACCCTTATCCTACATGTAAAGTTTGGTGCCATTGTGAGCATGTACACTGAAGTTACAACTACTTCCTGTGTCATGGCGAAGACTTGATCTTTGACGCCACGCCACGGACACGCCGATTGACGAAAACGCGCAGATAGCACAACTTTTCATCGTCAATTCCTTTAGAAGGCACAGCAGAAATTTGAAGTCGATCCAACTAAATCCCTAGGAGGAGTTCGTCAAAATACAGAGTATGTAAATCATCGAAAAATTGCCATAAAATTCAAAATGGCTGACTTCCTGTTGGGTTTAGGGCATCGCTCCAAGAGGCTTTTTTTGTGCGTCTGGACATGCTAGATGTGCCACAGAAATATCTTACATGTAGGTCAAACGTGGGGCAGGGGCTGCTTCGTTAAAGATCACTTCCTGTTGCCAGCAGGTGGTGCTATGACTGTGGGTGAATGTCGGCATGTGCACGTGTTCAGGGCTGGGCTCTTGACAAACGTGCAAAATTTCGTGCAGATCTGAGCATATACAGCCAAGTTGCAACAACTTCCTGTTTCGTGGCGAATCATCAACGCCACGGACACGCCATTGACAAAAACTCACAGTTAGCACAACTTTTCATCGCCAATGCCTTTAGAAGGCACAGCAGAAATTTGAAGTCGATCCAACTAAATCCCTAGGAGGAGTTTGTTAAAGTACGGAGTGTGTAAATCGTCCCAAAATGGCCGCAAAATTCAAAATGGCCGACTTCCTGTTGGGTTTAGGGCATGGCTCCAAGAGGCTTTTTTATACTTCTGGACATGATACATGTGCCACAGAAATTTCATACATGTAGGTCAAATGTGCGGCGGGGGCTGCTTCGTTAAAGGTCACTTCCTGTCGCCAGCAGGTGGCGCTATGACTGTGGGTGAATGTTGGCATGTAGATTTGTTCAGGGCGGGACTCTTGTCAAACGTGCAAAATTTCGTGCAGATCTGAGAATGTACACAGAAGTTAGAACAACTTCCTGTTTCATGGCGAATCGTCGACGCCACGGACACGCCCATCGACGAAAACGCGCAGATAGCACAACTTTTCATCGTCAATGCCTTTAGAAGGTACAGCAGAAATTTGAAGTCGATCCGACTAAATCCCTAGGAGGAGTTAGTTAAAGTACGGAGTGTGTAAATCATCCAATAATGGCGGCAAAATTCAAAATGGCCGACTTCCTGTTGGGTTTAGGGTATCGCTCTAAGAGGCTTTTTTGTACCTCTTGACATGATACATGTCCCCCCAAAATTTCGTGCGTGTAGATCAAACGTGCGGCGGGGGCTGCTTCGTTAAAGGTCACTTCCTGTTGCCAGCAGGTGGCGCTATGACTGGGGGTGAATGTCGGCATGTACATGTGTTCAGGGCGGGACTCTTGTCACACGTGTAAAATTTCGTGTAGATCTGAGCATGTACAGCCAAGTTACTACAACTTCCTGTTTCATGGCGTAATCATCAACGCCATCGGACCACCTCATTGACGAACAACGCGCAGATAGCACAACTTTTCATCGTCAATGTCTTTAGAAGGCACAGCAGAAATTTGAAGTCGATCCGACTAACTCCCTAGGAGGAGTTCGTTAAAGTACGGAGTGTGTGAATCGTCCAAAATGGCGGGCAAATTCAAAATGGCGGACTTCCTGTCGAGTTTAGGGTATGGGTTCTTGAGGCTTTTTGTGCATCTTGATATGATACACGTCCCCACCGAAGTTTCGTACATGTAGGTCGAACGTGGACGAGGGCTGCTTCTTTCTAATTTTCCAGGTGGCGCTTAGCGAGCCATTTTGCCACGCCCATCCGCGAAACCCACAAAATACAAAATTTTTCACCAGTCCTGACACGCGTGCCAAATTTGGTGAGTTTTCGAGCATGTTGCGGCCGCGAAAATTGAGCTTACTTTGCAGAAAAATAATAATAAAGAAAAAAAAAAAAAAAATAATCCTAACAGTTTCAATAGGGTCCTCGCACCGTTAGTGCTCGGGCCCTAATAATTAAAGCTGCAAGCAGCGATGGGCGGGCCCTCGCACCTGTAGCGCGTCGGGGTGTGAGCCGGTCGCGTTGCCTATTGTGGACCCCTGCCTGTGCGGCTGTGAATTTTCTATGCGCTTCGGAGGCTGCATGAAGGTTTTGTAACTCACTTCCTGTTGCCAGCAGGTGGCGCTATAACTGTGGGTGAATGTCGGCATGTACATGTGTTCAGGGCGGGACTCTTATTAAACGTGCTAAATTTCATATAGATCTGACCATGTACAGTAAAGTTACAACCACATCCCGCCTCATGGCGATGAGTCGATCTTTGACGCACACGCCACGGACACGCCCATCGACGAAAACGCCGCGAGATAGCTACAACTTTGCATCGTCAATGCCTTTAGAAGGAACAGCAGAAATTTGTAATCGATCTGACTAAATCCCTAGGAGGAGTTCGTTAAGTATGGAGGTGTAAATCGTCCAAAAATTTACGTGAAAATTCAAAATGGCCGACTTCCTGTTGGGTTTAGGGAGTGGTCCAAGAGGCTTTTTGTGCGACTCGACTTGATACATGAGCCACAGAAATTTTGAACATATAGGTCAAACGTGGGGCCGGGGCTGCTTCGTTAAAGGTCACTTCCGGTTGCCAGCAGGTGGCGCTATGACTGTGGGTGAATGTCGGCATGTACATGTGTTCAGGGCGGGACTCTTGTCAAACGTGTAAAATTTCGTGCAGATCTGAGCATGTACAGCCAAGTTACTACAACTTCCTGTTTCATGGTGAATCATCGACGCCACGGACACGCCCATTGACTAAAACGCTCAGAGAGCACAACTTTACATCGTCAATGCCTTTGGAAGGCACAGCAGAAATTTGAAGTCGATCTGATTGCATGCCTAGGAGGAGTTAGTTAAAGTACGGAGTGTGTAAATCATCCAAAAATGGACGACAATTCAAAATGGCCGACTTCCTGTTGAGATTAGAGGAGTGGTCCAAGAGGCTTTTTGTGCGCCTGGACATGATAGATATACCACAGAAATTAGCGTAACTGTAGGTTAAACTTGGGCGGGGCTGCTTCGTTAAAGATCACTTCCTGTTGCCAGCAGGTGGCGCTATGACTTTGGATGAATGTCGGCATGTACATGTGTTCAGGGCGGGACTGTCATGCTCCATGTAAAATGTCGTGCGGATCTGAGCTTGTACAGCCAAGTTATAACAACTTCCTGTTTCATGGCTGAATCATCGACGCCATCGGACACGCTCCATTGACGCAAAACGCGCAGATAGCACAACTTTTCATCGTCAATGCCTTTAAAAGGCACAGCAGAAATTTGAAACCGATCCGAGAAAATCCCTAGGAGGAGTTCGTTAAAGTACAGAGTGTGTAAATCACTAAAAAATGGCGGTAAAATTCAAAATGGCCGACTTCCTGTTGGGTTTGGGGCATCACTCCAAGAGGGTTTTTGTGCGTCTTGACATGATAGATGTGCCACAGAAATTTCAGTATATGTAGGTAAAACGCGTGCGGGGGCTGCTTCGCTAAAGTTCACTTCCTGTTGCCAGCAGGTGGCGCTATGACTGTGGGTGAATGTCGGCATGTGCACGTGTTCAGGGCTGGGCTCTTGACAAACGTGCAAAATTTCGTGCAGATCTGAGCTTATACAGCCAAGTTGCAACAACTTCCTGTTTCGGTGGCTGAATCATCAACGCCTACGGACACTTCCATTGACGAAAACGCGCAGATAGCACAACTTTACATCGTCAATGCCTTTAGAAGGCACAGCAGAAATTTGAAGGCGATCCGACGGAACCCCTAGGAGGAGTTAGTTAAAGTACGGAGTGTGCGAATCGTCCCAAAATGGCCGCACAATTCAAAATGGCCGACTTCCTGTCAGGTTTAGGGCATTGCTCCAAGAGGCTTTTTTGTGCGTCTGGACATGATCCATGTGCCACAGAAATTTCGTATATGTAGGTAAAACGTGCGGCGGGGGCTGCTTCGTTAAAGTTCACTTCCTGTTGCCAGCAGGTGGCGCTATGACTGTGGGTGAATGTCGGCATGTACACGTGTTCAGGGCTGGGCTCTTGACAAACGTGCAAAATTTCGTGCAGATCTGAGCATATACAGCCAAGTTACTACAACTTCCTGTTTCGTGGCGAATCAGCGACGCCACGGACACGCCCATTGACGAAAACGGGCAGATAGCACAACTTTACATCTTCAATGCCTTGAGAAGGCACAGCAGAAATTTGAAGTCGATCGGACTAAATCCCTTGGAGGAGTTCGTTAAAGTACGAAGTGTGCAAATCGTCCCAAAATGGCCACAAAATTCAAAATGGCGGACTTCCTGTCGAGTTTAGGGTATGGGTTCTTGAGGCTTTTTTGTGCGTCTTGATATGATACACGTCCCCACCAAATTTCGTGCATGTAGGTCAAACGTGGAGCGGGGCTGCTTCGCTTAAGGTCACTTCCTGTTGCCAGCAGGTGGCGCTATGACTATGGTTGAATGTTGGCATGTACATTTGTTCAGGGCGGAGTCTTGTGAAATGTACAAAATTTGGTGCAGATCCGAGCATGTATAGCGAAGTTACTACAACTTCCTGTTTCATGGCTGAATCGTCGACGCCACGGACACGCCCATCGACGAAAACGCGCAGATAGCACAACTTTACATCGTCAATGCCTTTAGAAGGCACAGCAGAAATTTGAAGTCGATCCGACTAAATCCCTAGGAGGAGTTCGTTAAAGCACGGAGTGTGCAAATCGTCCCAAAATGGCCACCAAATTGAAAATGGCGGACTTCCTGTCCAGTTTAGGGTATGGGTTCTTGAGGCTTTTTTGTGCGTCTTGATATGATACACGTCCCCAACAAATTTCGTGCATGTAGGTCGAACGGGGACGAGGGGCTAATTTTTCTAATTTTCTAGGTGGCGCTAGCGAGCCATCTTGCCCGCCCATCCGCTGAAACCCACAAAATATGAAATTTTTCACCAGTCCTGACAGGTGTGCCAAATTTGGTGAGTTTTCGAGCATGTTGAGGCCGCGAAAATGGGGCTTACTTTGCAGAAAAAAGAAAGAAAAAAAAAAAAATTAAAGCTGCAAGCAGCGATGGGCGGGCCCTCGCACATGTGGCGCGTCGGGGTGTGAGCAAGTCGCGTTGCCTATTGTGGACCCCTGCCTGTGCAGCTCTGAATTTGCTACTGCGCTTCAGACATTGCATGAAGGTTTTGTACCTCACGTCCTGTTGCCAGCAGGTGGCGCTATGACTGTGGGTGAATGTGGGCATGTACATGTGTTCAGGGCGGGACTCTTATTGAACATGTAAAATTTCGTACAGATCTGAGCATGTACACTGAAGGTACAACCACTTCCTGTTTCATGGCGATGAGTTGATCTTTGACGGCACGCACACGGACACACCCATTGACGAAAATGCACAGATAGCACAACTTTTCAGCGTCAATGCCTTTAGAAGGTACAGCAGAAATTTGAAGTCGATCCGCCTAACTCCCTAGGAGGAGTTTGTTAAAGTAGGGAGTGTGCAAATCGTCCCAAAAATAGCCATAAAATTCAAAATGGCCGACTTCCTGTTAGCGTTTAGGACATCGCTCCAAGAGGCTTTTAGTGCGTCTGGACATAATACACGTGCCACAGAAATTTCGTACATGTAGGTAAAGCGTCTGGCGGGGACTGCTTTGTTAAATGTCACTTCCTGTTGCCAGCAGGTGGCTATGACTCGCGGGTAAATGTCGTCATGTACATGTGTTCAGGGCGGGACTCTTGTCAAACGTGCAAAATTTCGTGCAGATCTGAGCATGTAAAGCCGCGTTACTACAACTTCCTGTTTCATGGCTGAATCATCGATGCCACGGACACGCCATTGATGAAACAGCGCAGATAGCACAACTTTTCATCGTCAATGCCTTTAGAAGGCACAGCAGAAATTTGAAGTCGATCCGACTAAATCCCTAGGAGGAGTTAGTTAAAGTACGGAGTGTGTATATCACCAAGAAATTGACATTAAATTCAAAATGGCGGACTTCCTGTTGGGTTTAGGGCATGGCTCCAAGAGGCTTTTGTGCGTCTGGACATGATACATGTGGCACAGAAATTTCGTACATGTAGGTAAAACGCGCGGCGGGGCTACTTCATTAAAGTTCACTTCCTGTTGCCAGAAGGTGGCGTTATGACTGGGGTGAATGTCGGCATGTAGATTTGTTCAGGGTGGGACTCTTGTCAAACGTGCAAAATTTCGTGGAGATCTGAGCATGTACAGCCAAGTTACTACAACTTCCTGTTTCATGGCTGAATCATCGACGCCACCGGACACGCCCATCGGCTAAAACGCGCAGATAGCACAACTTTTCATCGTCAATGCCTTGAGAAGGCACAGCAGAAATTTGAGGTCGATCCGACTAAATCCCTAGGAGGAGTTCGCTAAAGTACGGACTGTGCGAATCGTCCCAAAATGGCGGCCAAATTCAAAATGGCGGACTTCCTGTGGAGTTTAGGGTATGGGTTCTTGAGGCTTTTTTGTGCGCCTTGATATGATACATGTCCCCACCAAATTTCGTCCATGTAGGTCGAACGGGGACGAGGGGCTAATTTTTTGTAATTTTCTAGGTGGCGCTAGCGAGCCATTTTGCCCCGCCCATCCGCGAAACCCACAAAATACGAAATTTTCACCAGTCCTGACATGCGTGCCAAATTTGGTGAGTTTTCGAGCATGTTAGCGCCGCTGAAAATGGGGCTTACTTTGCAGAAAAAATAATAATAATAAAGAAAAATTAAAGCTGCAAGCAGCGATGGGCGGGCCCTCGCACCTGTAGCGCGTCGGGGTGTGAGCCGGTTGCGTAGCCTATTGTGGACCCCTGCCTATGCAGCTGTGAATTTTTTATGCGATTCGGACGCTGCATGAAGGTGTTGTAACTCGCTTCCTGTTGCCAGCAGGTGGCGCTATGACTGTGGGTGAATGTTGGCATGTACATGTGTTCAGGGCGGGACTCTTGTCAAACGTGTAAAATTTCGTGCAGATCTGAGCATGTACAATGATGTTACAACAACTTCCTGTTTCATGGCGAATCATCGACGCCACGGACACGCCCATGGACAAAAACGCGCAGATAGCACAACTTTGCATCCTCAATGCCTTTAGAAGGCACAGCAGAAATTTGAAGTCGATCCTACTGAATCCCTGGGAGGAGTTTGTTAAAGTACGTGAGTGAGTAAATCATCCAAAATGGCGGTAAAATTCAAAATGGCGGACTTCCTGTCGAGTTTATGGCATCACTCCAATAGGCTTTTTTGTGCGTATGGACATGCCAGATGTACCACAGAAATTTCGTGCATGTCTGTCAAACGTGCGGCGGTGGCTGCTTTGTTAAAGGTGACTTCCTGTTGCCAGCAGGTGGCGCTATGACTGTGGGTGAATGTTGGCATGTACATGTGTTCAGGGCGGGACTCTTGTCAAACGTGTAAAATTTTGTGCAGATCTGAGGATGTACGGTGAAGTTACAACCACTTCCTGTGTCATGGCGAAGACTTGATCTTTGACGCCACGCCACGGACACGCTGATTGCCGAAAACGCGCAACTTTTCATCATCAATGCCTTTAGAAGGCACAGCAGAAATTTGAAGTCGATCCGACTAAATCCCTAGGAGGAGTTAGTTAAAACACGGCGTGTGAATCATCAAAAAATTTACGTAAAATTCAAAATGGCCGACTTCCTGTTGGGTTTAGGGCATCGCTTCAGGAGGCTTTTGTGCGTCCGGACATGATCCATCTACCACATAAATTTCATAAATGTAGGGCAGAAGTTGGAGCGGGGCTGCTCTGTTAAAGGTTACACAAAGGTCACTTTCTGTTGCCAGCAGGTGGCGCTATGACTGTGGGTGAATGTCGGCATGTAGATGTGTTCAGGGCGGGACTCTTGTCAAGCGTGTAAAATTTCGTGCAGATCTGAGCATCTACAGTGAAGTTACAACCACTTCCTGTGTCATGGCGTGAGTTGATCTTTGACGCAACGCCACAGACACGTCCATTGACATATATGCGCAGATAGCACAACTTTACATCGTCAATGCCTTTAGAAGGCACAGCAGAAATTTGAAGTCGATCCGACTCTATCTCTAGGAGGAGTTAGTTAAAATACGGAGTGTGTAAATCACCAAAACTTTGCCATAAAATTCAAAATGTCCGACTTCCTGTTGAGTTTAGCGCATCGCTCCAAGAGGCTTTTTGTGCGCCTGGACAAGATAGATGTACCCCAGAATTTTCGCGTACATGTACGCCAAACGTGTGGCGGGGCTGCTTCGCTTAAGGTCACTTCCTGTTGCCAGCAGGTGGCGCTATGACTATGGTTGAATGTTGGCATGTACATTTGTTCAGGGCGGGACTCTTGTCAAATGTACAAAATTTGGTGCAGATCTGAGCATTTATAGCGAAGTTACTCCAACTTCCTGTTTCATGGCTTAATCGGCGACGGCACGGACACGTCCATGGACGAAAACGCTGGATAGCAACAACTTTACATCTTCAATGCCTTGAGAAGGCACAGCAGAAATTTGAAGTCGATCCGACTAAATCCCTAGGAGGAGTTCGTTAAAGTAACGGCGTGCAAATCGCCTCAAAATGGCCACCAAATTCAAAATGGCCGACTTCCTGTTGAGTTTAGGGCATCGCTCCAAGAGGCTTTTTTGTGCGTCTGGACATGGTAGATGTACCACAGAATTTTCGTACATGTAGGTCAAACGTGTGGCGGGGGCTGCTTCGTTTAAGGTCACTTCCTGTTGCCAGCAGGTGGCGCTACGACTATGGTTGAATGTTGGAATGTACATTTGTTCAGGGCGGGACTCTTGTCAAATGTACAAAATTTGGTGCAGATCTGAGCATTTATAGCGAAGTTACTCCAACTTCCTGTTTCATGGCGAATCGGCGACGGCACGGACACGCCCATCGACGAAAACGCGTAGATAGCACAACTTTACATCTTCAATGCCTTGAGAAGGCACAGCAGAAATTTGAAGTCGATCCGACTAAATCCCTAGGAGGAGTTAGTTAAAGTACGGCGTGCAAATCGTCCCAAAATGGCCACCAAATTCAAAATGGCGGACTTCCTGTCGAGTTTAGGGTATGGGTTCTTGAGGCTTTTTTGTGCGTCTTGATAAGATACACGTCCCCACCAAATTTCGTGCATGTAGGTCGAACGTGGACGAGGGGCTAATTTTTTCTAATTTTCTAGGTGGCGCTTAGCGAGCCATTTTGCCCCGCCCGTCCGCTGAAACCCACAAAATACTGAAATTTTTCACCAGTCCTGACACGCTTGCCAAATTTGGTGAGTTTTCGAGGCATGTTGCGCCGCGAAAATTGAGCTTACTTTGCAGAAAAAAAAAGAAAAGAAAGAAAAAAGAAAAAAAAAAAATAATCCTAACAGTTTCAATAGGGTCCTCGCGACGGTTCGTGCTCGGGCCCTAATTAAAGCTGCAAGCAGCGATGGGTGGCCCTCGCACCTGTAGCACGCCGGAGTGTGATGCGGCCGCTGCATATTGTGGAGGTCGGCCGGTCGCGCCTGTGCATTTGCTATGCGCTCGGACGCTGCATGAAGGTTTTGTACCACACTTCCTGTTGCCAGCAGGTGGCGCTATGACTGTGGCTAAATGTCGGCATGTACATGTGTTCAGGGTGGTACTGTTATCCTACATGTAAAGTTTTGTGCAGATGTGATCATCTACAGTGAAGTTACAACCACTTCCTGTATCATGGCGATGACTTGATCTTTGACGCCATCGCCTCGGACACGCCCATTGATCGAAAACGCGCAGATAGCACAACTTTACATCGTCAATGCCTTTAGAAGGCACAGCAGAAATTTGAAGTCGATCCGACTCTATCTCTAGGAGGAGTTAGTTAAAATACGGAGTGTGTAAATCACCAAAACTTTGCCATAAAATTCAAAATGGCCGACTTCCTGTTGAGTTTAGGGCAACGCTCCAAGAGGCTTTTGTGCGTCTGGACATGATAGATGTACCACAGAAATTTCGTACATGTGGGTCAAACCTGTGTCGGGGCTGCTTCGTTGAAGGTCACTTCCTGTTGCCAGCAGGTGGCGCTATGACTATGGTTGAATGTTGGCATGTACATTTGTTCAGGGCGGGACTGTTGTCAAATGTACAAAATTTGGTGCAGATCTGAGCATGTATAGCGAAGTTACTACAACTTCCTGTTTCATGGCGTAATCATCGACGCCACGGACACGTCCATTGACGAAAACGCGCAGATAGCAACAACTTTACATCGTCAATGCCTTTAGAAGGCACAGCCGAAATTTGAAGTCGATCTGATTACATCCCTAGGAGGAGTTAGTTAAAGTACAGAGTGTGTAAATCGTCCAAAAATGGCGGCACAATTCAAAATGGCGGACTTCCTGTCGAGTTTAGGGTATGGATTCTTGAGGCTTTTTTGTGCATCTTGATAGGATACACCTCCCCAAAATTTTGTGCGTGTAGATCAAACGCGCGGCGGGGCTGCTTCGTTAAAGGTCACTTCCTGTTGCCAGCAGGTGGCGCTATGACTGTGGGTGAATGTCGGCATGTAGATTGGTTCAGGGCGGGACTCTTGTCAATAGTGTCAAATTTCGTGCAGATCTGAGCATGTACAGCCAAGTTACAACAACTTCCTGTTTCATGGCTGAATCATCAAAGCCACGGACACGCCATTGACGAAAACGCCGCAGATAGCACAACTTTGAATCGTCAATGCCTTGAGAAGGCATAGCAGAAATTTGAAGTTGATCCGACTAAATCCCTAGGAGGAGTTCGTTAAAGTACGAGTGTGCAAATCGTCCCAAAATGGCCACCAAATTCAAAATGGCGGACTTCCTGTCGAGTTTAGGGTATGGGTTCTTGAGGCTTTTTTGTGCGCCTTGATATGATACACGTCCCCACCAAATTTCGTGCATGTAGGTCGAACGCGGACGAGGGGCTAATTTTTTCTAATTTTCTAGGTGGCGCTAGCGAGCCATTTTGCCACGCTCATCCGCGAAACCCACAAAATACGAAATTTTTCACCAGTCCTGACATGCGTGCCAAATTTGGTGAGTTTTCGAGCATGTTGAGGCCCCGAAAATTGAGGCTACTTTGCAGAAAAAAGAAAGAAAAAAAAAAAAAAAAAATAATCCTTACAATTTCAATAGGGTCCTCGCACGGTTCGTGCTCGGGCCCTAATTAAAGCTGCAAGCAGCGATGGGCGGGCCCTCGCACCTGTAGCACGTCGGAGTGTGATGCGGACGCGTTGCATATTGTGGAGGTCGGCCGGTGCGTCTGTGCATTTGCTATGCGCTTCGGACGCTGCATGAAGGTTTTGTACCACACTTCCTGTTGCCAGCAGGTGGCGCTATGACTGTGGCTAAATGTCGGCATGTACATGTGTTCAGGGTGGTACTGTTATCCTACATGTAAAGTTTTGTGCAGATGTGATCATCTACAGTGAAGTTACAACCACTTCCTGTATCATGGCGATGACTTGATCTTTGACGCCACGCCACGGACACGCCCATTGACGAAAACGCGCAGATAGCACAACTTTACATCGTCAATGCCTTTAGAAGGCACAGCAGAAATTTGAAGTCGATCCGACAAAATCCCTCGGAGGAGTTCGTTAAAGTACGGAGAGTGTGAATCGTCCCAAAATGGCGGCCAAATTCAAAATGGCGGACTTCCTGTGGAGTTTAGGGCATCGCTCCAAGAGGCTTTTTTGTGCGTCTGGACATGGTAGATGTGACACAGAAATTTCGTACATGTAGGTCAAACGTGCGGCGGGGGCTGC
This sequence comes from Lepomis macrochirus, assembly GCA_024633595.2. Classification (NCBI taxonomy): domain Eukaryota; kingdom Metazoa; phylum Chordata; class Actinopteri; order Centrarchiformes; family Centrarchidae; genus Lepomis; species Lepomis macrochirus. The sequence continues at coordinate 140,636 of JALXJV020000022.1, forward strand.
TTCGTTAAAGGTCACTTCTGTTGCCAGCAGGTGGCGCTATGACTGTGGGTGAATGTCGGCATGTATATGTGTTCAGGGCGGGACTCTTGTCAAACGTACAAAATTTCGTGCAGATCTGAGCATGTACAGTGAAGTTACAACAACTTCCTGTTTCATGGCGAATCATCGACGCCACGGACACGCCCATCGACGAAAACGCGCAGATAGCACAACTTTTCATCGTCAATGCCTTTAGAAGGCACAGCAGAAATTTGAAGTCGATCCGACTAAATCCCTAGGAGGAGTTAGTTAAAGTACGGAGTGTGTAAATCATCCAATAATGGCGGCAAAATTCAAAATGGCCGACTTCCTGTTGGGTTTAGGGTATCGCTCTAAGAGGCTTTTTTGTACCTCTTGACATGATACATGTCCCCCCAAAATTTCGTGCGTGTAGATCAAACGTGCGGCGGGGGGCTGCTTCGTTAAAGGTCACTTCCTGTTGCCAGCAGGTGGCGCTATGACCGTGGGTGCATGTTGGCATGTACATGTGTTCAGGGCGGGACTCTTGTCAAGCGTGTAAAATTTCGTGCAGATCTGAGCATCTACAGTGAAGTTACAACCACTTCCTGTGTCATGGCGTAGAGTTGATCTTTGACGCCACGCCACAGACACGCCCATTGACATATATGCGCAGATAGCACAACTTTACATCGTCAATGCCTTTAGAAGGCACAGCAGAAATTTGAAGTCGATCCGACAAAATCCCTCGGAGGAGTTCGTTAAAGTACGGAGAGTGTGAATCGTCCCAAAATGGCGGCCAAATTCAAAATGGCGGACTTCCTGTGGAGTTTAGGGCATCGCTCCAAGAGGCTTTTTTGTGCGTCTGGACATGGTAGATGTGACACAGAAATTTCGTACATGTAGGTCAAACGTGCGGCGGGGGGCTGCTTCGTTAAAGGTCACTTCCTGTTGCCAGCAGGTGGCGCTATGACTGTGGGTGAATGTCGGCATGTAGATTGGTTCAGGGCGGGACTCTTGTCAATAGTGTCAAATTTCGTGCAGATCTGAGCATGTACAGCCAAGTTACAACAACTTCCTGTTTCATGGCTAATCATCGAAGCCACGGACACGTCCATTGATCTAAAACGCCGCAGATAGCACAACTTTGAATCGTCAATGCCTTGAGAAGGCACAGCAGAAATTTGAAGTTGATCCGACTAAATCCCTAGGAGGAGTTCGTTAAAGTACGAAGTGTGCAAATCGTCCCAAAATGGCCACCAAATTCAAAATGGCGGACTTCCTGTCGAGTTTAGGGTATGGGTTCTTGAGGCTTTTTGTGCGCCTTGATATGATACACGTCCCCACCAAATTTCGTGCATGTAGGTCGAACGCGGACGAGGGGCTAATTTTTTCTAATTTTCTAGGTGGCGCTAGCGAGCCATTTTGCCACGCTCATCCGCGAAACCCACAAAATACGAAATTTTTCACCAGTCCTGACATGCGTGCCAAATTTGGTGAGTTTTCGAGCATGTTGAGGCCGCGAAAATTGAGGCTACTTTGCAGAAAAAAGAAAGAAAAAAAAAAAAAATAATAATCCTTACAATTTCAATAGGGTCCTCGCACGGTTCGTGCTCGGGCCCTAATTAAAGCTGCAAGCAGCGATGGGCGGGCCCTCGCACATGTAGCGCGTTGGGGTGTGATCCGGCCGCGTTGCATATTGTAGAGCTCTGCCGGTGCGGCTGTGCATTCTCCACGCCGATTCGGACGCTGCATGAAGGTTTTGTACCTCACTTCCTGTTGCCAGCAGGTGGCACTATGACTGTGGGTGATTGTCGGCATGTACATGAGTTCAGGGTGGTACTGTTATCCTACATGTAAAGTTTTGTGCAGATCTGAGCATCTACAGTGAAGTTACAACCACTTCCTGTGTCATGGCGATGACTTGAACTTTGACGCCACGCCACGGACACGCCCATTGACGACAACGCGCAAATAGCACAACTTTACATCATCAATGCCTTTAGAAGGCACAGCAGAAATTTGAAGTCTGTCGGACAAAATCCCTAGGAGGAGTTAGTTAAAGTACAGAGTGTGTAAATCATCCAAAAATGGCCGCACAATTCAAAATGGCCGACTTCCTGTCGGGTTTAGGGCATCGCTCCAAGAGGGTTTTTTGTGCGTCTGGACATGATCCATATGCCACAGAAATTTCGTACATGTAGGTAAAACGTGCGGCGGGGGCTGCTTCGTTAAAGGTCACTTCCTGTTGCCAGCAGGTGGCGCTATGACTGTGGGTGAATGTCGGCATGTACACGTGTTCAGGGCTGGGCTCTTGACAAACGTGCAAAATTTCGTGCAGATCTGAGCATATACAGCCAAGTTACTACAACTTCCTGTTTCGTGGCGAATCAGCGACGCCACGGACACGCCCATTGACGAAAACGGGCAGATAGCACAACTTTACATCTTCAATGCCTTGAGAAGGCACAGCAGAAATTTGAAGTCGATCCGACTAAATCCCTAGGAGGAGTTAGTTAAAGTATGAAGTGTGCAAATCGTCTCAAAATGGCCACCAAATTCAAAATGGCGGACTTCCTGTTGAGTTTAGGGCATCGCTCCAAGAGGCTTTTTTGTGCGTCTGGTCATGATAGATGTACCACAGAATTTTCGTACATGTAGGTCAAACGTGGGGCGGGGGCTGCTTCGTTTAAGGTCACTTCCTGTTGCCAGCAGGTGGCGCTATGACTATGGTTGAATGTTGGCATGTACATTGGTTCAGGGCGGGACTCTTGTCAAATGTACAAAATTTGGTGCAGATCTGAGCATTTATAGCGAAGTTACTCCAACTTCCTGTTTCATGGCGAATCGGCGACGGCACGGACACGCCCATCGACGAAAACGCGCAGATAGCACAACTTTTCATCGTCAATGCCTTTAGAAGGCACAGCAGAAATTTGAAGTCGATCCGACTAAATCCCTAGGAGGAGTTCGTTAAAGTAGGGAGTGTGTGAATCGTCCCAAAATGGCCACCAAATTCAAAATGGCGGACTTCCTGTCGAGTTTAGGGTATGGGTTCTTGAGGCTTTTTTGTGCGTCTTGATATGATACACGTCCCCACCAAATTTCGTGCATGTAGGTCGAACGTGGACGAGGGGCTAATTTTTTCTAATTTTCTAGGTGGCTTAGTGAGCCATTTTGCCCTCGCCATCCGCTGAAACCCACAAAATACAAAATTTTTCACCAGTCCTGACACGCGTGCCAAATTTGGTGAGTTTTCGAGCATGTTGCGGCCGCGAAAATTGAGCTTACTTTGCAGAAAAATAATAATAAAGAAACAAAAAAAAAATAATCCTAACAGTTTCAATAGGGTCCTCGCACGGTTCGTGCTCGGGCCCTAAAAAAAAAAAAAAAAATAATCCTAACAGTTTCAATAGGGTCCTTCGCACGTTTCGTGCTCGGGCCCTAATAAAAAATAATCCTAACAGTTTCAATAGGGTCCTCGCACGGTTCGTGCTCGGGCCCTAATTAAAGCTGCAAGCAGCGATAGCGGCCCTCGCACCTGTAGCGCGTCGGGTGTGATACTGCCGGCGTTGCATATTCTGGAGCTCGGCCGGTGCATCTATGCATTTGCTACGCTAATTTGTGCGTTGCATGAAGGTTTTGTACCACACTTCCTGTTGCCAGCAGGTGGCGCTATGACTGTGGGTGAATGTCGGCATGTAGATCTGTTCAAGGCGGGACTCTTGTCAAGCGTGTAAAATTTCGTGCAGATCTGAGCATCTACAGTGAAGTTACAACCACATCCTGTGTCATGGCTGAAGAGTTGATCTTTAACGCCACGCCACAGACACGTCCATTGACTGAAAACTCGCAGATAGCACAACTTTTCGTCGTCAATGCCCTTAGAAGGCACAGCAGAAATTTGAAATCAATCCGACTGAAACCCTAGGAGGAGTTAGTTAAAGTACGTGAGTGTGTAAATCACCAAATACTTGACGTAATATTCAAAATGGCCGACTTCCTGTTGGGTTTGGGGCATTGCTCCAGGAGGCTTTTGTGCGTCTTGACATGATAGATGTGCCACAGAAATTTCAGTACATGTAGGTAAAACGTGCAGCGGGGCTGCTTCGTTAAAGGTGACTTCCTTTGCCAGCAGGTGGCGCTATGACTGGGGGTGAATGTCAGCATGTAGATTTGTTCAGGGCGGAGTCTTGTCACACGTGTAAAATTTCGTGCAGATCTGAGCATGGACAGGCAAGTTACAGCAACTTCCTGTTTCATGGCTGAATCATCGACGCACACGGACACGCCCATCGACGAAAATGCGCAGATAGCACAACTTTACATCGTCAATGCCTTTAGAAGGCACAGCAGAAATGTGAAGTCGATCCGACTAAATCCCTAGGAGGAGTTCGTTAAAGTACGGAGTGTGTAAATCGTCCCAAAATAGCCTCCAAATTCAAAATGGCCGACTTCCTGTTGAGATTAGAGGAGTGGTCCAAGAGGCTTTTTTGTGCGTCTTGACATGATAGATATACCACAGAAATTCCGTAACTGTAGGTTAAACGTGGGGCGGGGGCTGCTTCGTTAAAGGTCACTTCCTGTCGCCAGCAGGTGGCGCTATGACTGTGGGTAAATGTCGGCATGTACTTGTGTTCAGGGCGGGACTCTTGTCAAACGTGTAAAATTTCGAGCAGATTGGAGCATGTACACTGAAGTTACTCCAACTTCCTGTTTCATGGCTGAATCATCGACGCCACGGACACGCCTATCGATCGAAACAACGCGCAGATAGCACAACTTTACATCTTCAATGCCTTGAGAAGGCACAGCAGAAATTTGAAGTCGATCGGACTAAATCCCTAGGAGGAGTTCGTTAAAGTACGAAGTGTGCAAATCGTCCCAAAATGGCCACCAAATTCAAAATGGCGGACTTCCTGTCGAGTTTAGGGTATGGGTTCTTGAGGCTTTTTTGTGCGTCTTGATATGATACACGTCCCCACCAAATTTCGTGCATGTAGGTCGAACGTGGACGAGGGGCTAATTTTTTCTAATTTTCTAGGTGGCGCTAGTGAGCCATTTTGCCCCGGCCATCCGCGAAACCCACAAAATACAAAATTTTTCACCAGTCCTGACACGCGTGCCAAATTTGGTGAGTTTTCGAGCATGTTGAGGCCTCGAAAAATGAGCTTACTTTGCAGAAAAATAAAGAAAAAAAAAATAAATAATCCTTACAATTTCAATAGGGTCCTCGCACGGTTCGTGCTCGGGCCCTAATTAAAGCTGCAAGCAGCGATGGGCGGGCCCTCGCACCTGTAGCACGTCGGAGTGTGATGCGGACGCGTTGCATATTGTGGAGGTCGGCCGGTGCGTCTGTGCATTTGCTATGCGCTTCGGACGCTGCATGAAGGTTTTGTACCACACTTCCTGTTGCCAGCAGGTGGCGCTATGACTGTGGCTAAATGTCGGCATGTACATGTGTTCAGGGTGGTACTGTTATCCTACATGTAAAGTTTTGTGCAGATGTGATCATCTACAGTGAAGTTACAACCACTTCCTGTATCATGGCGATGACTTGATCTTTGACGCCACGCCACGGACACGCCCATTGACGAAAACGCGCAGATAGCACAACTTTACATCGTCAATGTCTTGAGAAGGCACAGCAGAAATTTGAAGTCGATCTGACTAAATCCCTAGGAGAAGTTCGTTAAAGTCACGGAGTGTGCAAATCGTCCCAAAATGGCCCCAAAATTCAAAATGGCCGACTTCCTGTAGGTTTTAGGGTATGGGTTCTTGAGGCTTTTGTGCGCCTGGACATGCCAGATGTACCACAGAAATTTCGTAGATGTCGGTCAAAGCGTGCGGCGGGGCTGCTTCGTTAAAGGTCACTTCCTGTTGCCAGAAGGTGGCGCTATGACTGTGGTTGAATGTTGGCATGTACATGTGTTCAGGGCGGGACTCTTGTCACGCGCGTGCCAAATTCGTGCAGATCTGAGCATGTACAATTAAGTTACAACAACTTCCTGCTTCATGGCGAATCTTCGACGCCATCGGACACGCTCCATTGACGAAAACGCGCAGATAGCACAACTTTTCATCGTCAATGCCTTTAGAAGGCACAGCAGAAATTTGAAGTCGATCCGACAAAATCCCTAGGAGGAGTTCGTTAAAAGTACGAAGTGTGCAAATCGTCCCAAAATGGCCGCAAAAAATCAAAATGGCGGACTTCCTGTCGAGTTTAGGGTATGGGTTCTTGAGGCTTTTGTGCGTCTTCATATGATACACGTCCCCACCAAATTTCGTCCATGTAGGTCGAACGTGGACGAGGGGCTAATTTTTCCAATTTTGTAGGTGGCGCTAGCGAAGCCATTTTGCACGGCCGTCCGCTGAAACCCACAAAATACGAAATTTTTCACCAGTCCTGACATGCGTGCCAAATTTGGTGAGTTTTCGAGCATGTTAGCGGCCGCGAAAATGGGGCTTACTTTGCAGAAAAATAAAGAAAAAAAAATTAAAGCTGCAAGCAGCGATGGGCGGGCCCTCGCACATGTAGCGCGTCGGGGTGTGACGCGCCCGCGTTGCATATTCTGGAGCTCGGCCGGTGCATCTGTGCATTTGCTATGCGATTTGGACGTTGCATGAAGGTTTTGTACCTCACATCCTGTTGCCAGAAGGTGGCGCTATGACTGTTGGTGAATTTCGGCATGTACATGTGTTCAGGACTGGACTCTTATCCTACCTCTAAAGTTTGGTGCAGATGTGAGCATGTCCACTGAAGTTACAACCACTTCCTGTGTCATGGCGATGACTTGTTCTTTGACGCCACGCCACGGACACGCCCATTGACAAAAATTCGCAGATAGCACAACTTTTCATCGTAAATGCCTTTAGAAGGCACAGCAGAAATTTCAAATCAATCCGACTACATCTCTAGGAGGAGTTAGTTAAAGTACAGACAGTGTAAATCATCCAAAAATTGATGTAAAATTCAAAATGGCCAACTTCCTGTTGGATTTAGGGCATCACTCCAAGAGGCTTTTTTGTGCGTCTGGACATGATCCATGTGCCACAGAAATTTCGTTCATGTAGATCAAACGTGCGGCCGGGGCTGCTTCGTTAAAGGTCACTTCCTGTTGCCAGCAGGTGGCGCTATGGCTGGGGGTGAATGTCGGCATGTAGATCTGTTCAGGCTGGGACTCTTGTCAAACGTGTAAAAATTGGTGGAGATCTGAGCATATACAGCCAAGTTACCACAACTTCCTGTTTCATGGCGAATCATCGACGCCACGGACACGCCCATTGACGAAAACGCGCAGATAGCACAACTTTACATCGTCAATGCCTTTAGAAGGCACAGCAGAAATTTGAAGTCGATCCGACTTAATCCCTAGGAGGAGTTCGTTAAAGTACGGAGTGTGCAAATCGTCCCAAAATGGCGGCCAAATTCAAAATGGCGGACTTCCTGTCGAGTTTAGGGTATGGGTTCTAGAGGCTTTTTTGTGCGTCTTGATATGACACACGTCCCCACCAAATTTCGTCCATGTAGGTCGAACGTGGATGAGGGGCTAATTTTTCAAATTTTCTAGGTGGCGCTAGCGAACCATTTTGCCCCGCCATCCGCGAAACCCACAAAATACGAAATTTTCACCAGTCCTGACACGCGTGCCAAATTTGGTGAGTTTTCGAGCATGTTGCGCCACGAAAATGGGGCTTACTTTGCAGAAAAATAATAAAGAAAAAAAAAAAAAATTAAAGCTGCAAGCAGCGATGGGCGGGCCCTCGCACATGTGGCACGTCGGGGTGTGAGCCGGTCGCGTTGCCTATTGTGGACCCCTGCCTGTAGCGGCAGTGCTTTGCTATCGCGCTGCATGAAGGTTTTGTACCACACTTCCTATTGCCAGCAGGTGGCGCTATGACTGTGGCTAAGTGTTGGCATGTACATGTGTTCAGGGCGGGACTGTTATCCTACATGTAAAGTTTGGTGCAGATGTGAGCATGTACACCCATGTTACAACCACTTCCTGTGTCATGGGGAAGAGTTGATCTTTGACGCCACGGACACGTCCATTGACGAAAACTCACAGATAGCACAACTTTTCATCATCAATGCCTTTAGAAGGCACAGTAGAAAGTTGAACTCGATCCGACAAAATCCCTAGGAGGAGTTCGTTAAAGTACGGAGTGTGTAAATCACCAAAATTTTGCCATAAAATTCAAGATGGCCAACTTCCTGTTGAATGTAGGGGAGTGGTCCAAGAGGCTTTTTTGTGCGTTCGGACATGCTATATGAGCCACAGAAATTTTGAACATGTTAGTCAAACATGCGGCGGGGGCTGCTTCGTTAAATGTCTCACAAAGGTCACTTCCTGTTTCCAGCAGGTGGCGCTATGATTGTGGGCGAATGTCGGCATGTATATGTGTTCAGGGCGGGACTGTTATTAAACATGTAAAATTTCGTATAGATCAGAGCATGTACACCAACGTTACAACCACTTCCTGTGTCATGGCGATGAGTTGATCTTTGACGCCACGCCACAGACACGCCCATTGACATATACGCGCAGATAGCACAACTTTACATCGTCAATGCCTTAAGAAGGCACAGCAGAAATTTGAAGTCGATCCGACTCTATCTGTAGGAGGAGTTAGTACAAATACGGAGTGTGTAAATCACCAAAACTTTGCCATAAAATTCAAAATGGCCGACTTCCTGTTGAGTTTAGGGCATCGCTCCAAGAGGCTTTTGTGCGTGTGGACATGATACATGTGCCACAGAAATTTCGTACATGTAGGTCAAACGTGCGGCGGGGGCTGCTTTGTTTAAGGACACTTCCTGTTGCCAGCAGGTGGCGCTATGACTATGGTTGAATGTTGGCATGTACATTTGTTCAGGGCGGGACTCTTGTCAAATGTACAAAATTTGGTGCAGATCTGAGCATGTATAGCGAAGTTACTACAACTTCCTGTTTCATGGCTGAATCATCGACGCCACCGGACCACGCCGATTGACGAAAACTCACAGATAGCACAACTTTTCATCGTAAATGCCTTTAGAAGGTACATTAGAAATTTGAAGTCGATCCGACTAAATCCCTAGGAGGAGTTCGTCAAAATACGGAGTGTGTAAATCATCGGAAAATTGACGTAAAATTCAAAATGGCCGACTTTCTGTTTGGTTTAGGGCATCGCTCCAAGAGGCTTTTTTGTGCATCCGGACATGATATATGTCCCCCACAAATTCCGTGCATGTAGGTCAAACGTGCGGCGGGGGCTGCTTCGTTAAAGGTCACTTCCTGTTGCCAGCAGGTGGCGCTATGACTATGGTCGAATGATGGCATGTACATTTGTTCAGGGTGGGACTCTTGTCAAATGTACAAAATTTGGTGCAGATCTGAGCATGTACAGCTAAGTTACAAGAACTTCCTTTTTCATGGCGTAATCGTCGACGCCATCGGACACGCCCATTGACGAAAACGCGCAGATAGCACAACTTTGCATCGTCAATGCCTTGAGAAGGCACAGCAGAAATTTGAAGTCGATCCGACTAAATCCCTAGGAGGAGTTCGTTAAAGTATGGAGTGTGCAAATCGTCCCAAAATGGCCACCAAACTCAAAATGGCGGACTTCCTGTCGAGTTTAGGGTATGGGTTCTTGAGGCTTTTTTGTGCGTCTTGATAGGATACACGTCCCCACCAAATTTCGTGCATGTAGGTGAAACGGGGACGAGGGGCTAATTGTTTCTAATTTTGTAGGTGGCGCTAGCGAGCCATTTTGCCCCGCCCATCCGCGAAACCCACAAAATACGAAATTTTTCACCAGTCCTGACATGCGTGCCAAATTTGGTGAGTTTTCGAGCATGTTGCGGCCGCGAAAAGTGGGCTTACTTTGCAGAAAAATAATAATAAAGAAAAAAAAAAAAATTAAAGCTGCAAGCAGCGATGGGCGGGCCCTCGCACCCGTAGCGCGTCGGGGTGTGATGCGGCCGCGTTGCATATTCTGGAGCTCTGCCAGTGCGGCTGTGCATTTGCTACGCGCTTCGGACGTTGCATGAAGGTTTTGTACCTCACTTCCTGTTGCCAGCAGGTGGCGCTATGACTGTGGGTGAATGTCAGCATGTACATGTGTTCAGGGCAGGGCTGTTATTAAACATGTAAAATTTCGGACAGATCTGAGCATGTACAGTGAAGTTACAACCACTTCCTGTGTCATGGCGAAGACTTGATCTTTGACGCCACGCCACGGACACGCCGATTGACGAACAGCGCGAGATAGCACAACTTTTCATCGTCAATGCCTTTAGAAGGCACAGCAGAAATTTGAAGTCGATCCGACTAAATCCCTAGGAGGAGTTCGTTAAAATATGGAGTGTGTAAATCGTTCCAAAATGGCGGCCATAAATAAAATGGCGGACTTCCTGTCGAGTTTAGGGTATGGGTTCTTGAGGCTTTTGTGCGTCTGGACATGATAGATGTGCCACAGAAATTTCAGTACATGTAAGTCAAGCGTGCGGCGGGGCTGCTTCGTTAAAGTTCACTTCCTGTTGCCAGCAGGTGGCGCTATGACTGTGGGTGAATGTCGGCATGTAGATTCGTTCAGGGCGGGACTCTTGTCAAACGTGTAAAATTTCGTGCAGATCTGAGCATGTACAGCCAAGTTACTACAACTTCCGGTTTCATGGCGATTCATCGACGCCACGGACACGTCCATTGACCAAAACGCCGCAGATAGCACAACTTTTCATCGTCAATGCCTTGAGAAGGCACAGCAGAAATTTGAAGTCGATCCGACTAAATCCCTAGGAGGAGTTCGTCAAAGTACGGAGTGTAAATCGTCCCAAAATGGCCGCCAAATTGAAAATGGCGGACTTCCTGTCGAGTTTAGGGTATGGGTTCTTGAGGCTTTTTTGTGCGTCTTGATATGACACCCGTCCCCACCAAATTTCGTCCATGTAGGTCGAACGTGGGCCGAGGGGCTAATTTTTCTAATTTTCTAGGTGGCTTAGCGAGCCATTTTGCCCCACCCGTCCGCTGAAACCCACAAAATACTGAAATTTTTCACCAGTCCTGACATCGTGTGCCAAATTTGGTGAGTTTTCGAGCATGTTGACGCCAGCGAAAAATGAGCTTACTTTGCAGAAAAAAGAAAGAAAGAAAGAAAAATAATCCTAACAGTTTCAATAGGGTCCTCGCACGGTTCGTGCTCGGGCCCCAAAAATTAAAGCTGCAAGCAGCGATGGGCGGCCCTCGCGACATGTGGCGCTGTCGAGGCGCTGGCTAGCGTTGCCTATTGTGGACCCTGCCTGCAGCGGCTGTGAATTTTCTATGCGTTTCGGACGTCTGCATGAAGGTTTTGTAACTCACTTCCTGTTGCCAGCAGGTGGCGCTATGACTGTGGGTGAATGTGGGCATGAACATGAGTTCAGGCTGGGACCCTTATCCTACATGTAAAGTTTGGTGCCATTGTGAGCATGTACACTGAAGTTACAACTACTTCCTGTGTCATGGCGAAGACTTGATCTTTGACGCCACGCCACGGACACGCCAATTGACAAAAACTCACAGATAGCACAACTTTTAATCGTCAATGCCTTTAGAAGGCACAGCAGAAATTTGAAGTCGATCCGACAAAATCCCTCGGAGGAGTTCGTTAAAGTACGGAGAGTGTGAATCGTCCCAAAATGGCGGCCAAATTCAAAATGGCGGACTTCCTGTGGAGTTTAGGGCATCGCTCCAAGAGGCTTTTTTGTGCGTCTGGACATGGTAGATGTGACACAGAAATTTCGTACATGTAGGTCAAACGTGCGGCGGGGGCTGCTTCGTTAAAGGTCACTTCTGTTGCCAGCAGGTGGCGCTATGACTGTGGGTGAATGTCGGCATGTATATGTGTTCAGGGCGGGACTCTTGTCAAACGTACAAAATTTCGTGCAGATCTGAGCATGTACAGTGAAGTTACAACAACTTCCTGTTTCATGGCGAATCATCGACGCCACGGACACGCAAATAGCACAACTTTTCATTGTCAATGGCTTTAGAATGCACAGCAGAAATCTGAAGTCGATCCGACTAAATCCCTAGGAGGAGTTAGTTAAAATACAGAGTGTGTAAATCACAAAAAAATTGCCATAAAATTCAAAATGGCCGACTTCCTGTTGGGTTTATGGCATTGCTCCAAGAGGCTTTTTTGTGCGTCTGGTAATGATAGATATACCACAGAAATTTCGTAACTGTAGGTTAAACGTGGGGTGGGGGCTGCTTCGTTAAAGGTTACTTCCTGTCGCCAGCAGGTGGCGCTATGACTCCGGGTGAATGTCGGCATGTACATGTGTTCAGGGCGGGACTCTTGTCAAACGTGCAAAATGTCATGCAGATCTGAGCACGTACAGTGAAGTTAGAACAACTTCCTGTTTCATGGCGTAATCGTCGACGCCATCGGACACGCATCACATCGACAAAAACGCCGCAGATAGCACAACTTTTCATCGTCAATGCCTTTAGAAGGCACAGCAGAAATTTGAAGTCGATCCGACTAAATCCCTAGGAGGAGTTCAGTTAAAGTATGGAGTGTGTGAATCGTCCCAAAATGGCAGCCAAAATCAAAATGGCGGACTTCCTGTCGAGTTTAGGGTATGGGTTCTTGAGGCTTTTTTGTGCGTCTTGATAGGATACAGGTCCCCACCAAATTTCGTCCATGTAGGTCGAACGTGGACGAGGGGCTAATTTCTTCTAATTTTCTAGGTGGCGCTAGCGAGCCATTTTGCCCCGCCCATCCGCGAATCCCACAAAATATGAAATTTTTCACCAGTCCTGACATGTGTGCCAAATTTGGTGAGTTTTCAAGCATGTTGCGACCGCGAAAATTGAGCTTACTTTGCAGAAAAAAGAAAAAAGAAAAAAGAAAAAAAAAAAAAATCCTTACAATTTCAATAGGGTCCTCGCACGGTTCGTGCTCGGGCCCTAATAATAATCCTAACAGTTTCAATAGGGTCCTCGCACCGTTAGTGCTCGGGCCCTAAAAATAATCCTAACAGTTTCAATAGGGTCCTTCGCACGTTTCGTGCTCGGGCCCTAAATAGGCTGCCAAAAACAACACTACTTGGAGGCCTGGTGGTATACTAACTGCACAGGTTTGAGTGCTGTACAGGAAGCTTGTGCCCAACTAGTCAGACAGTATGATAAATGTGACATAATCATAGCATTAAAATATACTGTTGCTGCCTTAGTAGTTAAACAGTTTCTGATATGACGAAAGTTTGACAAATTTAACTTTATTCAACTAAATTCAACTGTATTTATTACCTTCTTAATTTGTTTTTAAATGTAAGATTAGAGTCAATTATTACACCAAGATATTTAAAATCAGAAACCACTGTCAGCTTTTCCCCAGCAATGTAAATATTGGGTGTGAAATCATCAACAGACCTCTTTGTGAAAAACATACAAGTCGTTTTCTTTATGTTTAAATGAAGACAGGAGTTATTAAGCCACTGTATGACATCGGCCATCACTGCCGTAAGCTTACATGCAGCTTGCTGTTTGTTTGTCGCGTGAACATAAATGACAGTATCATCTGCGTACATTTGAATTTCAGCCTCATCGCATACAGTGGGTAGGTCATTTATGTAAAGGCTAAACAACAGGGGCCCCAGAATTGATCCCTGAGGTACACCAATACCACACTTGAGGGCTGATGACACCTCATCATTAATCTTGACCCGTTGTTCTCTGCCTTTAAGATATGATTGCATCCATTTAATACTATTTGGGGAGAAGTTAAACAATGAGAGCTTTGCGAGTAGCACATCATGATCCACAGTGTCAAAGGCTTTCTTTAGGTCTAGGAATAGGGCCCCAACAACTCCCCCTTTATCTAGTTTAGATCTCACATTCTCGAGGAAAAAGCAGTTTGCAGTTTCCGTTGAATGGTTTGATCTAAAGCCAAACTGCATAGGATGTAATCTGAAAGGGCTATTGTTAAGGTGGCTAGTAAGTTGTTCTGCTACATACCTTTCAATTATCTTTGACACAGTAGGTACTATACTAATTGGTCTATAATTGCAGACCTCTGATGGATCACCTGATTTATGAATTGGTGTTATCATAGCTGTCTTCCATGCTTTTGGAAAGACCCTTCATTAATGGATCTATTGATGGCATTTGTTAGTGGGCCAGATAAACACTCATTAAACATTTTCAGGAACATTGTGTCCAGTCCATATACATCTTTGGCTTTAGAGCTCTTAAGGGAATTTATAATCGTTCTTACTTTAATTTCAGTAATTTCCTGAATATCAAACACAGATTTGTTATAATTTATAGGCATCCTGCTTATTAGGTTGGTGAAGGGATTCTGGATCAGTGTCCGTACTGATTCCACAAAATATGAATTAAAAGTTGCCGCTATTTGAGCTTCATCCTGTGTCATACTGCCATTTACACAGATTTCAAAACGCTTTTCGTTACCATTATGTTTACCTGTCAACCTCTTTATGTTCTCCCAAATCAATTTAGTATTTCCTTTTGCTTGGTCAATAACATTAATAAAAAATATAGCTTTTGCTTTCCTAATCTCTCTTGTTACCTTATTTCTTAGCCCCACAAATTTGAATCTATCCGTTACTAATTTAGATTTTAGAGTGACTTTCAGTCTTGACATCACGTTCTCTCATCAATTTATGTATATCACCATTTAACCATGGAAGAGTGCTTTTTTGTCTGCAGCCAGGTTTAGTTTTCCTTAAAAAGGTATTCATTGTATATTGAATTGTAGAGAGAAAAATCTGACAGAGTCAACATCAGAATGAGACAATATGTTATTCCAATTAAGCCCTCTAATTGCATTTTCAAAATTACTTTGTTCTCCCTTAGGTATTCTGAGCTGATTTTTTTTACACCATAACTAAAGCGTTTTTTGGATACTTTCCTAACTGCAAGGGTTAAGTTATGATCAGATAACCCAGTGATCATATTAAATGTTTTGACAAATAGCAGGTCTATCTGTGTTTTTGAGTGTTGTGTTATTCTTGTTGGTCCCTTAATTAACTGTATCAGATCAAAGTTATTTGTAATTCGTTTAAGGGCACCTCTGTTGCATTTATCTTCCCAATTTATATTAAAATCCCCCATTAAAATAACCCCTTTGTCAAAATTACATTCTTTTAGTATTTTAGTTAACTGTTCAAAAAAAGCAATTTTGGAAGAGGGTGGTCTATACAGACCAATAAGAGTAAAAGACATTTGTGGACACAATGTAATATTGAGACCAATACATTCAAGCCCATTATCACATCGCCACTGGATTTGATGGCAGATGATATTATCTCTGACATAAAACATTAACCCTCCTCCTCTTCCTTCGGGCCTGTCCCTTCTGTAGATATTATACCCCGGGACACTTAGTGCTGCACTTGGAGAGTTTTTATGTAGCCAGGTCTCTGATAGACACAGATAATCCAAATTTGAATCTGCAATAAGATGTTGAATTTGCTCACTTTTCCCAGTGAGACTGCGAATGTTTATGTGCCCTCCAAGTAGTCCCTTAGGTTTTGCTCACGGATCCCACAGCATTCGTGCCTGATTGACAGTTTGGAAAAGGTTCCACCTCTTGCGCTTAATGATTGCAGGGTTTAAGGGTTTATATTGCCTTTTGATTGGCTGTTGTAATTTTCCTTTATTTTTATTGGCTCCTACTGGTAGTTTCCTAGTAGCGATATTTACTGCGTCCAGGTCAATATCCAAAGATACTGAAATCGAAGTGGACAAATTTCCATGTCCCATGTCAATTACCGGACAAAGACAGGGAGATGCAGCTCCCACCGGACTCCGACACTCACCCAGCTCGGCGTCCACCCGCGCTACGCTGTCGGTCTCCGTCGTGGTGAGTTGAGTTTGTTTACTTGGCCGGGATTCAATTGGACATCCCAGAGAGTAGAAGAGTTGTTGTCAACAGGTAGCTGAGCAATTTCGAAATGGATGTTGTTTGTGGTTTCGACTCTTAGATAATTTGTTACGTTGGCGTAGGCCTATGTAGTGGGCTTGGCCGTTGTTCAAGACATCATGGTATGCTCCATACTGTCCACTCTGATAAGACAGCAAGCAGACGTGCTTTGTAGTGCAGTTGGCTTTTCCGGCGCCGGCTTAGTTGTGGTGATTTCCCAGCATGGTCACACCGACATGATCATCAACACCGCCACGTAGCTGGTGATTACTGTGACATGGCAGAAGTACAACGCTAAATTGCACTTTCTTTGCTGGCGTCGGAGTGATTGTAGAATGACGTTTGACTTTGAAGGAGCAGCACCTGCCTCACTGCACCCACCTTGGTCCGCCATCTCCGCCATATCACATAGCCCAGATACCAATAAGAAAGGTGTTTGCAGGTGATGGCTGTTATGCAAAGCACCATTGGAGTATTAACCATAAAAATTAAAGCACCAAAATGCTAACTTCTTAGTCTTTCCATATTTCAAATAAAAACTCTTCTGTTCTGACTCTCGTGTGTGAATCTACATTTTGCTTCACTCTAAAACTTTTCTTTTTAACCAGGTGGCTGGAGGTCCTTTTTCCTAAATGACACATCATGTGTCTCTGAAGAGACCCCTTGTAGTGATGTTTACCACACTCAAAGCAGCTGAAGGATATTTCTCCAGTATTACAACTCACATCACTTACAGGTGCTTCCTTATATCTCAGAGCATTATTATCTGAATCGGGTGCCCTGGTCTCCTTCCAACTATTGTCACTGTCCTCAGTTTCAGCTTCAGAATCTGACAAAGGTTTTGCCATTCATCGTTAACTGAATTCAGTGTCTGAAGCATGTTCTTCAGTATTTGGCTGCAAATGACTATCTGGATCAAGGTTCCTGGCAGGTTCTGGTTCTCCATCTGTTTCTGTCTGTGTAACTGAGCTGCTGGTTGAAGGCTCTGCCTCTCTGTAGTCTTCAGTTTGGACTTGATGAAGCTGTGGAGACTGAGGGTTCCCTTCATCTTCACTCTTCACAGGAACAGGAGTAAATGGGAACCTGTTGACATCAGCCTCCTCCAGCCCATGAAGCTGCTCTCTCTCCTCCTGTTCCTCTTTTATATGTAGGGGCTCTGTGTCCTCCTGGTCCAGGCTGGGGCTCCACTCGGGGGGAACCTCTTCTTTAATCACCAACAGCTGCTGGACATCTGCAGGAAACACTGCAACACACACAAAACATTATGGACAACTGTGATGATTCCAGATGTACCTTAGCAGTGTTCATTTCAACTAAAATACCGAAACACAGCAATTTTCTAGAAAGGTTAAAAAAAAATATAAAATGAACAAGAACTCCTCAATAATGTGAAAGATGGGATTCCCTTAGCAAATATTAGGAAAGAAGACAAGAACAATAGTATTAATGCTGACTGTATGTGATGTTAGCTACAGTTGCTACTGCAAAGAAAACAAAGCATTGAAGACGAGACGTCCCAGAAGCCACATTAACCAGCTCTGACTGGCGGATCCAGAGGCGTTAGCAGGCCAGTGTGGAGATATATTCTCTCTACCTAGTCCTGGGTCTTCCTCAAGGCCTCCTACCAGCTGGATGTTCCTGGAACACTTCTGTCTTCCGGCTCAGATCTCTTTTCATCACAATGTGGTTCGTAACAATAGTACGGAACCATGGCATCAAATTTCGAGGTGTTCATCCAGCCCAACGAAACGCAATCTCTCCCAATCCCAATTACGCCTTGTTAGATCCGGAGTTACCCCTGTTCAGGAGGCACTGGTCTGGCTTTCCATCGTCTCCCTGCATGTGTCAGTTTCAGCCGTGCTGCTGTCTTCTGTAGTGTTACAGTTTAATGCTCGATCGTAAAATATGACGCTGTGCTGACAGTGGACCTGTTCATGTCTGTTTGGTCTTTTATGTGAACGCCTCCCGGCTGGATCGGGAAACCCTGGGTTAATTTACAGAGTTGATAACCAGCTTCGTGGTGAAGGCCAGGCATGTGTGTGTGAGTGAGTGAGTGAGTAAGAGAGAGACCGGGGGGTTGTGTGTGTGTAGCTTAATTTGTAATAATTTTAAATAATTTATTTATACCACAACTACCTTTATTTTTTTTAAATACAGCAAGAAAGTTTCAGACACTCAGTGCTGAAGTAAAAAAAAAAACTAGTTAGAGCAGCTGACAGTTTAAAAAAATCTCCGATGACCGGCACAGAGAGAGAGAGAGATTTTTGTTTTTTCAAAACGCACTTTTATTAGTCAGTACTCACTTAAACACCATATATTTATATCATCAACACATCAGCACCCTGCCATGAGCCCACTCTGACAAGAAAGTTTCCAAGTCCTGATTAGCTCTGTAAAAACTGAAATCTAACAATAACCTGGACCTCACCATTTTCACAAACAGCAGCTTCACATCGACTGCTTGATCTGTCTCCACCTTCTTTCTCCTGCTCACATACACGGCCATCTTAGCCTGACCCAAGACAAAATAAAACCTGTTTAGAAAAAAATTCTTTAAAACCCTAAAAATGTTTTCCAGCAAACCAAACAAAGGCATAAGACGTGTGCACTCTAAAAACAGACAGAAAAACTCTGCAGACAGAAAGGACACTGATCCTGCACATTCCCATTCGACACAGATATAAAAGAGTTTACAGCCAGTATTCCATGAAGGACCCTCCACTGCAGGTCTGCATGTCTCTTTGTCAGGGGGGGGTTTATATAGAGACGTCCAGGCAGGTTGAAAGTCAGGGCTTAAACCCAAATAAGTCCTCCAGGGAGTATTGCTACGTCCATCAAGTGTCTTTTTATTGAGAGTTTTAACCAACAGCCTGTACAGTGTCTTTCCTGTGGCATCACTCAGCGACACCCCAGCAAAGTTGACCAGCAAAGGTCCCGAAACATCAGTCAGGTCAGGAGACCGAGTGGTAGAAGGATATGGGTCAGTGTGGTCCGGCAGCAGAGAGCCGTCTCTATAGTCCATCAGGAGAGAGACCTCATGTCCCGTCAGCTGATGTCTCCAATGTCTCAGTAACAGACTGACATATCGACTCGACCTCAGCCCCAGACCGAACAGCCAGACCAGTAGGACAGTTCTAGCAGAGGTCCGGTCAGCTCCTCCACCTGCCCCAGAGTGGAGATCCTGGCAGTGCGGAGCTTTTCGAACAGAGTGGATGAAACCCCAAGACATTCCAGATGTCCTCCAAACAGTACAGGCTCCTTAAGCAGCCAGTACATGGAGTCAGTGTGTCCCTGTCTCTGTTTGTTCATCAAAGTCCATACTTTAAAAACACTTTGGTAAAAACCAGGCAGAGAGGACATGCACACACCTTTTAAATTCATTAAGAACAGAGAAGAGCTCAGTCCCAGTCCACCAAACTGCTGCAAAATACAGCAGGACAATGGCCTCCACACCAGGTCTGCAGGTCCAGTGAGCAGTCTCTGGACAAACTGCAAGCGGAGAGTAGCCCCCCTGCTGGCCAAGTGACCAGGCCCTGCCCTCCTTCCTCTTTTGTAAGGAAAAGCATGCTCTGAGGAATCCAGTGTAACTTGTCCCAGAAAAAATCCACTAACAGTCTTTGTATGTTTGGTAGGAGAGAGGGTGGGGGGTCAACACAGGCCAAACGGTGCCACAGAGCCGACGATACCAAATTGTTTGCTACCAAAACCCGACCTGTAAAAGACATTTTAGGCAGCAGCCATTTCCACTTGTTAAGGCGACCTTTTACCTTCTCCAAAACTCCCTCCCAGTTTTTTTTCCAAAATGCTTCATTTCCCAGAAAAACTCCTAAATATTTTAGACCTCCTGTTTTCCAGAGAAGACCTCCAGGCAGACTTAGCTGACTCCTCAGCCCCTCTCCCACCATCACAGGCTCACTCTTCACCCAGTTCACTTTAGCAGATGATATCTGACCATACAGATTTAAGGTTTCCTCCAACACATCAATGTCTCTCTCTGCTTATTCACCAGAACGATGATATCATCTGCATATGCAGACAGTTTAAAAAGAACGTTACACTTAGGAAAACAAACACCAGAGAGAGCAGACCTTAGTCTGTGAAGCAGAGGTTCAATGGCCAGAGAATATAACATGCCAGACAGAGAGCAGCCCTGCCTCACCTCCCTCTGCACACTAAAGGGAGCGCTCAGGTCTGATCAACATGAGTCACAGACCCCATCACCTGTCTGAGTCTGGAAGCCAGGACTTTAGACAGGATTTTGTAGTCCGAGCAGAGTAGTGACACAGGCCTCCAGTTTTTCAGCTCCTGCAAATCACCCTTCTTTGGAAGCAGAGTGATCACTGCCCTCCTGCAGCTCAGAGGTAGAGCGACCCGCCTCCAAACTGTCACCAAGAACTTCCAGCAGATCCTGCCCCAGCAAACACCAGAAAGACTTATGAAACTCCACAGGAAGGCCGTCAATCCCTGGAACTCGACCACTCTGCAGACTCATCACAGCACAATACAGTTCAGGTAGAGACAGCTGAGCTTCCAGCTCTACATTGTGTTCATCACTGACCTGAGGAAGATCAGCATGGAAGAGCTCATCTACCTCTGGATGGTCTGTTAGCTCGCTTGTGTACAGTTCTTTATAGAAAGCGGCTGCATGTTTCCTGATCTCAGAGGAATCGGAGATGGAAACTCCGTCTCTGGATCGAATGGAGTGAAAGATCTTTCTCTGCCCGTTTTTCTTCTCCAACCCAAAGAAGAACTGTGACGGGGGCGTCCATCTGTGTGGCATCCAGGAACCGAGACCTCACCAGAGCCCCCTGAGCTGTCACACCCAGCAGGTTGGCCAAAGCCAGCTTTTTGGATTTTAGGGAATCTAAGTGTCCCTGATTTCCTGTGGCCCCTACTAGACCCTGTAGTTCTACCACTTCAATCTCCTGGTCCCTCAAAGATCTGATAATGTCCCTAGTGACATTGCGAGTGTACTGCTGACATAACTGTTTAATCTGGCTTTTTCCAAAGTCCCACCCCTGCTGAATACATTTGAAATCAGACTTAGCTTTGTGAGCCAGAAAAACTCAAAAGCAGACTTAAAGGCTTTGTCCTGCAAAAAGTGCAGTATTAAAATGCCAATAAGCACTGCTTAATCTGACATTTTTTATAAAAGCAGAATAATGAACGAGACAGTGATCAGTAAAACCCACAGGGTTTATAAAACAACCTTTAAAAATATTGATATGATGCTTAAAACAGTAAAACCGATCTAATCTAGCCTGAGATAAAACATTCTCTTTGCGGTGACTCCATGTGTACTGCCTCTGACTTTTATTAAGGCTCCTCCACACGTCTAGCAGCTCGTATGTTTCTATGAGCTGTTGTAGACTCTGTGAGGAGGCTCTGTGAGGCTCCTGGTGATTCCTGTCCAACTGTGGATTCTCTGTACAGTTAAAATCACCTCCTAAAAATAAATACTCATCACTGCTGCATTTTTTGACAGTATGGCTTAAAACACTCAGCACATGCAGCCTTTCCACAGCATTACATGGGACATAGACATTTACCAGATTCATGTTTCTATTCTCATACTGAACTTTGACCTTCAGCAGACAGCCTTCAATAACTTCCTCCACCTCACAAGAAGTAGGCAGGAACCCTCTGGAGAAAAGAAGCCCAACCCCTCCACTGCAGCTGGACCTGTGGCTCAGAACTACCTGGCCTGGCCACTCTTTCCTCCACTGACTCTCATTTTCAGAATTACTGTGTGTTTCCTGAACCATCAGTATGCGTCTAGCTGCTTAAACTCCATGAGTTTAAACAGAGCAGCTCTTTTGTGTCAGTCCCTCGCTCCATTTAGATTTAAAGTGCCAATTTTAAAGTGACCCATGGAGAGAGAGAAAAATTAAAAAGAAACACAAAACAAACATGTCAGGAAGAAAAAGAAGAGAAGAGGCTGTTTAAACATCATCACCAATAATTTGAGCTTTCACCTAAATGATCAGCTTTCTGAGGCGATATATTTCCTGCTCTGTGAGGCCTTCATCACCAAAACCTCCTGAAGCTCTGGTGAGAGGTTGAGCTGAACTGACAAATACACCCCATTTACACCTGGTATTAAAATGCGATCTGTATCCAGATAAGTTATCCGGATAATAAGTGTTCTGATCTTACGTTTGCGTTTACACCTTGTATTTTTAATGCGTTCTCGTTATCCACATTGAGTTCGGATCTCTGTCCAGAGTGACACCTCGCGCTGCGAGCACTGAGGTGGCGGGAAATCAGCTGTAGTTTGTCAACATGGCAGGTGTAGGATCGTTAGAGATGCTATTACTGTACCGCCTGTTTCTACTTTTTTCTCTGTCGCGGTAGGGGTCATTTTCAACGCTTTTCTATTAGGAGCAAAACAAAAAAGACGACAGGCCCTGTTTGCAGCTGTTGTTTTGGCGGCTACTGTGAATGCTACTGACAGTGAACCGGTCTCTGTGGATGAGAGAACGGAGTAATGAGTGGTGGGAACGTATTGTCTTGGGGTCTTTTGGCGAAGATGACTGGATGGCAAACTTCAGAATGAACCGACATTTGTTCAACTACATCTGCGAGAAGTTGCGGCCTCTGCTGTCACGGAGAAATACTCTGCTGCGGTCGTCGGTGTCTGTGGAGAAGAGAGTAGCAGCTGCGCTTTGGTATTATGCCACAGGGTCTGGGTACAGGACAATCTCTCATCTCTTTGGAATAAGTACAGCAACTGTATGCCATGGAGTCTACCAGGTCGCCAGAGCGCCACGGTCTGTGTTTGGTCACTGTATCGAACTGCCCAAGGGACAAGGACTTCGGGATGTGGTGACCGGCTTTGAGGAGCTGGAGGTTCCCTCAGTGTGTGGACGCTGTTGACGGGACACACATACCTGTCATAGCCCCAGAGCACAACGCGACTGCATATTTCAACAGAAAAGGTTGCCACTCTGTTGTGCTTCAAGCTGTTGTTGACCACCAGTATAGGTAAATATGAATGTGTCTCTAAAGTTCATATAGGCTAGGCCCTACGTAACACGGGTTTTATGACCTAGCCAAACCGTTAGCCAAGACTCCTGCTGCATAGATTGTTAGGGGAAGGTAAGAGGTGTTAACTCCGGTCAAATAGATAGAAGGGGATAAGTAGACCTCAAAATTAAAAGCCTGTGGAAAATGTTAAAATGTTAAATTGGCCTAATTCCTTAAGTAGGCCTACTTTTATTGGTAAAAGAAAAAAAACTTTAGTCCCAGATTGTGCTTTTTTGCCCCCCACCGATGGCGTTAGTACCCTAGCTTGTAGGTGAACTGTCTTGATTTCTTCCTATAGTAGCCTACCTTAAGCTGGAGTGACACATCACATATTATGCCCTATCTTTAAAAACTGCTATCCTTTCAGCACCAGCGTGGTGCTGAAAGGATAGCAGATAGCCTATTGACCCCTTTGACTCCCGATTTTTCCTCAGTTCTCTGAACATAGGATATAGGCCTATATTATGTATTCTGTAGTCTATGTCAAAGGCTACTTCGTTGTTCATCACGTTTAGCCTACATTAGGCTATGTCAAAAAGACATTACATCAAATTGAATAAATTTAGGTGAGATAGTAGTCTATGCAGCATATCCCTGTCATTAAAGTTCTGTTGGTTTGAAATAAACAGCATGTATGTATGTATGTGGCAGGTTTATCAACACATATGTTGGCTGGCCAGGAAGCGTACATGATGCAAGAGTGCTGAGAAATTCCACACTTTACGATCTGGCTGAGAACAACGAGATATTTCAACTGGTGAATATAGAGCACAGTGATTCACTGCTTTTCATATTGTTAAACCTGCACATAACCCAACATTGGTCGGTGACTTTCATGCATTATAATCTGATGTTATCCAAATATATTACCTATGTATGCATGTATCTATCTATTACATACATAATCAAAGTCATGTCTATAGGCCTATGTGAGATAGTGATATGAGATACATGTGTGTGTGTGTGTGGTACATTTCTAGGTCACCCGTGACATACATGGCACATCAGTCCCTGTCATGCTTCTAGGAGATGCAGCATACCCCCCTTCTGAGCTGGCTCATGAAGCCTTATCCTGATAACGGCCACCTAACTAACGATCAGGAGTACTTCAACTACCGCCACAGCCAAGCTCGTATGACTGTGGAGTGTGCTTTTGGTCGACTCAAAGGACGATGGAGATGTCTTCTGAAAAGAATGGATGTTCAAATCTTGCGAGTTCCACATGTTGTAACAGCGTGCTGCATTTTGCACAATCTTTGTGAAATTCATGCACAAAGTTTTGATGAAACGTGGATGGAATCAGCCCATGAACATACACCCAATGAGTCTGATCTCCCCCCAACCCAGAGATGCTGCGCCACATGCTGTCCGAGATGTACTGACCAGGCTGTTTTCTCAGCAGAGAGGACATCAGTGACTGTCCACATCAGAAGGAAATGAAAATGAGTGCAAAGTAGAGTCGTGATGGACACACAATGCATTTTACACAATGAACAGACATGACGCATGTGATTTCTATATATGATGTAATACTGTTACATTTTTACAGATTTAGTCACTCAATTTTTGTGTTATTATAACTAACTTAAAGTTTAGATTTTGTTGTATATAAGTTCACAATATTTCCATTCTAGCTATTTTGTTAAATTATCTTAAATAAATTTTGTAGTCCATTTTCACTTGCAAATTGAACAAAGTTACATTGTTAAACTGATGCATTTTGTAATAAACTTTATTATCCACTAAAATTCATAAGTGCTAATTAATAACAGTACAATTAAACTATTGGCAAACTTACTTACACTGAACAGATAAATGCTAGATAGTAAACCTTTATAAATGAGAGAAAAACACTTAAACAAAACCATCTATTCTTTGAATGCTGAATTCTCATCTAAAGTTCAAAACAGTTGCAAATGCGTCATTAAAAATGCTAATATTAAAATATTTCAAATATTAAAGAACAGTAAGTATTAAAAACTGCAAGTCAGAAAATATACAACATTTAAATCAATCTCATGAAGAACATCCAAACAACTTAAAATACATTTGACTACTAAATGCTAGTCAGAGTGCGGTCATTGTCTTCCTCCTCTTTTTCCTCCTGTGGCTTTGGGTCGCGTTGAGAAGGTGGAGGGTTGTGTACTGCCACAGGGGGGTTCAAACTGCCCCAGAAGTTGGAGGAAGGACTGTTCCATGCCATGATCTTGGGAAGGAGGCTGCTGGGAAAATGGCACCCGAGGGTCATATGGAGAACAAGGTGGTTGGTACTGGGGTCCACGGTGCATGTACGGATGTAGAAAAAGGAAGTTGGGTCTGAGGTGTGGGAAAGTGTTGCTGATGGTGCTGTGAATTTTGGACTTGTGTGGTTATGGACTGCATTAACATTCCAAACATAGCTCTCTCATGCTCATGTTGTGCTGCTTGTAATTTGAGTTGATGTTCATTGTCAATTGTAGAAATAGATGTAATGGCCTTTGCAAACGCCTCAAGTGATGTGTCAAATTTGGATTTCTTTCTCCGGCTGCTTCCAGCACTGCCACCTATTAATGGGACACACACAGGTTTTACATTAATGATGGAATTCATTTAAAGTTGGTATTTGCTGCTGTTAATCTTGACAGAAAGTATGAAAACTAATGAAACATAAAATTTCCATAAAAGTAAAAAGAACACAATGTAAGATCAAGGCTTTATTCATTTAGCACTTGATAAAACTTTCACTAAAGATATCATTTACTTTTACAAATTGTTTATCATTTTGCTTAGTTCACAAGCAAACTATATAAGCTTCTAACATAAAAGACAATAATAATAAACACGAGAACTAGTCTGAGTGAGAGGAGGAGTGTATAAGAACGGCTCGATAGGACAAGGTAATAAGAAGAGATGGAGCTGCATCCTGTACCCTTTGTATATACAGTCTATGATTGTACCTGGAGACCAATATCATGTAGCCTGTTACCTGCATCCTTTGCAGAGGTTCTCTTGCCTTTGCTCGAGCATGGGACCTCATCTGAGCTGGAAAGTTGGCCCACGGGAGTTGAGGATGGACCATTCTCCTGCTCAGTTCCTTCTCCCGATGTTAAGTTCAGAGAGTTCTCTAAGCAATGAAAATATGAGTCACAATCTCAAAGCGGAACCGTCAGAATTTGTGAGCTAAGTTATTATATTAATTTGTCTTAGGTTAGCTAACGCTATAGATGATAGTGTTAGCAACTTTATTTAGTTAAGAAATTAGCCTAATTACGTTTTAACGTTAGTGTTACCAGGATTGCTTACCTTTATCATTTGAAGTCGAGTCGGTGTCATCGCCGGTGTCGGGTGGCTGGCTCCGCGACTGTCCAACGTTAAAGCAGGTTGAGATGTCGCACGGTCTGATAAAATCTTATCCAACTCTTCAAAAAACGGGCAAGTTGTCCTTAGCGCCGTCCGCTTTGTTATTATTATCTTTAGCTTTATGATAAGCTACCTTTAGATGTTTTATTTTCCGTTGGCATTGCAGCCAGGTCCGCGGCCAGCCTTCTTCTTCCATTTGTTTTGAAATGTCCTCGTAAATTGCCCGATTTCTGTAGGAACTGTCCAGTTTTGCTTGAACAGTGCTGTCACCCCATAAAGCTATTAGGCATCTTGTTTCCTGATGGCTCCAGGGACGTGAATCTTCCATTTTTAATGTTAACTTTCTTTCCTACTTTTGTCGTCCGTTTAGCTTAACGTTACTTCTGACGGGTGTGGTTTTCGCGGGCAGAGGTCAGGGGGTCAGGGGTCAGGGCAGAAGGATGACGTTTGGCAGGTACGAATGCCATCACGTCGTACGGATTGCGTTTACACCTAGTAAAGATCCGAACACAATGCGAGCCAGACTACCTCCAGATGTGGTCAGGCAGATCCGATCACAATCCGATCACAACGTATTTACACCTTGCATTAACATGCGTTTTTTATTATCCGGATAACTTATCTGGATACAGATCGCATTTTAATACCAGGTGTAAATGGGGTCATAGATTCAGGTCTGGGAAAAAGTTCTCAACCTTCAACAGCCTGAGACCCTTAGTGTCCTGAAGGAACTTTTGTATTTGAGCTAAAGTGTAGCTGCTGCTCCCCTTCCTCCTGTGTGAAATCACTGTTTTCTGATGAGCGTGTTTTTCTGTCTTTCTTTCCTTTAGCAACTTTAGCTCTGCTCTGAACACTTTCTGTGCTCTTTCTCTTCTGTGCAATTTTCATTAAATCCTCATCAGACATATCCTCGTCCTCAATAAAGTCAGAACACACTGAAATATTACTGCTCTGAGAATGTTCATTTAGCTGACTGTTATACACCTGTTCACTGTTGTTTTCATTTTCTCCATGTTAAACGTTCAGTTCTGTTTCTGTGTCTCCGTGCTTGCTGTCCTTTCCTTGCCGCTCAACATTAGACAAATTCGACTTAATGTTATCATCAGTCACTCTCTCAACAACTTCCTTGACCAATGCTGTCCATACCTGGACAGCTCTTTTAACAGTAAGTCATTTTTTAAGAACGGGGAGCGTTGGAGATGGTAATTTTTTCTGGCTGGGTTAACCAGAGAAAGAACCGGGGTGAATGTATCTTTAATAATTACCCCTTTTTCTACCACATCATTAACTTTGTCAGTGTGATCTAGAAAAACCACAATGGCTCCGTCCATGCGGGAGGCAGATTTAATGCTACCATAACCCACCACCTCTCCCACCGCTAAACTCGCTTCCTCCACCGAGCAGCTGACAGCCGGCACCAGCTTCACTGCATGTCGGCGTGTCAGCTTCACAAAATCCACTTCCACATCTACAAGGGGCATGCTGCCCAGCCAGGCTGGAAAGCACAGCCACCAGTAAACACAACTACCTCAGACAAAACACTTAACTAACAGGATGTAAAGAGACAAAAAACACACATAAACATATAAAAGTTTGAAAACTCACTCAGTGCGGCGTTCACCACACCGCCACTGACTCACCTTCCACTCAGAGAGAGAGAGAGAGCGTGTGTCAGCTACGCAATGTGGATTTTTTTTTCAATCCGAGTACAGATATTGACTCTTATTACTCCTATAATACTCGTACTCGGCAAAAATGCTTTATCCGTACCGGATACTCGTTTCAGCCGAAGTATCCGGCTCAACCCTAATTTCTAAGTGGGAGAACTTGCAAAATAGCAGGGTGTTCAAATACTTACTTTCCTCACTGTATATCTTTTGTGCTAAGATAATAATGTATCAGGGATAATGATCCAATAACAGTCATATGAAAGCTTACATTACATAGCTGAGAATCATTATTACAAGTTAGCTAATGCTAATTATTTAGGTAAAAGCTAACTTACATTTACTTCTTACTCAACATACCAAACTGGCTATAAGCTACAGCTCAGACAACAGCTGACAGTGAAATATTTTTAGTCAGCTGCCACAATAATGTCTAGCCTGTAATTTTACCACAACCTTTTAATGCAGTGAGCCCAAGTGTTTTCAAAAACATTATCCAATACTTGCTTAAATTTGACTATTAACTAAAGTAGTTTAAGTCATAAATTTTATCAATTCAGTGAGTTATGGGAGTTTTATGTTCTTCTAGTTTTGCATTTTTGCTGCAATAATGAAACCTGTCAGTGACACACTGTGGTAAAAGTGCAAACCAAGCAGAGGCGGTTCTAGACCAATTTTATTGAGGGGGCCAGACTGGGGCCAGTTGTTTGCACATTCAATCGGAGACAAATGAGACAAAGGAGCGTGTGTGTGTGTGGAGTGGAGGCGCTCTGCAGACACACAGAGGAGCGGAGAGGCTGCAGGTCCGACAGTAAGTGTTGAGCCTTGATTGGTGGTGATCGGTGCAGCGCATGTGAAACTCAACAGAGATGAGAAGGAATGGTACAGCCTACAGGAGCTCACTTTTTAGATACGTTCATACACTATACATTGGGGATGAGCGAGTACAGCATTATCTGTATCTGTATCTGTACTCGGATTGGGCGGGGCCTAGTCCGGAAGTGGGTGGGGTTTAACCCAGAAGTGGTCCGGGTTGTCTCGAAATGGGCGGGGCTTTAACAGTATGTTATTTAAGCATGCAATTTATATGGGTTGATCAGAAATTGTTATATTTTTATTGCTGATTAGAAAACTATTTACATGACAGCATCAGCATTGAGCTTCAGATCAATGGTTTTGATCACGATAACAAACAAACTATACACAGAACAAGTTTTGCAACAATGAATACAACACATGCTGTTGCAATTATGAAGTAAAATGTATTGAAGAGTTTTCATACTCAACATAACTTTCTTTTTTAACTTTAAATTATTTTATAAACGGCTAACCTGCTCCCAGCAGGTTATGTTCCAGAAAAGAGATTAACTCTGTGAAAACGCTGCCTACTGACCAATCAGCTCCCTGACATCTCCATCTGTAGGAAATCCCACCGACTCTTTTAGCCAATAGGCTGCTTTCTGGTTGCAGCGGTGATGTGGAGAAACTCTTGACTATGGCGATCCTACAGAGACTGATTAAAAGCCTCAGGCTAATGTTGCCTACAGGTTTTTACAGTACAGCAGGATCAGCCTACTTACTGCCTTTAAATGTCTTTAATATTTTTTATTTGCTCCCAGTCCGTTTCACACAGCCTGACGCAGCTGTTAAATAAATGGATTTTATTTTTCTTATGTGAGGCTGAATATGATGAACAGTTTGGTATTGAAATACCTACTAAATTTTAATATGAACGTAGTCTGTTTATTTTGGTTAGTAAAGCTTTCTAAGGCCGACTACAGAGACTCAAGTCATGTTCCGATGCGATGTTGGCGTAAAAGGTGGGACGGTGAGTTTTCAGCAGCCTAAATGTTCAGATTCAGTCTTTAAAACATTATTTGAGCTCATTTTATGGCATGGAGGGATTTTTCCGTTTCATTGCTTTATGAAGTTAATTTATTTTCTGCAGCTCATAAGAACACTTTTTATCAACGCATTATTATAGACTACGCCTGTTCATTTAGACATTCACACTGTCTGCGATTTTCTGTCTCCCTGCATGTGTCAGTTTCAGCTGTGCTGCTGTCATATTTCTGTAGTGTTACAGTTTAATCCTCGATGGTAAAATATGACGCTCTGATGACAGTGGACCTGTTCATGTCTGTTTGGTCATCTGCTGCTAACACCGCCTCTTTTATGTGAACACGCTCCCGGCTGGATCGGGAAACCCTGGGTTAATTTACCGAGTTGATAACCAGCTTCGTGGTGCCAGGTATGTGAGTGTGCTTGTGTGTGTGAGAAAGAGAGAGACAGAGAGGGGGGGTTGTGTGTGTAGCTTAATTTGTAATATTATTTTAAATAATTTATTTATACCACAACTACCTCTATTTTTTAAATACAGCAAGAAAGTGTCAGACACTTAGTGTGTGAAGTAAAATAAAACTGGTTAGAGCAGCTGACAGTTTAAAAAAATCTCCGATGACCAGCAGAGAGAGAGAGAGAGAGAGATACTCGTTGATAATGCGTTGATACTCGTTTCAGCCGAGTATCCGGCTCAACTCTACTATACATGTAGTGTACTTTTGTTATAGACTATGTTACATCATATGCTGGGCCACATGGAGGTTGCTCGAGGCTCCACGGCCATCCGTAGACTTTTCATTCAGAGGGTGGCCATAGGGGTCCAAGGGCTTTGGACCGTTGCCCCCCCCCAACCGCCAAAACCGCCACAGAAACCAAGTGAAAACCATGACACAACCGAGGGATGCTAACAATTAACTTAGTTTCCACCTATATATATCACTGTGTATTGTCTTCACTTGTAAACCAAATTCCTATGTCAGTCTCTGATGGCCCTAATGCTGCCTCTGAACCTTGGTCCTCAACAGGATCTGCATTTCCACTGTACTCAGCAGTCCTGTCTTCCTCAACCCCCTCGCACCATGTTACTGCTCGTCTCTCTCAGGGTAACAAACGGGTGACGGACAGACAGGACCGCAGAGTACTTCCACCTGTTAACATTGTAAAAAAAAACATCAGAAAACACCAGGATACTTTCAATAGTGAAAAAGGCAGAAAAAAAGTTGAGTACAAGCATAAACGTCCTTAAAGAGCTGAACATTTTGATAGTTGAATGGTGTCTGTATTTGAAAGTAAGCACACACATAGTAAACACGCTACAAGCAATACATAATAATAACACACACCTTGTTTACATTTGTTTTGTCTCTTGGAACCTGTAAACGGCTTTGATCTTTGTGACACGCATAATCAGAACCTTTGTGACATCATCAAATTCCTGGCTTATAGAACTGTTCACAGAGCAGATAGTCCATTCTACACTTCTCTGTCGAACATAGAGACAAGTTTATATACAGCTGGTCAAGACCCAAATACAAGAACAATCACTACAGAACTAGCTTTACTGTTTCCAGAAATGTCTAACATATCTGAAGAGAATTCAAGACAGAATTTGTCAAGCGCAACTATGGAACAATCCTCAGAAAGATACCTGGAGTGGAAGCTCTCCGTTCTAAATGAAAGTTTCATGAAGGAAAGAGAATTCTGGTCAAGTGAATGTATTAAATACAGCAAAAAAGTCCAGATGTTGGAAGACACAATCCAGGCTCTCAAATTAGAGGTGGCAGCTGGAAAAGAGAGGGAGAGAAAGCAAAAGACCAGTGCTGAGAAACTTGTCCTGGAAATGGCTGCCATGGAAAAATCTCTTCAGATCACGGAAAACAAAAAGAAAGCAAGTGAGGCAAGACTCCAGTTGCAGCTAGATGATAACAAGGAACACTATGAGAAAACACTGGAAGAACTTAAACAAGAGCATGAACAAAATAAAGCAATCATGCAAGCTGACTTTGAGCACAGGCTGCAGCAGGAGCGAGAAGAAGCAGACACTCGCTTTTAAAGAAGTAGAAGAGTTATATCAGTGTGAGCTGAAAAAAATAAATTCCCAGTTCCATGAGATGGAGAAGAAACATAAAACAGAAGTGATGAAGTTACAAACCATTTTATCCGAAAAAGACGAACATTATGAAGCAGAAAAATTTAAAAATGAGGAAATAAAAAAACAAAATGATCTCCAATGCAAAAGCCTCGCAAAAAAGATAGAGGAATTAAAAGAGCGGCTTACTGAGCTGAAATATAAAGAAGATCAAACCACAAAGGTGTTGGAATTAGAGAACACAATAAAAGAAAAAAACAGAGTCATTACAAATAAAAACAAGGAGATAGCTGCCTTAAAAAAGGACAAATGTGAAGTCCAGGAGTATTGGTCCAGAGAAAAAGACTGCAATGCTATTTTACTTGTGAAGTACGATGAAATTAAGAACAAAAACGAGACTCTAGAGGACAATAAAAAAACACAACAGGCAGAGCTCGAAACAACAACAAAAGAGCTAAATAAGGCCAACCGTCAGATTGGCAACCTGAAGGAAACTGTCGACCATTTAAAATATAGAGTGAAGGTCAGTGAGCCAAACCTCAGGAGGCTCAGGGCTGAGCTCCACAAACTGGAAACATATCAGCAGCGCTTTAAGGATGATCTACTGTCGGTCATGCCTGTGATAACTGAGCCCCAGAAATTAAAAGAAAGAATCATCGATCTCAAAAAACACTATGTAGATGATGATAAGCAGGTGAGAATGGATAAAGAAACTGAGTCCGAATATCAGCATGAAATTGCCAGTCTACAGAAAAAGTTGGACTGCTGTTTGAGGAGTCGGCAGGCTGACTCCAGGACAGTGACAAATGCAGCAGCGGCTTCGTGAATAATATTGACCGCTTAGACCAAAGCAAGTCAAGCTACGCCAGGTTATTAAATAAAAAGATCATGGAGGTGCACCGAACTTAAAAACAGATAAAGGAAAAAAACAAGCTGCTGGAAAAGGCAACAAAGCCGGCTCAGGAGAGGATAAAATCGTGGATTACTAAGAAAGTCCTTAAAATTCCCCAGCTGTGACAGAGTGTGCAGAGGAAGCTCCAGCCCTTCTTCCAGACAACTGGCAGCCACCAGACCTCCCAGATGAAGATATCACATCACCTGAGAAATCCTGTACAGATGAACTCGGTATCATACATGTGAAACCGTTTGTGGATGATGGTCTCCCACCAGTTGACTCATAAAACTCAACACTAATATTGTAAACTACCTTGTGATGGCCACATCCATCTTAAAGTGGTAATCTCTCACATTCACACTATTTTCTTTGGATTATGCAGATCTCCCAAAGATTGTTTCAAATATTTACTTTACATTATTTATTTGCTACATATAATGTTCAGGACACCTGGTTTATTTTACATATACACCAACGCTTAGTGCCCGTGAGTTTTGCCTGTTCAGTCAGTGTGTCCGCCTCCTGTACCCAGCGTCGCCGGGTTTGAATCAGAACCGTGCAAAACAACTCGGGCCTGTTACATTTATGCCCTGACCCGGACGGGAGTGAGGTTTAGGGAGTGAGTGTAACGCAGGCCAGTGAAGCTGTACAGTGAGTTAACCTCACCCTCAACACCTTAAGAGACACACTGGTGACGGATGCTAGTGCCCGTGAGGCTTTTGCCTCTTCATCATCGTGTCCACCTCCCATACCTAAGGTCACCAGTTCGAGTCAGGACTGTGCAGTACAATTCGGGCGGTTACATTGGTGCCGTGACCCAGATGGGTGTAATGTTTAGGGAGTGAGAGTAACGCAGGCTAGCGAAGCTGTGCAGTGAGTTAACCTCACTCCTCAACACCTTAAGAGACACACTGGTGACGGATGCTAGTGCCTCAGAGGCTTTGCCTCCTCATCAGCTTGTTCGCCTCCCATACTGCAAGGTTGCAACAACAGAAGAGCTAAATAAGGCCGACCGAGAGATTGAGGCTTGACCTCTGAGATCCAGTTATTGCATACTAGGAAAAATTGTGCAGATCATCCCTGACTCAAAAGGAGCAGTCCGGAACATCTGTGTCAAGATGAAGAGAAGCACGCTGGAGAGAGCCATTTCTAAGAGGGAGGAGCCAACGCCAGGTCTGAAATAAGACTGAATAATACAAAGACAATGTGTTTTGAATAAACATGAATAGAAATAAAATATTTAAAATAAATACATATGCATTAATGTGTATATTTGTCTGTAAGAAATCTGTAAGATGTAAGTTGTTATAAAGTACATAATGGCTACAACCGATAATTAATATGCTTATTGGCAAAGTGCTCTTTGCTTAATTGGAACTAAAACTGTTTGCATTCAGCCCTGGTTTCTGATTTGTCAGATGATGTACCATGCTGCCTGTGCTCATTTGGCTGTAACGCTTAATGTAATTCACCTGATTTTAACACATATCACATAATGTAGCCTGGTTCGTTATGTAATGTTAGTGAAACTGCCGCTGAAAAAACAGATCTTGAGCTTCTTTTATACAGTCAGTAGTCTAAAGCCTGATCTGATGATGACACTTGTAAATTGTGTCCTTTAAGACTGGCTGATGTTTCCTGACAGGCCCCCATTTAGCTGATTCATTTAGTACCAGATTCGCCTTGCAGAAAGAGCATTTGAGCTTGTTTGGGACACAGGAAAAATTGTATAGATGCACCCACACACATAATACATAAGCACATAGATCACATATTGATCATTTCAACCTACTGTTGAATGAGTATATGATTATCTAGAGAATTGCCCTTTATTTTTTCATTTTCTCTTATGTATAAATTATGTATTCCATAAAATAATTTGATTCGTCCATCTCAGGAATTGAAGGTGCACTTTTTGAGATGTTTTAATTGTTGTGTGCTATGCTTGGAGTAACCCTTTTATGAATACTCAGGAACATGAAAAAAGTACATTTTAAAATATTTTTTTAATAAATCCTGCATCATTTAGTAAGGAAATTTGCATTCACATTGATGACTCATTTAATTTCAGATAAGATTTGACTTATATTAAGCACCTTTTTTAATCTATCTTGCCCAACTTCCCTCCATCCATGTTTTGTTTTACTAATTTCTGTTTGCTGAAATACATTATCCATATAATGATTCAAACTACTAAAAGAACAATAGTTTAAACCCTTGTGAGATGAGAAAAATCATTCAACAGGGTTGATATTAGAGTAACAGGTTGTGCAAAGTAACAGGGTTGAATTGATGCATCACCTTTGATTGTAGAACATGACATAAATGTGACAGAAACATACTCAGGACCACAGGAGTGTTGTTGAATAATATTTTATCTATCTTTCCAGTGAAAGATCAATAGGATGAGTAGGAATGTTAAAAAAAATTGTCAACCATATGCCAACAAGACCACAACAAATTTAAACAAGACCAACAACTGAATCTGATCATATATTCAATGGACAAACATATTTACTGCGGGCTGACAACCTGGCGTTAAACTGAATGAGTTTATGAGAACACTTATGAACTGATCAATCTTTTAGAGGGCTGATGTTATAATGTTCAAATGTCATTTTCATGGCCAGAGTATCCCATACCTCTCTTGTGACGGTGTGAGGTAACATTATCTGGGGAGGAAATGAGGGTCACACATAATATGTATGGGGCTGATTGTTGTTATGTGATATGTATGATGCTTTGGCAATATTATTTCACAGTCATTCAAATAAAGCAAATTTAATTGAATGAGGGTCACCACATCCTCGAAGGGATGCCAATGGAGAAATTTTTAATGCCACCCACACCATGTGGGACACCTTTGCCATGGCTGGATTCAAAGTAGTTCCAGGTTCCTCTTGTAAACCCCTTCTAGAAAATGTCAGTAAAAAAGAGATAAAAATTACCAGGCTGCTTGTACTGTGTGAAGGGACCGTGGCTAAAAAATGGATGGTTGTCAGTCACATCTGGGCATCTCTCTCAGATTTCTTTCAGGATGGGCTCCAGATGTTGTCATATGGCAGGTGGCCCCTTCAGTGTGGATACAGATGTAGTGCAGAAGGAGGTAGGGGCAGATGCCCCACCCACATAGAAACTCCCAGTGTGCAAAGTGCCCTGTTGGTGTGATCCACCAAAATAGACAGCTTGTACTTCAGCACTGTACTTGCAGCTGTAGTTCTCTGAGAAGTCTATATGGACTGCACATGAATTTGCAGGGAGATTCAGCTTCAGCCTGTGAGAAAGCAAATTGCTGCCTGATGCAATAGAGATAGCGCCTGAACTTATGGAGCAACATTTCCACTTGCTCTTCTTAGGAACGCTCAAATTCTTTTTTCAAAGTGACCTTTGAGTATGAGGCAGGATCATTTTGTGTTCTTTGTCCACAGTGACCCACTGAAGATAGGAGATGTGATCAATGGCTCTGTACTGCCTTGTGAGTGTATAGGAATTCTTGCTGCATTCCTTACATTCTACACTGCTTGGTTGTGGTGTCACGTGTGAGGGCTTCTGTCAGGCTCTCCAAATTAAATGTGTCGATGATGTGCATCTGGTGAAGCTTTTTGGCAATAAAGCCTAGATTTTCATGTTGTTTGCACATGCATGTTTCCCGACCTGCCAATGTTGGATGCACAACCCAGTAGGGTTGAAATGTGCAGAACAGTGAGTATGAGAGACAGAGGTTGGTATGCTCAGCCAGAAACTTCAAATGGAGGTTCTTCATTGAATCCACTAGTAATCTTTCCTGCATTTTCTAGTGTTCTTTTGTCACCGCTTGCTTTTTTCCCAGTTGTGATCCTGCTGACATCGCCACGTAAAAGAACAGTCTCACAGTTGATCTCAGCATGGCAGCAGTCCCCTCATGCTTCTTTCCCTGGTACCTGCAGACATTGTCATTTGCCAGTTTTGTCCACCTCCTCCTTGAAAATCCAAAACCTCCTCTGCTAATCTTTGCAGCCTGTACTTTTTTCAGGATTTTGCTGGCTGACTATTCCTGCAATGACTTGTCTGTCACTCTCTTTGCTTTGAATGTGCATGCTTGTTCTGTACTTCCTCAGCTACTGTTGTATGGAACAACAGGGTTTTTCAGGATGTGCTCCTTTTCTTCTCCGCTGTTACGCTTGTCTAAAAGAAACATATACACATTTATTGAAACACTCTAACATCTGTCTTATATGGTGTTCACATGAAATTACATGGCAAAGTTAGCTCTTCAATTATGACATGCTTATTGGCTTCAAAGTCTCTGTCAATGTCAATCAAAGTCCTTTTAGGATTAGGTGGTGTGGAGTGACACTCAATCAAGACTAAAAGGTGGAAAAAATATGAAACATAGAAGAGAGGACTTACCTTGGGTCTAGCCATGGTGCTAGCAAACAGCTGTGTGCTGTCATTTCTGCTGTGTCATGTTACTCTGTTTGTTCTCTTCCTCTGCCAGGCTAAAAAGGTTTTGTTTACAGGGTTACACGCACATTGTGAGACACAACTTCAGTGCATAATTACTGTTATTTATAATGTTGATGGTTACAAGAAATGTTTTAATAATTACAAGACAAATACCAACAAAATCATACCAAACTTTTTTTTAACTGTAATATTTTACATGCAAGTTGGTCATCAAGAAGGTGAGACAAGAGAAAAATGCCATTTTAGGGGGGTGATCGAAAGCTATTTGATATTTTAAATAATATTTTGGAGCCACTGTTTTTGCAAATATATTTACATTTTGTCTCAGGACAAGTATAAAGTGAATCCCACCCGAGATCTCGCGATCAAAAGCGGAATAGAGCCTTATAAAAGCAACAGAGAAAACACTTTATTTATGTTAACAATATTTAACCAGTATTGCTGTCGGCATATAGCTTGTTAGCTTAGCTTGTCACGCTAATTAGCCAGATACTGAGCAGCTGCAAGCTGCTAACGATGCTAAGTTAATGTGAGTTGGTGTGTTCTAATCAGAGCTTTAAGGAGTCAAAGACAAGTCAGCAAGAAGAGAGAAGTCAAAATGTATTAGATCAACCTTAGTGCATAAGCGGAGGTAGTGTGGGTGCATGGGGCAGCCGACCTCAAATGAAACATTCATGTCTCTTCATTCATGGATTCAACAATAAACCACCACAAGAATGACAATTACCAACAAACACACTTGATTCTCAGGAGATACATCTTAATAAGCATAAATCATAAGGTAACATTTGTATTTCAAACAAATGGCAAACTTATTAGCACATTTAGCACAACAAATTCCCTTCACCCTGATGCATCATTGGAATTCCGAGGGGACAGACGTCAATCAAGCCACTCTGCCATTGTTAGCACATTAATCCGTGTATGGTTCTTTCTTTCTTTCTTTCTTTAGTTTCAAAACCAAATTGAATAAACCAAAAAAACAAGTCGTTTTCCCCCGTTATAAAACCAGAACAGAAAACAAACAAGAAAAAGGCATCGGTTTTTGTTTTTCTGTTTTAAAAACAAATCGGAAAAATATTGATTTTGATTTTTAATGTGTCCGTATAGTGTAGCTTTGTGTGTTACACTTAATAAACCTGCAGCAGATACATGTGGGTGAGGGCGGTGCCTGATTAAATGTAATTAAGATGAGCTTAAACATCAACATATGTGGCTTTTTAGTTAGAAAAACAGGAGACTCACCGTTCAGTTTGTAGGTCACTAGCAACAGGAACAGAAACGACTCAGAAGTTGCCTAAGAATCTTCCAGTTTTTAAGATTTCTTCAGTATCAAATTAATTCAGTGATAGTTGTCAGTACATCCAATGGTACACAGCAAACATGAACTGTTATTAGTTAATCCGTCAAGCTGTATTAAAAAACATACACATTAAAAGGTTCGGGTAGTTTTTGTTCAGCTTCTCTACACTGTTTCCACCTGACCTTTTTTTTCTTTGTGAGTTGGAAGAATTTAGAAAGTTGCGTGGTGCTGCAGAGAGCCTCCAGCTGCAGTAGGCACATGGATTAGGCTATGCGTAAAACAGGAGCATCGGACTTGATCCAGCCAGAGGGAATGACCACTGACTGTCCAGTGTGCCGGTTCCACTGGCAACACAACGCATATTAGGTCTACAGGGTAGGGTAAACTAGTAGGAATACAACACCGGTCACAGATAGAACAAAACGCAGCTGCTTTGTTTTTTCTGTTTTGGTTTTGGTTTTTGCTTATGTTTTTCTGTTTTAAAACCATCTGTTTTTTTGGTTTTTCCGATTTGGTTTTGAAACAAAAATAACCAAAGAACAAACCATACACAGATTCACATTGATAAGCTGATGGTGAAATACACTATTCACAGTACCGTTACATTGCCAGACTGCTGTCTCCACAGGAGGCAGCTAGATTAACTTGTGACCGCTGTTCATACACTGTAGACCAGTTTGGAATGTTAATGGTTACCAACACACATTAAAAACCTATTCATTGAAAACATTGCATTGCATCGCTACAAATCAATAAGGTAATGTGTAATATGTAATCATGTCAGAATAGTAAAGATCCTGCATCAGTTGCACAATAAAATAACGATGTCTTTTTTCAGACCGAAACACAGAAGTGAGGTATTTGCACTGCTTACAACCCACGCAACACAGATTGGTCAAACAGAAAGTCATTTTATTCAGGACAGACACAGGAACAAACAGGAAGACCATTTTAGAACCAGAAATGACCTTCATTGCCAAGTAACATTAGTTTACATGAATTTATACAATTATTTGCTTTGGTAAACAAAATCATACATAATTCAAGCAGGCTATAAACTGGACAAGTTAAGGAAAACAATATGCGCTGTGTGGCACTGAAACATATGCCACTCACTGTGGGAGGAGCAGGCTGGACATAAGACGTCCACTAGCTGACAGGCTAGCTAGCTAGCTATGTTACTCTTTACAGCCCCCCTCGAAGCCAATTACTCCTTTACCACAACCACCACCGAAAGTGTGATGCTTCTAAACCTTGGTTATTGACTATATGCGATGCTCGACTCGGTTAACCCCTACCACCGCCGTCAACTGCAGTGCTAGCAGACATGGTTAACCTCCTTTGTGTTACTGTATATTACCACCACCACTCCACTAGATGCCGCTGTCTCAAAGAACTAGTATCCTAGAACTGCGCTCCCAGGATTGTAGGGGTCCTGAAACTGCAGCCTCCGGTACTGCAGCTTCATACTATTGAAACCGCTTTGGAGCCAAGCGGGAAGCTTCCGGTCTACAGTATGAAGCTTAATGCGAAGTCCCTGAAACCTGCATTCTATAGAAAATCCAGCAGGGGCGACTCTTCTGGTTGCAAAAGAAGTCCGGCTCCATTAGAAATAATGGGAAATGTTTCTAATTCTCAGCTGAATAATTACCCCAGTAAACACTTTCCTGATGAGTTTATGGTCTCAGTCGCTAGTTTCAAGTCTTCTTCAACACAGCATGATGTTCATTTAGTAAATTATGGTCCCATTTATTTTAAAATCCACAAAGCAGCTGTATGTTTCAAGCGGATTATCTATGATTGACAAGTCGCTACCATAGCGTACCTGTCAATCAGGCTAGAGCCGACTCTCGGCGGTACCCTCGGCTTAACCAGCACCATTGAAAAAGCTTATTAGGAGTTGGCTGTTCACTTTCTCTGTCAGCCTGTTAAAATGACAGTTCACGTGAGTTACAGTCGCATCCTAGCTAAGCAAGTTAGCTAGCTCTCGACAACGCCGCTAGCACCGCCAGATCGTCACTTCCGGCACTTCCTGTTTGCAAAAACTCGCCATGGCGTGCGCCACAAACCAACGGTTGACGCCAACGATGACTACATCCATTTCTTATATACAGTCTATGTCTCAAGCACAATGTACATTCAATCTGAAAAAAACAAAAACAATTTTAAAAAAAGAATGCACCCTCCATGAAAGCCTGTTAAAGTAAAACAATGCATCGCACTCCACTGATCCACTGAGGTGTTCCCTGCTCCACTTTCTCTCAGTCCACAGATGTTCTTGTCAGGTTGTCCAATAAGATATTATAATGTCAATATGCAGAAGTTTTGGTGAAGTTGTATACATTGCTTGAAGCTTATCCTCCATGAGTCTCCTGGCCATTTCTCCTTTTCTTCATACAGTCAGTATGTATTATTAATGATGGGAGTTTCACTGACCATTTAAAGGGTGGAGCTCCCTCACATGCGCCACATTTCAAGTTGATAGTGATTTATAAAGGAAACACTGCTTACAG
>JALXJV020000022.1:182170-202725 GCA_024633595.2 Lepomis macrochirus
CACAGAGGGCGGAGGCTGCAGGTCCGACAGTAAGTGTTGAGCCTTGATTGGTGGTGATCGGTTGCAGCGCATGTGAAACTCAACAGAGATGAGAAGGAATGGTTACAGCCTACAGGAGCTCACTTTTTAGATACGTTCATACACTATACATTGGGGATGAGCGAGTACAGCATTATCTGTATCTGTTAACCATATGAATTATCTGTATCCGTATCTGTACTCGGATTGGGCGGGGCCTAGTCCGGAAGTGGGTGGGGTTTAACCCAGAAGTGGTTCGGGTTGTCTCGAAATGGGCGGGGCTTTAACAGTATGTTATTTAAGCATGCAATTTATATGGGT
Source organism: Lepomis macrochirus (assembly GCA_024633595.2). Classification (NCBI taxonomy): domain Eukaryota; kingdom Metazoa; phylum Chordata; class Actinopteri; order Centrarchiformes; family Centrarchidae; genus Lepomis; species Lepomis macrochirus. The sequence continues at coordinate 182,510 of JALXJV020000022.1, forward strand.
TGATCAGAAATTGTTATATTTTTATTGCTGATTAGAAAACTATTTACATGACAGCATCAGCATTGAGCTTCAGATCAATGGTTTTGATCACGATAACAAACAAACTATACACAGAACAAGTTTTGCAACAATGAATACAACACATGCTGTTGCAATTATGAAGTAAAATGTATTGAAGAGTTTTCATACTCAACATAACTTTCTTTTAACTTTAAATTATTTTATAAGCGGCTAACCTGCTCCCAGCAGGTTATGTTCCAGAAAGAGATTAACTCTGTGAAAGCGCTGCCTACTGACCAATCAGCTCCCTGACATCACCATCTGTAGGAAATCCCACCGACTCTTTTAGCCAATAGGCTGCTTTCTGGTTGCAGCGGTGATGTGGAGAAACTCTTGACTATGGCGATCCTACAGAGACTGATTAAAAGCCTCAGGCTAATGTTGCCTACAGGTTTTTACAGTACAGCAGGATCAGCCTACTTACTGCCTTTAAATGTCTTTAAGATTTTTTATTTGCTCCCAGTCCGTTTCACACAGCCTGACGCAGCTGTTAAATAAATGGATTTTATTTTTCTTATGTGAGGCTGAATATGATGAACAGTTTGGTATTGAAATACCTACTAAATTTTAATATGAGCGTAGTCTGTTTATTTTGGTTAGTAAAAGCTTTCTAAGGCCGACTACAGAGACTCAAGTCATGTTCGATGCGATGTTGGCTCAAAAGGTGGGACGGTGAGTTTTCAGCAGCCTAAATGTTCAGATTCAGTCTTTAAAACATTATTTGAGCTCATTTTATGGCATGGAGGGATTTTTCCGTTTCATTGCTTTATGAAGTTAATTTATTTTCTGCAGCTCATAAGAACACTTTTATCAACGCATTATTATAGACTACGCCTGTTCATTTAGACATTCACACTGTCTGCGATTTTCTGTCTCCCTGCATGTGTCAGTTTCAGCTGTGCTGCTGTCATATTTCTGTAGTGTTACAGTTTAATCCTCGATGGTAAAATATGACGCTCTGATGACAGTGGACCTGTTCATGTCTGTTTGGTCATCTGCTGCTAACACCGCCTCTTTTATGTGAACACGCTCCGGCTGGATCGGGAAACCCTGGGTTAATTTACGAGTTGATAACCAGCTTCGTGGTGCCAGGTATGTGAGTGTGCTTGTGTGTGTGAGAAAGAGAGACAGAGAGGGGGGTTGTGTGTGTAGCTTAATTTGTAATATTATTTTAAATAATTTATTTATACCACAACTACCTCTATTTTTTAAATACAGCAAGAAAGTGTCAGACACTTAGTGTGTGAAGTAAAATAAAACTGGTTAGAGCAGCTGACAGTTTAAAAAAGTCTCCGATGACCAGCAGAGAGAGAGAGATACTCGTTGATAATGCGTTGATACTCGTTTCAGCCGAGTATCCGGCTCAACTCTACTATACATGTAGTGTACTTTTGTTATAGACTATGTTACATCATATGCTGGGCCACATGGAGGTTGCTTCGGGGCGGCCCACGGCCGCTCCGTAGACTTTTCATTCAGAGGGGTGGCCATAGGGGGGTCCAAGGGCTTTGGACCGTTGCCCCCCCCCAACCGCCAAAACCGCCACAGAAACCAAGTGAAAACCATGACACAACCGAGGGATGCTAACAATTAACTTAGTTTCCACCTATATATATCACTGTGTATTGTCTTCACTTGTAAACCAAATTCCTATGTCAGTCTCTGATGGCCCTAATGCTGCCTCTGAACCTTGGTCCTCAACAGGATCTGCATTTCCACTGTACTCAGCAGTCCTGTCTTCCTCAACCCCCTCGCACCATGTTACTGCTCGTCTCTCTCAGGGTAACAAACGGGTGACGGACAGACAGGACCGCAGAGTACTTCCACCTGTTAACATTGTAAAAAAAAACATCAGAAAACACCAGGATACTTTCAATAGTGAAAAAGGCAGAAAAAAAGTTGAGTACAAGCATAAACGTCCTTAAAGAGCTGAACATTTTGATAGTTGAATGGTGTCTGTATTTGAAAGTAAGCACACACACAGTAAACAGCTACACAAGCACAACACAACAACACACACACACCTTGTTTACATTTGTTTTGTCTCTTGGAACCTGTAAACGGCTTTGATCTTTGTGACACGTACAATCAGAACCTTTGTGACATCATCAAATTCCTGGCTTATAGAACTGTTCACAGAGCAGATAGTCCATTCTACACTTCTCTGTCGAACATAGAGACAAGTTTATATACAGCTGGTCAAGACCCAAATACAAGAACAATCACTACAGAACTAGCTTTACTGTTTCCAGAAATGTCTAACATATCTGAAGAGAATTCAAGACAGAATTTGTCAAGCGCAACTATGGAACAATCCTCAGAAAGATACCTGGAGTGGAAGCTCTCCGTTCTAAATGAAAGTTTCATGAAGGAAAGAGAATTCTGGTCAAGTGAATGTATTAAATACAGCAAAAAAAGTCCAGATGTTGGAAGACACAATCCAGGCTCTCAAATTAGAGGTGGCAGCTGGAAAGAGAGGAGAGAAAGCAAAAGACCAGTGCTGAGAAACTTGTCCTGGAAATGGCTGCCATGGAAAAAATCTCTTCAGATCACGGGAAAACAAAAAGAAAGCAAGTGAGGCAAGACTCCAGTTGCAGCTAGATGATAACAAGGAACACTATGAGAAAACACTGGAAGAACTTAAACAAGAGCATGAACAAAATAAAGCAATCATGCAAGCTGACTTTGAGCACAGGCTGCAGCAGGAGCGAGAAGAAGCAGACACTCGTTTTAAAAAAAGAGAACAGTTATATCAGTGTGAGCTGACAAAAATAAATTCCCAGTTCCATGAGATGGAGAAGAAACATAAAACAGAAGTGATGAAGTTACAAACCATTTTATCCGAAAAAGACGAACATTATGAAGCAGAAAAATTTAAAAATGAGGAAATAAAAAAACTAAATGATCTCCAATGCAAAATCCTGCATAAAAGATAGAGGAATTAAAAGAGCGACTTACTGAGCTGAAATATAAAGAAGATCAAACCACAAAGGTGTTGGAATTAGAGAACACAATAAAAGAAAAAAAACAAGGTCATTACAAATAAAAACAAGGAGATAGCTGCCTTAAAAGGACAAATGTGAAGTCCAGGAGTATTGGTCCAGAGAAAAGACTGCAATGCTATTTTACTTGTGAAGTACGATGAAATTAAGAACAAAAACCAGACTCTAGAGGGACAATAAAAAAACACAACAGGCAGAGCTCGAAACAACAACAAAAGAGCTAAATAAGGCCAACCGTCAGATTGGCAACCTGAAGGAAACTGTCGACCATTTAAAATATAGAGTGAAGGTCAGTGAGCCAAACCTCAGGAGGCTCAGGGCTGAGCTCCACAAACTGGAAACATATCAGCAGCGCTTTAAGGATGATTTACTGTCGCTCATGCCTGAGATAACTGAGCCCCAGAAATTAAAAGAAAGAATCATCGATCTCAAAAAACGCTATGTAGATGATGATAAGCAGGTGAGAATGGATAAAGAAACTGAGTCCGAATATCAGCATGAAATTGCCAGTCTACAGAAAAAGTTGGACTGCTGTTTGAGGAGTCGGCAGGCTGACTCCAGGACAGTGACAAATGTGCAGCAGCGGCTTGTGAATAATATTGACCGTTTAGACCAAAGCAAGTCAAGCTACGTCAGGTTATTAAATAAAAAGATCATGGAGGTGCACGAACTTAAAAAACAGATAAAGGAAAAAAACAAGCTGCTGGAAAAGGCAACAAAGCCGGCTCAGGAGAGGATAAAATCGTGGATTACTAAGAAAGTCCTTAAAATTCCCCCAGCTGTGACAGAGTGTGCAGAGGAAGCTCCAGCCCTTCTTCCAGACAACTGGCAGCCACCAGACCTCCCAGATGAAGATATCACATCACCTGAGAAATCCTGTACAGATGAACTCGGTATCATACATGTGAAACCGTTTGTGGATGATGGTCTCCCACCAGTTGACTCATAAAACTCAACACTAATATTGTAAACTACCTTGTGATGGCCACATCCATCTTAAAGTGGTAATCTCTCACATTCACACTATTTTCTTTGGATTATGCAGATCTCCCAAAGATTGTTTCAAATATTTACTTTACATTATTTATTTGCTACATATAATGTTCAGGACACCTGGTTTATTTTACATATACACCAACGCTAGTGCCCGTGAGTTTTTGCCTGTTCGTCAGTGTGTCCGCCTCCTGTACCCAGCGTCGCCGGTTTGAATCAGAACCGTGCAATACAACTCGGGGCCTGTTACATTTATGCCCTGACCCGGACGGGAGTGAGGTTTAGGGGAGTGAGTGTAACGCAGGCCAGTGAAGCTGTACAGTGAGTTAACCTCACTCCTCAACACCTTAAGAGACACACTGGTGGCGGATGCTAGTGCCCGTAGGCTTTGCCTCTTCATCATCGTGTCCACCTCCCATACCTAAGGTCACCAGTTCGAGTCAGGACTGTGCAGTACAATTCAGGTAGGGTTACATTGGTGCCGTGACCCAGATGGGTGTAATGTTTAGGGGGAGTGAGAGTAGCGCAGGCTAGCGGCTGTGCAGTGAGTTAACCTCACTCCTCAACACCTTAAGAGACACACTGGTGGCGGATGCTAGTGCCCGTAGGCTTTGCCTCCTCATCAGCTTGTTAGTCTCCCATACGCAAGGTTGCAACAACAGAAGAGCTAAATAAGGCCGACCGAGAGATTGAGGCTTGACCTCTGAGATCCAGTTATTGCATACTAGGAAAAATTGTGCAGATCATCCCTGACTCAAAAGGAGCAGTCCGGAACATCTGTGTCAAGATGAAGAGAAGCAGCTGGAGAGAGCCATTTCTAAGAGGGAGGAGCCAGCGCCAGGTCTGAAATAAGACTGAATAATACAAAGACAATGTGTTTTGAATAAACATGAATAGAAATAAAATATTTAAAATAAATACATATGCATTAATGTGTATATTTGTCTGTAAGAAATCTGTAAGATGTAAGTTGTTATAAAGTACATAATGGCTACACCGATAATTAATATGCTTATTGGCAAAGTGCTCTTTGCTTAATTGGAACTAAAACTGTTTGCATTCAGCCCTGGTTTCTGATTTGTCAGATGATGTACCATGCTGCCTGTGCTCATTTGGCTGTAACGTTTAATGTAATTCACCTGATTTTAACACATATCACATACATTAGCCTGGTTAGTTAAGTGTAATGTTAGTGAAACTGCCGCTGAAAAAACAGATCTTGAGCTTCTTTTATACAGTCAGTAGTCTAAAGCCTGATCTGATGATGACACTTGTAAATTGTGTCCTTTAAGACTGGCTGATGTTTCCTGACAGGCCACCATTTAGCTGATTCATTTAGTACCAGATTAGCCTTGCAGAAAGAGCATTTGAGCTTGTTTGGGACACAGGAAAAATTGTATAGATGCACCCACACACATAATACATAAGCACATAGATCACATATTGATCATTTCAACCTACTGTTGAATGACTATATGATTATCTAGAGAATTGCCCTTTATTTTTCATTTTCTCTTATGTATAAATTATGTATTCCATAAAATAATTTGATTCGTCCATCTCAGGAATTGAAGGTGCACTTTTTGAGATGTTTTAATTGTTGTGTGCTATGCTTGGAGTAACCCTTTTATGAATACTCAGGAACATGAAAAAGTACATTTTAAAATATTTTTTTAATAAATCCTGCATCATTTAGTAAGGAAATTTGCATTCACATTGATGACTCATTTAATTTCAGATAAGATTTGACTTATATTAAGCACCTTTTTAATCTATCTTGCCCAACTTCCCTCCATCCATGTTTTGTTTTACTAATTTCTGTTTGCTGAAATACATTATCCATATAATGATTCAAACTACTAAAAGAACAATAGTTTAAACCCTTGTGAGATGAGAAAAATCATTCAACAGGGTTGATATTAGAGTAACAGGTTGTGCAAAGTAACAGGGTTGAATTGATGCATCACCTTTGATTGTAGAACATGACATAAATGTGACAGAAACATACTCAGGACCACAGGAGTGTTGTTGAATAATATTTTATCTATCTTTCCAGTGAAAGATCAATAGGATGAGTAGGAATGTTAAAAAAATTGTCAACCATATGCCAACAAGACCACAACAAATTTAAACAAGACCAACAACTGAATCTGATCATATATTCAATGGACAAACATATTTACTGCGGGCTGACAACCTGGCGTTAAACTGAATGAGTTTATGAGAACACTTATGAACTGATCAATCTTTTAGAGGGCTGATGTTATAATGTTCAAATGTCATTTTCATGGCCAGAGTATCCCATACCTCTCTTGTGACGGTGTGAGGTAACATTATCTGGGGGAGGAATGAGGGTCACACATAATATGTATGGGGCTGATTGTTGTTATGTGATATGTATGATGCTTTGGCAATATTGTTTCACAGTCATTCAAATAAAGCAAATTTAATTGAATGAGGGTCACCACATCCTCGAAGGGATGCCAATGGAGAAATTTTTTAATGCCACCCACACCATGTGGGACACCTTTGCCATGGCTGGATTCAAAGTAGTTCCAGGTTCCTCTTGTAAACCCCTTCTAGAAAATGTCAGTAAAAAAGAGATAAAAATTACCAGGCTGCTTGTACTGTGTGAAGGGACCGTGGCTAAAAAAATGGATGGTTGTCAGTCACATCTGGGCATCTCTCTCAGATTTCTTTCAGGATGGGCTCCAGATGTTGTCATATGGCAGGTGGCCCCTTCAGTGTGGATACAGATGTAGTGCAGAAGGAGGTAGGGGCAGATGCCCCACCCACATAGAAACTCCCAGTGTGCAAAGTGCCCTGTTGGTGTGATCCACCAAAATAGACAGCTTGTACTTCAGCACTGTACTTGCAGCTGTAGTTCTCTGAGAAGTCTATATGGACTGCACATGAATTTGCAGGGAGATTCAGCTTCAGCCTGTGAGAAAGCAAATTGCTGCCTGATGCAATAGAGATAGCGCCTGAACTTATGGAGCAACATTTCCACTTGCTCTTCTTAGGAGCGTTCAAATTCTTTTTTTCAAAGTGACCTTTGAGTATGAGGCAGGATCATTTTTGTGTTCTTTGTCCACAGTGACCCACTGAAGATAGGAGATGTGATCAATGGCTCTGTACTGCCTTGTGAGTGTATAGGAATTCTTGCTGCATTCCTTACATTCTACACTGCTTGGTTGTGGTGTCACGTGTGAGGGCTTCTGTCAGGCTCTCCAAATTAATTGTGTCGATGATGTGCATCTGGTGAAGCTTTTTTGGCAATAAAGCCTAGATTTTCATGTTGTTTGCACATGCATGTTTCCCGACCTGCCAATGTTGGATGCACAACCCAGTAGGGTTGAAATGTGCAGAACAGTGAGTATGAGAGACAGAGGTTGGTATGCTCAGCCAGAAACTTCAAATGGAGGTTCTTCATTGAATCCACTAGTAATCTTTCCTGCATTTTCTAGTGTTCTTTTGTCACCGTTTGCTTTTTCCCAGTTGTGATCCTGCTGACATCGTCACGTAAAAAGAACAGTCTCACAGTTGATCTCAGCATGGCAGCAGTCCCCTCATGCTTCTTTCCCTGGTACCTGCAGACATTGTCATTTGCCAGTTTTGTCCACCTCCTCCTTGAAAATCCAAAAACCTCCTCTGCTAATCTTTGCAGCCTGTACTTTTTTCAGGATTTTGCTGGCGACTATTCCTGCAATGACTTGTCTGTCACTCTCTTGCTTTGAATGTGCATGCTTGTTCTGTACTTCCTCAGCTACTGTTGTATGGAACAACAGGGTTTTTCAGGATGTGCTCCTTTTTCTTCTCCGCTGATTACGTTGTCTAAAAGAAACATATACACATTTATTGAAACACTCTAACATCTGTCTTATATGGTGTTCACATGAAATTACATGGCAAAGTTAGCTCTTCAATTATGACATGCTTATTGGCTTCAAAGTCTCTGTCAATGTCAATCAAAGTCCTTTTAGGATTAGGTGGTGTGGAGTGACACTCAATCAAGACTAAAAGGTGGAAAAAAATATGAAACATAGAAGAGAGGACTTACCTTGGGTCTAGCCATGGTGCTAGCAAACAGCTGTGTGCTGTCATTTCTGCTGTGTCATGTTACTCTGTTTGTTCTCTTCCTCTGCCAGGCTAAAAAGGTTTTGTTTACAGGGTTACACGCACATTGTGAGACACAACTTCAGTGCATAATTACTGTTATTTAAAATGTTGATGGTTACAAGAAATGTTTTAATAATTACAAGACAAATACCAACAAAATCATACCAAACTTTTTTTAACTGTAATATTTTACATGCAAGTTGGTCATCAAGAAGGTGAGACAAGAGAAAAATGCCATTTTAGGGGGTGATCGAAAGCTATTTGATATTTTAAATAATATTTTGGAGCCACTGTTTTTGCAAATATATTTACATTTTGTCTCAGGACAAGTATAAAGTGAATCCCACCCGGAGATCTCGCATCAAAAGCGGAATAGAGCCTTATAAAAGCAACAGAGAAAACACTTTATTTATGTTAACAATATTTAACCAGTATTGCTGTCGGCATATAGCTTGTTAGCTTAGCTTGTCACGCTAATTAGCCAGATCACGAGCAGCTGCAAGCTGCTAACGATGCTAAGTTAATGTGAGTTGGTGTGTTCTAATCAGAGCTTTAAGGAGTCAAAGACAAGTCAGCAAGAAGAGAGTCAAAATGTATTAGATCAACCTTAGTGCATAAGCGGAGGTAGTGTGGGTGCATGGGGGCAGCCGACCTCAAATGAAACATTCATGTCTCTTCATTCATGGATTCAACAATAAACCACCACAAGAATGACAATTACCAACAAACACACTTGATTCTCAGGAGATACATCTTAATAAGCATAAATCATAAGGTAACATTTGTATTTCAAACAAATGGCAAACTTATTAGCACATTTAGCACAACAAATTCCCTTCACCCTGATGCATCATTGGAATTCGAGGGGACAGAGCGTCAATCAAGCCACTCTGCCATTGTTAGCACATTAATCCGTGTATGGTTCTTTCTTTCTTTCTTTAGTTTCAAAACCAAATTGAATAAACCAAAAAAAACAAGTCGTTTTCCCCGTTATAAAACCAGAACAGAAAACAAACAAGAAAAAAGGCATCGGTTTTGTTTTTCTGTTTTAAAACAAATCGGAAAAAATATTGATTTTGATTTTTAATGTGTCCGTATAGTGTAGCTTTGTGTGTTACACTTAATAAACCTGCAGCAGATACATGTGGGTGAGGGCGGTGCCTGATTAAATGTAATTAAGATGAGCTTGAACATCAACATATGTGGCTTTTTAGTTAGAAAAACAGGAGACTCACCGTTCAGTTTGTAGGTCACTAGCAACAGGAACGGAAACGACTCAGAAGTTGCCTAAGAATCTTCCAGTTTTTAAGATTTCTTCAGTATCAAATTAATTCAGTGATAGTTGTCAGTACATCCAATGGTACACAGCAAACATGAACTGTTATTAGTTAATCCGTCAAGCTGTATTAACAAACATACACATTAAAAGGTTCGGGTAGTTTTGTTCAGCTTCTCTACACTGTTTCCACCTGACCTTTTTTTTTCTTTGTGAGTTGGAAGAATTTAGAAAGTTGCGTGGTGCTGCAGAGAGCCTCCAGCTGCAGTAGGCACATGGATTAGGCTATGCGTAAAACAGGAGCATCGGACTTCGATCCAGCCAGAGGGAATGACCACTGACTGTCCAGTGTGCCGGTTCCACTGGCAACTACAACGCTTATAGCTAATAGGCAGTGCTACAGGGTTAGGAAGTAAACTAGTAGGAATACAACACCGGTCACAGATAGAACAAAACGCAGCTGCTTTGTTTTTCTGTTTTGGTTTTTGCTTATGTTTTTCTGTTTTAAAACCATCTGTTTTTTTGGTTTTTCCGATTTGGTTTTGAAACAAAAATAACCAAAGAACAAACCATACACAGATTCACATTGATAAGCTGATGGTGAAATACACTATTCACAGTACCGTTACATTGCCAGACTGCTGTCTCCACAGGAGGCAGCTAGATTAACTTTGTGACCGCTGTTCATACACTGTAGACCAGTTTGGAATGTTAATGGTTACCAACACACATTAAAACCTATTCATTGAAAACATTGCATTGCATCGCTACAAATCAATAAGGTAATCTGTAATATGTAATCATGTCAGAATAGTAAAGATCCTGCATCAGTTGCACAATAAAATAACGATGTCTTTTTCAGACCGAAACACAGAAGTGAGGTATTTGCACTGCTTACAACCCACGCAACACAGATTGGTCAAACAGAAAGTCATTTTATTCAGGACAGACACAGGAACAAACAGGAAGACCATTTTAGAACCAGAAATGACCTTCATTGCCAAGTAACATTAGTTTACATGAATTTATACAATTATTTGCTTTGGTAAACAAAATCACACATAATTCAAGCAGGCTATAAACTGGACAAGTTAAGGAAAACAATATGCGCTGTGTGGCACTGAAACATATGCCACTCACTGTGGGGAGGAGCAGGCTGGACATAAGAAGTCCACTAGCTGACAGGCTAGCTAGCTAGCTATGTTACTCTTTACAGCCCCCCGAAGCCAATTACCCTTACCACAACCACCACCGAGTGTGTGCCTAAACCTTGGTTATTGACTATATGCATGTCGACCGGGTTAACCCTAAATGTAAATGCTCGATACTTGTATAGCGCTTTCTAGTCCTAAGTGCTCAAACGGAAACTAACAGTCACACACATTCATACACTGGCGGAACAGCCACCAGGGGCAATTCGGGGTTCAATGTCTTGCCCAAGGACACTTCGACATGCAGCCTAGGGGGAGCCGGGGATTGAACCGCCGACCTTCCGATTAACGGCCAACCCGCTCTACCTCCTGAGCCACAGCCGTCCCCTACACTGCCGACGTGCTAGCAGACATGGTTAACCTCCTTTGTGTTACTGTATATTACCACCACCACTCCACTAGATGCCGCTGTCTCAAAAGAACTAGTATCCTAGAACTGCGTTCCCAGGATTGCAGGGGTCCTGAAACTGCAGCCTCCGGTACTGCAGCTTCATACTATTGAAACCGTTTGGAGCCAAGCGGGAAGCTTCCGGTCTACAGTATGAAGCTGAATCGCGGAAGTCCCTGAAACCTGCATTCTATAGAAAATCCAGCAGGGGCTTGACTCTTCTGGTTGCAAAAGAAGTCCGGCTCCATTAGAAATAATGGGAAATGTTTCTAATTCTCAGCTGAATAATTACCCCAGTAAACACTTTCCTGATGAGTTTATGGTCTCAGTCGCTAGTTTCAAGTCTTCTTCAACACAGCATGATGTTCATTTAGTAAATTATGGTCCCATTTATTTTAAAATCCACAAAGCAGCTGTATGTTTCAAAGCGGTATTATCTATGATTGACAAGTCGTTACCATAGCAACCTGTCAATCAGGCTAGAGCCGACTCTCGGCGGTACCCTCGGCTTAACCAGCACCATTGAAAAAGCTTATTAGGAGTTGGCTGTTCACTTTCTCTGTCAGCCTGTTAAAATGACAGTTCACGTGAGTTACAGTCGCACCTAGTTAAGCAAGCTAGCTAGCTCGCGACTACGGCCGTTAGCACCGCCGTATCGTCACTTCGGGCACTTCCTGTTTGCAAAACTTCGTCATGGTGGCGCCACAAACCAACGGTTGACGTCACGATGACTACATCCATTTCTTATATACAGTCTATGTCTCAAGCACAATGTACATTCAATCTGAAAAAAAACAAAAAACAATTTTAAAAAAGAATGCACCCTCCATGAAAGCCTGTTAAAGTAAAACAATGCATCGTACCCACTGATCCACTGAGGTGTTCCCTGCTCCACTTTCTCTCAGTCCACAGATGTTCTTGTCAGGTTGTCCAATAAGATATTATAATGTCAATATGCAGAAGTTTTGGTGAAGTTGTATACATTGCTTGAAGCTTATCCTCCATGAGTCTCCTGGCCATTTCTCCTTTTCTTCATACAGTCAGTATGTATTATTAATGATGGGAGTTTCACTGTACATTTATAGGAAACTATAGGCGCTTAAAGGGTGGAGCTCCCTCACATGCCTCACATTTCAAGTTGATAGTGATTTATAAAGGAAACACTGCTTACAGGTTCCTCGCATAACATTGGCAGATGGCCGCCAGATGGTCTGCTCGAGGTTCCTGCCTCTTAAAAGGAAGTTTTTCCTTCTCTGTGTCGCCTAATGCTGCTCTTGGTGGTAATTGTTGGGCTTCTGTAAATAAGTTCAGAGTACGGTCTAGACCTGCTCTTTATGAAAAGCGCTGTGAGATAACTGTTGTTGTGTTGTGTAGGTGTCGTTAGTTTGGTCAGTAGAGCGCAGGCCTTTTAGTCGGAGGGTTGTGTGTTCGGTCCCCCCTTTAAATTAACTATGAAGAGACGGTTTTTGCTACTGGTGCCAGGCCCAGGGGGAATCTGGACAAGCAGCAAAGCTTACACAGGCTAGGAAGCACTGATTAGCCACTGTGGATTGATGGAGAGAGGATCAAAGTTAGCATCTTGCTCAAACCACAGCTCGTTTAATCTGACTACACTTTTTTTTTAATCTCTGCTTAAATGCACTTAATGTGCAATTAATACTAAACATTTTACAAATAAACAACAAATGATGTAATCAATCTGACAAAATACAATATATAAAACATTCTGCCTTAAGGAAAATGAGCATTCATGACATCAAAATAATTTAACAGATATTCCACATGACTGATATTGACTCAAAATACTCCACTTGCCTATGATACCTTTGATACTGTCTCTCACATATTAACACATTATTTAATTTCTTTTAATTTTAACACTAGCATGAAATACACTTAGAGTACATAACCTTGCACACTTACGCATTTCTTGTACGTCACACTCTGTCATACACTTGCAGTTGGTGCTACCAAGACAAGTTAGTGTGTGACCAGCAACTAGTTTGAATATGGTGTCTTTGACCAGTTACTCACTATGGCTGGCTAAAAATCTTAACCTCTATAACACATTTTCAGTATGTAACAAAATGCAAATGTTGCTCACGCTTACAAAAAATTGTGTGAGACTGAAGTTCATGGAAAAAAAACACTTATCAAGACTACGCTCGTCAGAACAGTGAGCTACAAAATGAAGCTTGCTACACTCAAAACACATCTCGAAATCATCTTTAAACTATACAGAACAATTAATACTGCATTGACATTACATACTGATCCAAGCTAAACATAGAAAAAACAAGTTTTACTGTACCTGTGGATTGATAGAGAGATGACCAAAGTTAGCGCCGTGCTCAAGCCAGAGCTCGCTTTTTTTCTGAGCTGCTCATGAGCAGAGCTTGTAGCTACAGTCTCCCTACTTGATCCACAGCAGTGAAAGAGCGCCATCTACTGACAAGCAACTGTGTTACCTTTACGTAAATACTGTGTGGGGGGAGGTGTCTGTTTACATAAAACTAAACATAAAGCATTTCCAACCTACTACATTTCACATGCTCATAATAAAGTATGTGCTGGAGTGTGATGCGTCCCGGCAGTGATCCACATCCATCAACCTATGGACATTTTCATTTCCCAGCATCCCCAGGCAGAGGAAATTTCTGTGCTTCTCATTCAGGGGACTCCAATCTTCTGAGGCTTGTTAAAGATGTGTGTCAAGTACAAAACAGACTCTTTTGAATGTCTTTCTGAATTAGTCAAAGTAAAAGCTTCTTATTCAACTCGAAATAAAGCACTGCTGCAAAAAAACATTTATTTTGTAAGCACAATCACTTAAGAGGAAGTGATTTTGTGAGTAAATGCTGCTGTCATGATCTATTCTTTTTACCAGTCTCTTTCAAAGTATTTATTTATACAGCCAGCAGTCGCCTCTTGCTTACCACTGCTACAGGTAAAACCAATGTGAGAGGTTTAATTACAGCTACTTTAAAGTACTGTGGCACATAGCCTGTTGATAAAGACAGATTGATCACATCTAGTAGAGAAGTGCTGACTAAGGGAAAAACGTCTTTAAGCAGCCTAGTCGGGATGGGGTCTAAGAGGCAGGTTGATGGTGTGGATGAAAAAATTATTGAAGTTAGGGAAGCAAAGCAGTCTAAACATATAATTGGTTTTACAGCTGTTTCTAAAGTTCCTGAGTTTAGAGATAAGTCGGTGCCAGGTTAGGTCATGTCTTGGTGGATTTTGTTTCTAATAGCTAGAATTTTACCAGTAAAGAAGCTCATGAAGTCGTAACTACTGAGAGCTATGGGAATACTTTGCTCAATAGAGCTGTGACTTTCTGTCAGCCTGGCTACAGTGCTGAAAAGAAACCTGGGGTTGTTCCTATTTTCCTGTATTAATGGCGAGTAGTACGCTGCTTTGGCATTACGGAGGGCCTTCCTATAAGTTTTAAGACTATCTTTCCAAATTAAACGAGAATTTTCCAGTTTGGTGGAACATCAATTCCTCTCAAGTTTCTGCGATATTTGCTTTAATTTGCGAGTTTCAGTATTATACCATGGAGCTAACCGTCTTTGTTTTAGTATTTTCATTTTAGAGGGACTACAGAGTCGAGTGTTGTTCACAGCGAGCCTGCAGCACTATCAACAAGATGATCAAGTTGGGATGGGACTGAAATTAGCATAACAGTCCTTTGTTACTTTGTGACCTGATAATGAATTTAGAGCTGATGGAATCGCATCCTTAAATTTAGCTATAGCACTATCAGACAGACAACAATCCACTACCATGTTGGAGCATATAAACCCATCCCTGAGAGCATACCTTACTCTCGTCGTTGCAGAGCTGAGCAGCATCCCCGTATATGTACTGTATACATGTATTGTTAATCTTCCACCTCCTCTATCACCTGTTCACCTCTACTATTACACAACATTTCACAACATTAACAGTTAGCCTTGAGGTGAGATGGAAAAAAAACATTACATAAGGAAACAGTTGTTTGCTTCTCTTCATCATCTCTGGGTGATTTTTGATTGGAATAATATGCTTTCCTAACAGTTTCCCTATGTAACACAGCCTGAGGCCATGGTGAAAGAACATGTTGGAGAGTGGTTTTGCTCTGTCGCTTTCCTCTCCTCTTTATTCTCACACAGAGAGAAAAACAACAGCATCACACCAGAGGAGGTAGCAGACAGGATGGAGGGGAGATGTTAGCCACCCAGCATGCAAACATCTGATTTACAGCTTTGCATGTCCTGCACCGTGATCAAGTGCTATTGATTGAGTCATGAATGAAGCTGAATCAATGAGTGGAGACCTTCAGCAGGACTTGATGTTAATAAATGTGTCGGAGCAGTGGGCGTCCAAGGTTTAGCTCTCTGCCAGTCAGGTCCCATCTCTTGCAGCTCTTTGTGCTTCTCCTTTGAATGCTACTTAACCTTCTCCCACCCTTGCTCTTTGTGTAGGCGGCGGGAAGGAAGAGTCTGTGGGTGTACACAATGTCACAGGGTGGGTGTTTTTCTCCTTAACCCTGAGGGAAAGAAATAAATAGTTGCTATGTGGAGTAGTTGCCAGATATGTGTTTTTACAGCTAATAAATGTAGCACTAATCCAGCTGACTGTGTCTCACAATGTCAGGAATAGTGTTGCCTAAAACGATGTTTGATTGAAGCTTTGTACCTAACTTACTCAAAAAGTAAAAAAGTTTGAGTTGAATGAAAGACTGTTCTCCACCATTAACATGTTAATATGTAACATTGATGGTGATGATTTCTGTTTCCCAACTTAAGTCATCATTGACCTGCCAGGCGTCTGTATGATACTCTAGACTACAGAATAGATGCTCAGCGGCTCTGGAACACTCTGGAATCCTTCCACTTCCACATCATCACCCAGGTCCTCAAATGGGAGCTGAGCATCATAGTTTCACCTGGTGTACTGGTCTACTGATATACTTAAATTTGAGACGCATCATTATACCTGTTCCTCTCACGTTCAGTTTTATTTTGATATTAAACATTATCTACATTCATGATCAAAAGTTTATATCAGTAATCTTAATTATGTTTTTCATAGATATAGCACAGAAACTGGAGAGGAAAGGTTATTTTAAAACATTTCAGTACTTCGGAGTTTACTGACAGAACCAGACAAAAGTTTGCGGATGTTCCACACATTCTCACGTCACATTTATTTTTATAAGTGACTTTTAGGTCACATTCACACATGTTCATACACTGACTGTAGAGGGTGAAGGCTCGTGCAGACTACACGACTTTCAGCGTCAGCCGATCGCCGTGCTGTTCTCGCTACACAACTTGCCGTCTTGTGAGTGGAGTCTTGAAGTCGTTGTGGTGTCACACTACGTGACTGATCGGTGACAGAGGGTCACACACTACACGAGCTGACAGTGGCTGAGCCACCTGACGCTGGTCTCCAAACCACGTTTTGTCAAGAAAACATATGAAATGGGAAATGACGCGAACATACACACAAAACAGTTGTTTGTTATTATAAGATAGTAATTATAAAGACAAAGAATCTGGGTGAAAGAATGGATTAGCACACGCAGGTAGCAGGAATTCTCTGACCTACAGAGAGAGCTGGAGGGGAGTAAAAAGTGATTTGCGGTGAAAAAAGTAGCTGCCTGCTCTGCCAGCTGCCTGCTCTCATTGGCTGGATGTGGATGTCGAGTTGGCCGAGTCCACCAGATATTTGGCATGCTAGATATCTGGCAGACTTTGGCAATGTGTCAGAAATGTGTCGAGGGTGTCACAGTTCATGGGTGTACGAGGCAGGTTGTAGGACCCAAAGCGCAGGACCGCGGAGGTGTGGAGCAGGTAAGGTTCAAAAGGTTTATTTTAACAAAAACAAAGGCGAGCACACTTACTGGTTTAGTGGCTGCTAAACAGAGTCCAGAGACTAAATCCAAAAATCCAAATCCAGAACACAAAGAACAAGGAAGACAAGCACACTGCAACACCAAGGGTAATCCACAAACAGCGAGAACGGAAGGCACAAGAGCACAAGCACATGAACAATGATCCGACAAAGACAAGACAGAAACACCAGGTATATATACACACAGGGACTAACGAGCAGGCGGAGCAACACAGGTGGCGGGAATCAGGGATGATGAGCACAGGCAGGGAGAGAGAGAGAGAGAGAGCGAGAGGAAAACAGAGACACATGCAGAGGGATCACAGGGGAAACACAGGTACAAAATACTAGACAATACAGAACTCCAAAACCCAACATATCAAAATAAAGAATACAAGAACCAAGACTAAGACAAGTAACCAAAACCCCCCAACAGAACACACACAGAACAGGATGCGTGACACGGGGAGCTGTTTGAATGTGTCGTTGAGTAGTTCACACATAAAGACTGCCGATCTGCGATTGCCGGCGTGCAAATCGAGCTAAAAATAGTGTAGTGTGAGCTAGGCTTAAGGTGCTAACTGCAAAGGATACCATGCCATGCAGACTGGAGGAGATGGGGATCTTCCAATGAGCAAGTAAACCGCTCTACCTCCTGAGCCTCAGGCGCCCTGCGTCCTTGTGAACGATATACTGTGTACATATATAGTATATATGTATGGTTAATGTACATTGACATCAATTTGTTATTGCCTGTATTTATCGTCATACAGCAAAATTATATATTCTTTATTCAATATTATATTTTCTGTGGTCACCTCTCCTGTGAAGTCTGAAGCAGGAGAGGGAATGCTATGGTTTTCCTGCTAGTGATATACTGTGTGTGTTCTGTCGCCTCCATAATGACCTCAATCAGCATCAACCATCCTCACATCTTCGTCTCCAGAATTTTCTGACAGCACCGTATTGTTTTTTGTTCCATTTGATTTCCAGACTCTTGTCAAGCAAACATCTGCTTTGCAAGAGCTTGAAAGACTATCAGCGAGTGGTTAAACTCAAATCATGGGTTCACCTTTGTCAAAGAACATCTGTTATACCAGCTTTCGACTACAGTGAATGAAATAGTGTTGGAAAAGGTCAAAGAGAACTCTCTTTAATAAGATGTATTGTAGCAGACATGGACACTGGTAGTCCTCCCGTTTGTCTAACTTTGATTTAGTGAAATAGAACAGATGTCTTTGTTCACGTGCTGTAAGGAAGAGGAGTCTAACTTTGCCAACAGATTCTAGCAGGCATCTTGAGATACTGTATCTGTCAGGACATTATCCCAAAGAGATGACGCGACAGTATTATTCACCGACTGTGTGTCAAGACAGAGTTTTTTGCATGTTTTAGCATTAATGAGATCTTTGGAAGGATCCAGATCCTCAAAAGTGTCACTCGGGCCACTAAAGCTGATATGCTCCCTCTGGCTCATAACACTTAATTTTTTTGTTCCTTGAGGAAGTTCACCTTCATATCTGATCTGCTGCTTCAGCACATTTGACAACTGAAAAAAACAGAATTGGGGGTAGAGTCTGTAGCAGCAGACAAATTGCTGTGAAATGAAGAAAACGGCGGGTGTTGTCAGATTGCTGTAATGCTCTAAGCTATGTAGACATATTGAGCTCCTGATGAGAGAAAGCCTTCTTCCTCTCTGGGGGGACTCCCATCAGCCAGAATTGCTGTTCATGAACAAGCCCATAAAAATGTAACTATCATCCAAGCACAATGAATCATTCATTACTCTAATAAAACATGTAGTTATTGTAGCAGGAACGCATGGAACAAGGCCCTGTTACACTCAAAGGTGCTGAACTGTTATAATTATGTGTGCCCTCGAATCTGTGCCTCATTAAACATACAGCTCGGAATCACGGTGAATGAGAGTAATGTAAACCTCATTTGTGATACACTAACAGAGATATTCTTGATCATTTTCTTGACAGCTGAGTGTGAATCACTCTGGGGGGAGGTTCCCCTACATATGTGCCAGAGCTATATTAACAAATGCTTTGAGAATTCACCCCAAGAGTTAAAAAAAAATGATGATTTAGTCACTGGAAAGATTTAAGAAAGCTCTCAGTCATAACAGGCCTTTAATTCCAGCTTTGCCTTCAAATTCGCTCTGATTGGAGTGTTTTTGAATCTGCTTTTACAGACTTGTATGAACTCACTGACATTGACATCTGTTAGATTTTATGAGGACGAGCTAACTAAATACTCTGCACATAACAATTAAAAATAGGTTGCTGTATTGCATGCCTAACAATGTAATTTTCCTGAGTTCTTTTGCCACCCTCTCCATATTTAGAAAAAACAATTGTTATAGCCAGTTCTTCTCTCAGAGCCTTGTGGTTCCAGATAGGGTTTGAACAAAAGCAATGATAGCTTTACTGTCCAGTAAGGACAGGTGCGGGCCTCAGTAATCTAAAATCTTACAATGCTTACAATATTGTTACTTATTTAACAAATTTGTGCAGTCTGTAGATGATGACAAATCAAATTCATTACACCAGTTCCATAGTCATAACTTACCTTGAAAACGCATGAGGGTCCTGTGATCCCAATATTCCCCCTTTTGGTCCCATAGTGATGTCTGAGCCTGAGAGCACATGTGTCCATGTAACAAAGTTTATTTGTCAGTTCATTCAGGTTTGTAACATTTGGGCAGATCACTAACCAACTGGGCACTGGTCAAATCTATTTATCTTGGCTAAGCAAGCTCAACAAGTAAATCAAAAATTACAAAACAAAATAAAGAAAACATAATGACAATAGCATTACTATGTAACCAGTGCTTCTCAGTTACTTGTCAGGTTAGTGAGAACAGGAAGATTAGTGCAGAGAGTAGCGACGAAAATGAACCTGTGTTGAAAAAGGACGTGTATGATAAGCTGTGTGTTAAACTGGTGTGTCCTAAGCTAGTGGTTGCACTAGTAACCTGGCCTGACTGAGAAAATACAAGGAGCTGGTCCAAGTGTACTTGCAAAGATAGACAGTGGTGTCTGAGTCCAATCAGAATTTAGGCTTTTCTCAGCTAATAGTAGGGTGTCTAAGTGTTCAGGAATACTGAGTTTGCTGCTGTTGCTAACAAAATCAAATTTGCCTATGTAACTGTAAGAAAAGTAAGTTATGCTAAGCTAGCATCTTACTGTCAGTACAGTGTTAACTGGTTACTAGCTCTGGCAACTCTGGTTAACTATGACTGTGAGAAACGAACTCTGGAGCTCCTGTGCTTTAGGTTT
>JALXJV020000022.1:203225-221017 GCA_024633595.2 Lepomis macrochirus
GCGTTGAGATTGTCCGGATGCCACTGACAGCTTCAGAGCGTTGTTTGGAGAGGACCAGGCAGAACTGGGGAGTGACTTACCGCTGGCTGATGTAGATCTGCCAAACTATGGGGAAGTGTGGAACAAAGAGCATATTTGGATAAATAAACACCCGTAGTCAGTCTGGATTATGCTCTGACAACTACTGACTCACCGCTTCCTCAGCGGGAGGAGCTCAGAGTAAACTGCTTTTATAAAATTAGCTTTTTACCTTAGTTTTTGGATTTAGAACGTGGATTTATCGTCACTCGAAGCTTCTCAGCAGTTTGCTTCTGTGCATTTCGGTTCCACTTTTAGCATCGGTTGCCACTCTGTGGGACTGCTACTTTATTTATATAAAAACTGGACAAAACTTGAAAGCGAGGAAGTTGAACTACCTGGTGAGTGTCTGTCGTACTTTACTGTGAACAAGTTAGCATAGCATAGCTAGAAAACAAACATTTTAGAAGTTGTTGTCCTGCTGGCTTGCTGACAGACCTGATAAAACATGAATTCATATGTTTAACAAATCTGCATCATATTGCAGTTATTTCAGCATGACTTTGATCCATTTATTGGAATTAAAACAGAGCAAGGGGTTTACTTTGGATTCATACAGCTGTAGTAATCGTGGGTTGTTTTTATTTGTGTTAACACTTGGTTGCGAGGATTAAATTTACATTGTATGTGAACACACCATTAATCACTACCCTCTTGTGTATTTAAGTCTTGTGTTTTCCATTGTTTAGTGTCGGACGCCTCTGCCTGTTTCCCTTGTGTTGGATTACTGTAAATTGTGTGTTTTGCTTCGCCCCTTCTCTGTTTGGATATATAGATTGCTTTTCTTTTTTTGATTTTGGATTTTGCCTTTTGTGTATGTTTTGTTTTATTATCAATTAACCATGTTATATTGAACCTGTTCTGCCTGGAAGACAGTGTCCAAATCTTTGTTTTCTTTGTCTGCATTCGCGTATGGTCAGATATGAAAGCACACTGTTTTAGTGTCCACAAGACCTACAAAATAAAACCCAAAATTAACTGTATCCTTGTCAGTGAGTCACTGAGAAACTGTGAATGTTATGCCTCAATTCAAGCCAATTAAATAACCAGAGTAATCAGATAGATGTTGGTAACTGTTTTATGTTGCTTTTGTGGAGCTTCAAGCTGCAGTGTTACTTGTAGAATTTTTTATTAGCACCCAGAAGCTAACTTGCTGATAGCATAAGATGTAGTGGAACACCTAAGGGCCATGTGTGTATAGTCAAACTGAGACTAATAAGACCATTCTGATTCACAGGTTCACTTCACGTTACTATTACTGACTCTATTAGTGCAGTCACAGTGGAATATCTCCTGATGATATCTCCTGGTGATATCCAGGTGAGTCTCACTTGGAAAATGTCTTTCTTTGCAACAGGACCTTATGGCGTTTTTCCATTGCTGGTACCAGCTCTACTCACCTCGCCCCGACTTCACTCGACTCGATTTTGGCCTGCCATCCTCTGTTTTTCTTTGCAGGTAGTACCCCATCAGTGTAGCTGGTCACTGTAAAAACTGCCGCGACGTGATCTTCAACGTCAGACACAAACATGACGCAGACAGAGATGTGCCTGAATGTAAAGGCAGAATAGCAGTTGAAAATCTTACAGCTCTGGTTTTCTTTCCCGTTGGTCATCTGCTGCGATGGCTGGAGTAGTCTTTGGGATCAGAGGGGTCTGTGAGCTCGATTAGCCCGGCCTTGATAGCTGCCCCTACTGGCACTCCGAAAATCGATGGTGGATTGAAAATGTGCTGAAACATTTTTGATCCACCATCGATTTTCGTAAAAGTTTCTTGACTCAAAGCTTCTCAGAAATGGATATAGTCATGAAATAGCATACATAAACTGCAAAATTGAAAACACTGGCCCCTGTCTGGCGCGCACAATGATGACGCAGAGATTAGTGACGATTCTCTCTGACCAATCTGTAGTCTGCAGTGTTTTCACATCACCTTTTGGTATCCCCCAGCTCTTTATGGGCTTTTGGTATAGACGGGTTTCTTGTATACAAACAGGATACATGCACAGCCAGGGGACAAAAGCGCTTTGGTAGCCGGTCAGAAGACTGTAGTCAACAACTATAATGAACGTAGATTAAGCATTGTTTGTAAATTATTGTTGATTCAATAATAAAGTGCAATTTCAGAGTTGGATCTGTTTGTGTTTCATTTTGCATGTTAATATAACATGCGTGACCGCGCTGCAGGTCAGCTACAGGGGACCTAATGTTGTTCAAATGGGCTGCTAGCCATAGCTAAAGGAAGAATGGAGAACAAGGGAGAGAGGGATTCTTTTCAGAGCTGTAAATTAAGCGATTGAGCCTAGCTGTGTCACACTTAGAGATGCAAAGAACATTGTCTTCCGTTGTAAACTTTGTGAGACCAGCAAAAAGCTTTTGACTGCGACCATTGTATTTAGGCATCTGCTAAAGCAGCACAGCAACGTGAAACTTTGAAAAGCCTGTAGAGAGAAACTCCAGCAGCTGCTGCCAGTGAAGCATCTACTCTGCAGGGGAGAGTGGCATTAATCAACGTTTTGTAAAATCACTGAATACTTCTCTTATAAATACATGTGCAAAACAGTAACGTTAGTTCTGAAGTTATGCTTGATTTTTTTTTTTTAGATCAGACAGTGGATTTAAAAAACGTTAGCCTGTATGTTTTGTGAAAATCATACTCATTTCAGTGGTTGTGAGTACGAGATTAGTTAAAATGTTGGGAGGGACCTGGTTTGTTTTTTGTTATTTTTAAATAGCCTATATCCAACCATAGCCTATATGACAAAGCATCACCTGGTCTGAGAGGCTGCAGTGTTTTCAGTTTGGCTGATTGTCGACTCCTCAGGTTAATTATTGTTTCAGTAAAGTGGATTCATTTCTAAAATGCGCTGCTGAACAGGTTTCCTGTCACTTTAAAGGATGGGATGCAGTGTTTGAAAGTAATTGCAATGGAACGAGTAACGTGACTTTTACTTTTGACACCCAGTAATAAGTAAAGTAATATTGTTATTTTTAAAATGAGTAATGCTGCTGCTGGATGTGCTGTATAAACTGTTGTGCTGCAAAGACAGAATGCTGCTTTCTGCCCCCTGGTTGGGCGCACATCTGCAGTTGAAGGCAGATGTTCTGTGTAATCAGTTTTTTCTTCAATAAAAGACTATCTAATTTGTTATCATAATAGCACTGTGTGGCTACACATTTAGATGAAGTTGGTGGAACCTCTGTTTCACTCAAACTTTATGTTTATGTACTGTGTTGACAGACAGTAGCGATATATGGTTTAAAGGCATTAAAATTATCATAGTGAATGATCTTAATTTGGTAAAAAAGGAAGTAGCAGATTCACACTCAATCCCTGCTATCAGGAAAAGGCAGTATATCAAATCACCAACAACTACTACACGTATAAATATGAACAAATAAATACAACCATGAATAAACAGGGATAAAGACAATATATACACACCCAACTAAGGACTACTGAGCACAGAAATACCCAAACGAAAGTACAAAGGCGACCAACGACAGACTAAATACAGCCATTGATAAATTCACTGAATAAAGCATGAATGAATTCACTGATAGATGATTGAATTGACGAAGCCATTAACATGGCGACAGACAAGGTTTATAAATGAGCCAGGAATAGAGTTGAGTGTCATTCACAGTGAGCCTGCAGCAGTATCAACAAGATGATCCATTTGTGAGGGACTGAGGTTAGTTGAGGCATAGTCCTCTGTTATGTTGAGACTTCTTATTGAATTAAAAGCTGACCGAATCATTTCCCTACGTTGTGCTACAGCATATATAGACATCTAGTTCAGGAATTTTTGCCTAATGGTGTATAGTTCAGCAAAAGGAACTCAAAATTTATGAAAAAAGAATTATGTGGAAACACGTATCAAATGTTAAATTTCAGGTCGAGGGTATGGTCAAAACAGTCAGTCGGTTAATGAACGCTTTGACAGAAGCCAACTGAATGTACTATTAAGATAAACGCAGTACTAAGGCTCTCATTGTCACTGTCCACATGAATATTTAAATTGCCTACAATAATAACGATCTGGTTTAAGGATTAAAATTGTTAAGAACTCTGCAAATTCAGATAAAAATTCAGAATATGAATCAGGAGCGAGAGGAATGTGAATATTAATATGACTGGGGGGAGTGGATTTATTCAGGCTAACATATGGTATTCTCCATCACCCAGCCGGGTTTCAGTAAGACAAAATAAATCAATATGATAATCTGATATTAAATGATTTACTAGTACAGCTTTAGATGATCTTCAGTATGGGGTTTAAGCTGGGTAACTGGCCAAGTGGAAGGTCAGAGAAGCATGTAGGACTGCAACTCTGCCTCCTGTTCTCAAAATGAGGTTTTCATGGGTTTTTTTGTCCACTAATAAACTTTCTAGATATGAGAGCTGCTACATCCAAAGTGGGCAGCAAAAAAGCACAGAAAGAAAACAAACAGAAATGAGAAAATACACATGGTCAGGAAACCATGAAATACACAGACACGTGGATGTAAGGCCCCTTCCAGTGGGGAGCCAGTTTATAGTGGCTCTCCATAGAACTGTTTAACCACACAAGATCCCCAAAGTCGTTATGGTTGTGCCTTAGTATCACAGAAAGTCTTTTGTCTCCTTCTTGCCTCAAGGTTGTTGGCCCTTGTCTGACTAAATGTTGTGTCCAAGCACTTGAAGAGAGAACTAGCCTCGCTGGTCACCCCACACACTGGGTCATCCTGCAGCAGAGGACCCAGCACAACATCCACAGGCATTCGGTTCTCCCTGCCGTGCATGAGGAAGTAAGATGTGAACCTTGCGCTGGAATGTACATTGTATGCAAACGTGACCTGAGACAGGAAAGCCCCCCCACTCTGCTTCACATGATAGGAGAGTTTTTGCCAGCTGATCCTAAGTGTCCTATTAATTCTTTCTTTCATGCCACCAGATTTTGGGTTGTACAGCTTGGTGTGTGTTTGCTTCACACCCAACATCCTGCACAAATGTCTTACATCTGATATGAAGTTTCTACTCATTTCTGTGTGCAGTTCCATCCCTCCATGTTCCAGGATTCCATGCTCCAATCAGGGTGAAGCTCATCCAACAATATGCTGTATATCAATAACTTGTGAAGTCCCATGGCAGCCTGATTAACATCAACTCCATGACCCTCTGGAACATTGTTTACAGGGCCGTTTGAAGGAATTTGGGGGCCCCAAGCAAAATGGACATGGAGGCCCCCCCAACCCCGATACACTACGCACGCTAAAGCCTACAGGAACCACAGCATAGCCATACAGTTAAAGTTCACCCACACTTTATATAAATAATTTTTTTTACAGTGCAAATACTGCTCTTGCAGTATCCTGTTTCCACCTTGTTCCACTCTGACCTCCTCCCAGATAGCAAGGTAACATTGATTCAATGTTGAAATTCCATCGGAATCATCATTTTGGTTGAGGTTGAAATTTCAATGCTAAATGTAACATTGATTCTATGTTTAACTTCAATCATAATCATCATTTTTGTTGAGGTTGAAATTTCAATGCTAAATAATATTGAATCAATGTTGAAAATGCTTAGCTTATTTCAATGTTGAAAAGAACAACATTGAATCAATATTGATAAATCTTAACTTTTTCAACAATGATATGACAGCATTGTAGACCTATTGATATTGATTTTTGTTCACCTGTATTAATTGCCCCACTGGAAAATAGGGTTTAGGATTACATCTGTCCATTAATTCAACACTCCTATTTAACATAGCCTATCTCAAAATCTTTTGGCCGCATTTCCACGAAACCTAGGCAGGCATATTCATGCTACTAACAAGATGAAACCTTGTTGACCCTTACCTCGAGCACTACCACTATGCACTCAAAATCTACAGGGTGGATAACCCTAAATACATGAGAGGAGAAACAAAAATGTAGATGCTTCTGTTAACCAAGGCTCACTGAATAGTTTGGTGAGGATGAAAATATTTTGAAAATAATGCTACAGCTTTTCAAGTCTCTAGATCTCAACCCAGTTCCACACCTTGGAAGATTTAGGACAATGCACTTGCAAAGACCAAGTGATATTATCTGAATCTTCAAATCGATTTAATGATGTCTTTGACTGTGTGGTTTATGGAACACTTGGTCACAATATCAAAACATGTAGATTACATTATATCAGTTAGAAGTCATTTCATCCTATTTTCATTTTAAACTATGGCAAAAATCCCTGCATTATCATGGACATATTGGAAATATATAGGCCTTTAATATAGAAAAGTAACTTGAGTGACAAGCAAGCAACACTGAAGTCCACATTGAGACTCCTCCCCCTTTCCCCCCCTCACTTGACTTTATGCTGCGTTCATAACAAATGGGAACAGGGATATTATTACCTTTAGTAAAAACTTAAACTTACACAAATCAACTCTACAGTTCTGTTACAGTATGTTGTATGCGTTTAAACATCCTTTCGTTTTGTACATGGCCCACTTGATCAGCAGATTTAAAGTGAAGTTATCAATAGTAAAAGTGGCTTGTTATTGCCATTGCATTGTAGTGGCGGGAAAATAGTTTTCCCATTTCCCAGTGTTACCTGAATGCAGCATAACGGACTCGAAGCTCGCTGCACTGAAAGCTGCATATTCCAATGTAGGACAGACAAGATGCAGAGAGTGGAGGAAAACACAGAAACTATGGTGAGTTAAATTTTGAATATTTTTCTTGCTGGCTTATTTATTATTAATATGTTGCTCACAGTTAAAGCAGGTTGTCTCGCTGATAAATGTTGTTTTAGGTAACAAAACGTTAGCTAACACAGCTAACATAAGTTATAGCTAAGTTAGCTAGGTTAACATTAATTTGCCGGTTAGTTGATGAACAATTAAATTTAGGAGGTCTTGAGGACATCGGTTACCATATTTAGGAGTTAACGTTAGGTGCAAAAATTTTTAAAAATGTATTATAATTTCAGCTTGGAATTTGAATGAGCATAGTGAAAGTGGTTATGCTAAGTTAGCTTTTCCTAGCAAACTGTAAATTAGCTATTTTTTTCAAGCGGGGAAAACTTCAGACTCATGATCTTTTTCTACAAATTCTATAAAGAAATACTTCCAGGTCAGGGGTATAATATAAAAATTTGCATTATCCTTATTTTCAACCTATTTTACATCTAATCAATTTCTAACTTTAACGTTACTTTCAAAAGCCTGTTGTTTAAGATAACATTAGGAGTTTTGGAGGGTGGGGTGAGAGGCAGTCCATGATATCAATTTAAAATACGATCAGAAACACTTTTCAATTCTTGTAGAATATTTACGGATTATTTTTAGGACATGTTTTGACTTTTTGAAGGATAGACACATTTACAGAGGCACTTTGTCTAATATTAAGTGAGCGGTGTCGGGTTACAGTGAGCCGCGTAGCCGTTAAATAACGGCTCTTGTCTGCTGCCTGTTTTTTTGTTTTTTTTAAATTTCTCCCCAAGGATTCACCCAAAATGTGTCAATCAAACCTTGAAATGCCTCAAAGACCCGCCCCCACAGACATATACGCCAATCAGACTTGTGAAAAACCAGTCAGTGTTTCCTGTAACATTAATGTTATAAAGCCAGTGCAGACAGGCTTGGAAGAGAATTCTCCTTTTTTGTTGCTTCCTGCCTGGAGTAACCTTACTCTAGTAATCTCGTCTTGTAACTCAGCTTAATTGGCTTTTTAAGATTTCATTAAACTGCGAGAATTTACTGTTATTACATTGGGCCAGTTTAGTTATTACTTGTGGTCAAACATTATGGATTTTATTTCATCGTAGCATTACCTCATAATATTCGAGCATGAAGATGTGTGTTTCTCAGCACAGCTAATGTTAGGTTATACTGATTGCTTTGAGCCTTTACTATACAAATGATAATGATTGCTTCAAGTTTTGTAACTGTCTTTAAATTATTTCTTCTCTAGCTTTAGCTGACATATTTTAAACAATTAAAGGAACACAAACTGCGTTGTAGGTGGTTTCAAAAAAGGTCTTTAAATACCATACCATTAGTGTTATAATAGTGCTATTTTAAAAAAAAGAGAATTACTTTATTTTCCCGATGTGCAAAACTGACCATGCTGACGATCTGCCTAATGTAGGGTTAGGGTTTAGCAGATAGCACAAGATGGCTGGGCACTTGCTTTCCTGAAAATAAACAATTTTGAAAATATTACAATACAATATAGGCCAAAAGAATACAAAAGGCCATAGCCATCTAACCCAAGCACTGTATTAGGATGTAGCTCCTCTTTAAATTTGATAAGCAGGGAAAATGGGGTTTTTTGTTACCAATTTCATGGAATTATTTATTTTATTTACAGTACATTTCTGACACACCTAGAGTCAGTATATCACTGTAATTACAACCATTTTTATTTCAAAACGGTAGTGGTATTGACTGTGTACAATATTTTTTCTCTACTTGTAGATCCATTAGTGACACTTCCTATATTCACTCACAAGAATGACAGTCTGCAAATTTGTGCTTGCAACAGGTGCTGAATATTACTTACTTTTCCCTCTTTTTTTTTTTTTTTAAATAAAAGGTCAGTGGATGCAATCTCCCGGATCAAGGCAGATAATTACAGGCAAGTAATTAACGCATTCAGTACTTTTTGTAAATAGATAGTCAGCTGACTGAATTTTGACTTCAGGCTGCAACAGTAAAGAGTGGAATGCACTAAGGGTTATGAACACCTACTCAATCACACCAGTTGTTGACATAATACTCCTTTTTTTCAACTGCTTTCCCTTTCAAGACATTGCTTTTCTAAACTGACCAATGAGCTGGCCTCTCAGATGAACTGGGCAGGAAAGAAACTGAAGGACACGCACAAGCGAAAAGTTGCAGTCAGAGACACCGGCCTCAGGATTTGCATGTTTGGTAAGTAATTGTCAGAGAGAATGGGAAAAAATTTAAGGGCAACAAGAATCAGCATCAGTAGGTTTACACCTACAAGGAATTTTGTGATGTTTTGGTACATAACAATAAACATAGTCAAAATATTTGTTGCTGCTTAATGAATGACACTGCAACTAATATAGGGCAGTGCGAAGTGTGTAGGCGAGCAAATGAGAGAGAATGGCAGAGCAGTTTTGCTCATTATTGGATAAGGTAAATTTTCTTGGGGGGAGGACCCTCTAACCCACCATGGAAATTTGTTTTTACAACATCCTGGTGGAAACACTAAATAGTTATTTAGGTATCTTGGAAGCTGAAATCAGACTCTATAACACTGAGGAACAGTTAAAAATACCTTAATTTTCTTCTCACCGTACACCAGAATGCTTGTTTATGGGGCAGGCCTCGATGTTAAACTTTTTTGCAACTGGCCCCACCAGGCCAGAGGGTTTGAAACTTACTGGCCCGAAGACAATTTTTACTGGCTCTCCTTCCAAAAGTTATTTATCAGTGTTACAACAAAACCAAAGACTTATAAGTTAGGTTATACTGTTAACATGTTTGCTCATTTATTAAATACTTCCTGGATATAAAAAATAAGTAAGTAATAAGTAAAATATAATCACAGTTAAAATAATAAAAAGCTTAACAAAACATCCGTCCATTGTCAATCGCTTATCCTGTGTACAGGGTCGCGGGTAAACCCTGCGTTGTTAATAAAACAATTTACTTTAAAAACAGACTCAAACATGACGTTCTCTCTCTCTCCTACTGATAGCCATTAAATAAATAAAAAACTCTATACAGAACAGCAGATACAATTTGCCTCTATTCTGATTGACAGGGTCACCACGGTAACGACTTGTCAATCACCTTGTAGCCCCAGCCTGAAGCCTCCCCTGCTTCCTGGTCTCGGTTCCTGTAAATGGGACCATAATTTACTAAATGAACATCATGCTGTGTTGAAGAAGACTTGAAACTAGCGACTGAGACCATAAACTCATCAGGAAAGTGTTTACTGGGGTAATTATTCAGCTGAGAAGGAGAAACATTTTACCATTATTTCTAATGGAACCGGACTTCTTTTTACAACCAGCAGACTGCTGGCCCTCTGCTGGCTGTTATAGAGAATGCATGGTTTCACGTTCAGGTTGCTGCTTGATTGAGATTACGGAAATAACATTTGAAATCCATTCGTCACATCACTACAACTATTGATTGGCTATTAATGCTGAGTATCTAATGTGATCTTTTCTTAATACTAATATTTTTGCCTCGATCTGGCCAGTGAGTTGATAGTTCAAATGTCCCCACGTTACTTTTTACTGGCCCCGGGCCATTGGGCATTGGCAGACATGTCACCTTTTTTATCCCTTCTTAGTTTGCGTGTAAGTACTAGGCTATTTCCTGTTTTACCATTTCATTTCTAGTTAATTATATCCACCCTATTTTACTGTTTTTATCAAGTGGCAACCTACTACTCTACAACTGACAAACCCCATAGAAAATGTACAGTTCTAACTTTCAGTTTGCTTTTCATTCTTTAGATGCCTCACAACAACAACTGAAAGCAGATAAAAGGGAGGCGTCAGAGTTCGTCTTTGCTGTGACAGCGTGATCTTGGCTCACTGAGCGGCTAGGAGGCGTGCCGTGGAGACAACCGCTGACCTTTCAGACTATCCAGTCAAGTAAAAATGTATCTGTCCACTTCATTTTGTATATTGACATTTAAATTTCTAGTGCCTGATTCTGTTTTAAAAAATCAGTTTTAAATTCTGACTTAATATTCCCATGAACCAAATGTTTTCACTTTGAAATTGAATTGATTATAATATCTGTACAGTGTTTCCCACAGAATGTCAGTGTAACTGTGGCGGGGTCTTTCACAGGTGTTATGCCAGATTTTGCATGCCTGCCGAGAATTGCATAAAAGTTTTGCATTTTAACGCTTTAATATTCTTTGTGGGGTTCCTTAATAGCGATAAATGATTGTTAAGAATCGTTATTGTATTATTAAACTTAGTAAAAGCACCATTTCTTGAGATTTAGCAAACATGTGGCGTTCACCACTTCAAACAATGTGAGCAGCAAAGTGTGCTAAAAGGACCCTGAATACATAATTCGGCAAAACAAATGCTGCAGGCTACGCGTTACCTCCCGCGAGGTGAATGAATTCACGGCTGGCATGCAGAATTCGGCACAAAACCTCCGCTGCAAAACGTCACTAGACCTCGTAGGAGCAAGGCCTGATCATTGTTCTGAGCTCACAGTAAACTCACGTAGTCTACCGGAGGCAGATTGTGTCTGACTTGACGGCGCTGTTTTTATTCCTCCATCTATCGTCGGCAAAAGTCAGCCAGTTGTCTCGAACGCACCTGTTGACTATCAGTTATACAGCTGCTAACTTTGTTAAATGTTTCCAAAGTTAACAGATCCTTATTAGCTAGCCTCCTTACAGGGTTGCTAACAACTGTTTTGAAGATCGGTCTCCGACATTGACAGCGTTGTGATGGACAGATTTGTGCAGCGGTGTTTATGATGCCAACCATTCAATTCACAGGCGGGTCTGTTGTCTGTGTTTGCGAGAGAGAGAGAGAGCGACCGAGTGAAAGGCTGTGCGGAGCAAATATGCGCTGCGCTGCGCAGCAATCAAGAACAATTTTAAAATGCGTCGCCAAATTTACTTGGACGGCCGTTAATCTACCTGGACGGCCGCCCAAGTAAAGCCCAGAGTATGTGTGGGAAACACTGCTGTATATGTTGTATTAAGTCATAATGAAATGTCATATTTAGATCCTCTGACTGAATGTGATGTTAATTTCCTGTTCAAACAGGATGTGGTCGTGTGAATTAATAAAATTACATGTGAATTAACGTCTGATTCAAGCATGTTTTATTTATTTTGAGTGGCTCAAAACCATTTTAATTGCAACCCCACGTGGTCTCTGATTGACAGGAGTCAACTGACATGATTTGCTAGCAAGTTGCATAGAACCGAATTTTGATTGAACTAACGTCGCTTTTATGACCATTTTGATCTATTTATCATCATTGAAATAACATTATTTCAGGGTGCAAACCTGATTAAAAATCAATGTACATGACTTGACGTTTTAATGTTGATTTAATGTTAAATCAACGATTGAATTTTGATTGAACTAACGTCGCTTTTATGACCATTTTGATCTATTTATCATCATTGAAATAACATTATTTCAGGGTGCAAACCTGATTAAAAATCAATGAACCCTGCTGTAGATAAAGCAGGGTTGATTTGAAGTTGTTTTAATGTTGATTTAATGTTAAATCAACGATTGAATTTTGATTGAACTAACGTCGCTTTTATGACCGTTTTGATCTATTTATCATCATTGAAATAACATTATTTCAGGGTGCAAACCTGATTAAAAATCAATGTACATTTCAACTAACTGCAACATTGATTCAATGATAGTTTCGTTGATGCATTAATGTTGATTCAACGTTGATTCAGTGTTGGTCTGCTATCTGGGCTGTCCATTAACAGTTTATTGTAACACACATTATATATATCATATATTATATTAGCTTTGGGTAATGATTAAAAAATGTTTGTAAACCTTTAAGAAACCATTTTTAAAGCATCTATAAACGATAGACGGACCAGATATTCCTAACACTTTGTTAAGGGTTACTAACTAGTTGGTTTGTAAACTGTCTATAAACTATAAACATTATCTGGATGGCTATAAAGTTGCAACAGATGACTATATACCTTGTAAAATAGATAATAATAAACAGTACCAGTAAAACATGTGGGTTGTCCTGATACTGTAGTAGACTACTTCAAAATGTAACAGTGTAAAAATTGCCACACAGAATAAAGTAACTGTTCAAGATCCATTGATATGATAACTTATAAAAATAATGTCATATAGATTATCACGGTGGAATAGTTAGCATGCTATGCCACTTTCATCAAAACCTACAAAGCTATAGCAATGTCATGTCATTAAATACGATAAACAGTGATTCTGGAACAGATCTGTGTCTTCCTTATCCCGTCAAAAAACATAGATATTACTGTATGTAACCATATAATCCGTATCCGTTCGTTCGGGAAAAAAAGTTGCACTAACTAACTGTTCCTTACAACTAAGCAGCATTTACCGTCAGGCAGTAAAGTTACGTTAGCTAACAAATAAACCTATTTTTGCTAGCCTAACGTCGTTAAAGTTACCTGCTGCAACATTTGTACAAGACAAGTAGAGCTATTTTTATCCAGTGTAATTTATAACTTACCACTGTCTTGTTTTCTCTTATCCTCTTTATCCTTTCTCGTCTTTCTGTTTTGGCTTCGAGGCATAGTTCTGCTTCATGACTGCCGACGAGGAGGTTTGCGACTGTCCTGTCGCGACAGGCCTGATTGTTTATATGTTGGTTAGAGCCATGGGCATGGATTTGGACTGGTACAGGCCCGGGTCAGTTGGTAAGGCAGTCTTCTCAGAGTCTTCCAGTGCTTCTTCCAACTGCCAGTAGTTTTAGGAAGGGTGCAAGATCCAGAACAATTTGGCCCCCACTAGGACGTCCAGCATCATTCCCCGGCTACAGCGTATAAGAGCTTTTTATTGTAAAAGCAATGACACTCCTGCAGTATGGAGGACCAGCTCTATCATATTTAAAAATAAATACAGAAATAAATAAATGCTCAATAAATAAATAAGCATACAATTAATTGCCCCAAAAAATACAATAAACATATAAATGTAGGTAGAAATTAAATTATACAGTGAGACATAAATGTATATATCTCTTTTAATTAGCTACTTTATTTATTCACCTTTGTAATAATTACCTTATTTATTTTTTTGTCCGTTATAATCTTCAACTTTATTTATTAATTACTTATTTTTTTTAAGTATTTATTTATGTGCATGTTATAATTTTTTTGTCTGTTTTATTCTTCCTTTGTATTTTTTTACCCTATTTATTTCTTCAATGCTATTTATTTCTGCCTGTCGTTTTTACATTTCTGCCTGTCGTTTTCACATTTCTGTATGCATTTGTGCCTCATCATGCAAATGAGGAGGGCAGTGCCTTAAGGGTCAACTTCTGCCCATTGGTTGGTTAGCATTTTACTGCATGGTCGAATCTACATGGATTTTCCCCACCATAAAGCATTGTTTAGTAATGTCAAACTCAGACGTTCAGTGTCCGACCTCTTAAGGGAAGCTGCTAATAGACTGGAAGAATTAGAGCGCTGTAAGTTTGAGATCTGAAACGTTTTCTCTGGTCCTTTGAACATTTTTTCCAAGTATATCCAGCGGCAGCCCGCAGACCGTGAGATCGTGGCGGAAGTTGGCGTGATGATGTTTATCTCGGCTCACGTACAGCATTGATCCTAATGCAAACTGATTTATTCTTTAGAAGCCAACAACAGAACTTTAAATACACTTCTGAGAAGTTTTTTGGCAGAAATCAACTGTGTAGATTTTGAATATCTGCAGTTTCACCGAAAATTGGTGGCGAATCCAAAATGTGTTCAGCGGTTTTGGAGTTGTGAAGCTCCGCAAGTGCCGACCGTAGTGCCGGCGGGTGTTACACAGCTGCAGTAATATTACGCGGAGGAGGAACAGCAACACAGCGGCACATCGGCCCTAGGCGGCGTGCTAGCAGATGGGTTAACCGGTCGACATGCATATAATCAGTAGCTTTAGGCACACATCCTGTGATGGTCAGGGTAAGAGGAATATACATCGAGGGGCTGTCAGCAATAGTTAGCTAGCTAGCTCGGTTAGCTCCCCAGGCCCAGTCCGTGCAGACCGTGAGATTTACAAGAATATTCTGTAAAGTTACATCAGGATCCAGATGGATCTCGTTCAGGTTAAAACTTTACTGAGAATTTATTGATAGAATAACAGCGATGCGAACATTAACAGCATCGTTCAGCTGTTGGACCTTTTTATTTACAGTCTATGTGCTGGACGCGTCTGCTGTGATGCGGCTGCAGTGGTCTGTGTGACCTAACTGGGGAGCTAACCGAGCTAGCTAGCTCCGGTTAGCTCCCCCAGGCCCCTTGCTGACAGCCCCTCTATGTATATTCCTCTTACCCTGACCATCACAGGAAGACGAGTGGCGTCTCAGTCTCGATCTGGTGGCCCAGATCTGGCTGCGGTTCGGCAAGGCGGAAGTGGACCTTCGGCAACAGGGAGAATGCTCAGTGTGCCCTGTGGTTTCACTGAGCCCGCGGGACGTCCCCCTCTGGGAGTGGATGCCTTTGCTCATCCCCTTTGGCCCCCCACGCTGCTGTATGCCTTCCCACCGGTGCGGCTGATCCCACGCCTTCCGGACCGCCTGCGGTTTTTCGTTCTTGGCGGTGATTCTGGTTGCTCCAGAGCGCACCAGCACGTCCTGGTTTCCCTGCCTCCAGTGGCTGCTGTCGGGACAGCCGTGGAAACTTCCCTGGAAGGGGGACGCTCTCTCAGGCGGGGTTGTGATCAGGAGTTACCAGCTCCTCGGCCAGCCTCTCTGGGTCTGGCAGCTGTGAGCGTCGCCTGGAGGACTTAGGTCTCTCCGGTTCTCGCCTCCACTCAGTCTTCCTACTCCTCTAAGTGGTCGGCTTTTCCAGCGCTGGTGTCTGGATCAGGGGCCGGACCTGGTCTCCTGCCCGCTGCAGGCGGTGCTTTCGTTCCTGCAGCTGCTCATGGACAGGGGGCTGGCGTTCAGTGCGGTTAAAACCTACACTGCCGCCATTTCGTCCTGTCACGAGGGTTTCGGGGACAGGACTGTATTCCCCAACCCCCTGGTGAAACGCTTCTTTAGGGGAGTGTGAAGGCGCCGACCTGTGACCACGGCCTGCTGCCCTACAGACTTGCCGCTGGTTTTACGTGCGCTAACTCTAGCCCACTTTGAGCCCTTGGAGGCGGCGGACCTGAGGTTCCTTTCGACTTAGGTCAGCCCTGCTCCTCAGCTCTAACCTCGGCCATGAGGGTCAGCGATCTGGCTGCCCTCTCTGTGGCTCCGTCGCACCTCAGGATTCAGGGCCGCGGCAGCTCAACTACCCTGCGCCCTAACCTGGCGTTCATGCCTAAAAGCATTATGAGCTCTTTTCGGTCGCGGTTCATCAGCCCTCTCAAGTTTTTTCCTCCCCATGGGTCGGCGGGGGCGCCCGTCCCACCTCCTCTGCCGGTGCGGCGCTGTCCTGCTACGTGGCACGCGGCCACCTGGCACCGTTCGCAGCAGCTGTTTGTGCACTGCAGGGAGCGGTCCAAGGGCTTCCCCTGTCGCCGCAGCACTTGTCTAAAGACACTGGCTGTGTCTCCCGGAGAGACATCAGAGCGCATTCCACGAGTAGCGTTTCCTCCTCAGTGGCGTTGCATGGTGGGATGACAGTGGGCGACATCTGCACGGCGGCCTCCTGGTTGTCCCCATGCTCTGTCGTCCGTTTCTACCTGCGGGATGTCTCCGTCTCTCTCTGACTCACTCAGTACTGAGTGTTTTGGCTGAAGTGATTCTCCTTGTAGGTGTGCGGTGCATCCTCTCCCACCGGACGGTGTGGGAGGGCGGCTGCTGCTTACGTGACCTGGCCTTGACGCAGCTGCCGTGGTTGCTGTCGCGACCCGCCTCGCGTCTGCACAGCTGCAGGTCCCCACTCGGTTCCCCGTTATGCATGGGTCGGCTCGGCCTCCCATGTCGCGCCATTGGTGCTCGTCGCACGCCGACACCAATGCGCTGTCAGCGGGTGACTGGGTGGTTCATTATGGCTCTGGGCAGGTGGGTTCTGCTTGGTGGTACCGTATGGGCCAGTGAGGCGTTGACTCATCCTGCTCGCCTCTAACCCAATAGCGATAGCCTTAGAGGCGAAGCCTATCTAGAAATAGAACGGGGTTACGTACTGTAACCCGGATTCTATGAGTATAGGCGCAGCCCTCTAAGTTGAAAGCCTCACTGGACCTTGGTTCTCAGTGCTGAAGAAAAGGCATTTGGGAGCGAGGCAAGGTCTCACCGTTAGTATATATACAAGGTGCGGACGTGGGAGAGGCTCACGCTGTGGGTGAGCGTAGACTAAAATTCTCAGTGCAGCGCGAAGCGCGGAAGGGTATACCCAATAGCGATAGCCTTAGAGGGCTGCGCCTATACTCATAGAATCCGGGTTACAGTACGTAACCCCGATCTCAAACTTACAGCGTTCTAATTCTTCCAGTCTATTAGCAGCTTCCCTTAAGAGGTCGGACACTGAACGTCTGCCTGCTGAGTTTGACATTACTAAACAATGCTTTATGGTGGGGAAAATCCATGTAGATTCGACCGATGCAGTAAAATGCTAACCAACCAATGGGCAGAAGTTGACCCCTTAAGGCACTGCCCCTCCTCATTTGCATGATGAGGCACAAATGCATACAGAAATGTGAAAGCGACAGGCAGAAATGTAAAAGCGACAGGCAGAAATAAATAGCATTGAAGAAATAAATAGGGTAAAAAAATACAAAGGAAGAATAAAACAGACAAAAACAGAAAAAATTATAACATGCACATAAATAAATACTTAAAAAAAATAAGTAATTAATAAATAAAGTTGAAGATTATAACGGACAAAAAATAAATAAGGTAATTATTACAAAGGTGAATAAATAAAGTAGCTAATTAAAAGAGATATATACATTTATGTCTCACTGTATAATTTAATTTCTACCTACATTTATATGTTTATTGTATTTTTTGGGGCAATTAATTGTATGCTTATTTATTTATTGAGCATTTATTTATTTCTGTATTTATTTTTAAATATGATAGAGCTGGTCCTCCATAC
>JALXJV020000022.1:221517-295864 GCA_024633595.2 Lepomis macrochirus
GGTCATTGTGTTTGATAAGTTCAGTTCAGTTTGTAGCCTATTCAATTACCTTATGTAGACCTTTGTTGCTCTCGATTCATTCCTTCTTCAAACTTATCCAGCTCAGTGATGTCTCGGATGAGAAGCACTTTCGCTGTCTCAGGTGTCGGCCCATGTAGTTTGATAAATGTTTTACAATTTCTTACCCATGTTGCCTGGATCTTGTTCTGTTTTCTGAGTATGCGTGCTTTCCTAGCGATATCAGCATTTTTCTTGGTGAGGTGTAAACTTCGGTGCCTTTTAATTTCCTTCCCTGGCTGAGGAGTGCTGTCTTTTTCTTTCTGTTCATGAACCGAAGTATTACCAACGGAGTGGCCGCTTTATTTTTGCTTGGCAGAGTATGACAAGCTTCAATGTCCCCGCTGTCTACACAAATGCCTTTGCTATCCAAAAAGCAAATCACCTGTTGTTCCAGCGATTCCTTCTCCTCCTCAGAAGCTTCATTCATTCCGGCAACATTGTGCCGAGCATCTGCAGCCACCCTGGCATAGTTCCGGTGTTTTGTTCTCAGTCCGCTGATAACCACGTCGTTAATTCTAGAGTATTGCTCGAGGTCAGCAACTCGAGTCTCTAGAATAGCGATCATTCGGTCCTTCTCCAAGCTTTGCCTCTTTAGTATTTGTATTTCCCCCATCAGATCCATGATTTTCTTCTGTTGCTCCGCTACAGTTGAAATCTCCGCCGACAAGAAGTCCAGAGATTTCTTGATCTCCTCCACCTCGTCGGGTAGGATTGCGGTTTTCTTAGGCGGCATTTTCCACAGTGAACCTCAAGCCAGAGAGGTAATCTGATTCACAGGAACTTATTAATATATGAGCTATCCAATCATTTTCCAATCCTAATCAGCCTGACAGTGGTCCTCCTACGTTCTTACTGAAAGAAGAGTCAACATAAAAAGGTGAGTGCAAACAAATAACGCGTGCTTGTGTCTCGGGCAAACAATCAATCCCAGATAGCAAGGTAACATTGATTCAATGTTGAAATTCCATTGGAATCATCATTTTGGTTGAGGTTGAAATTTCAATGCTAAATGTAACATTGATTCTATGTTTAACTTCAATCATAATCATCATTTTTGTTGAAGTTGAAATTTCAATGCTAAATAATATTGAATCAATGTTGAAAATGTGTCAGGTTTAGACACCTAAAATATCAAACAAGGAAGAAAGACAAGAGAGTTAATGGCTTTTTACTCGCGAGGAGAACGGACAGAGATGCACTCAGTTACAAACTCCAACCGTTCTGAGGCATCTCCGCCGCCTCCTCTCTTTTTATTATGAACAAGGAGGTCCCTAGTTACATACACATTGCTGCTATATGGGGGAAAGGGAATAAACAAGGACATGAACTTGAAATTGAGACAGATTAAAATATGTTGTTATGGCTATGGTGCTGTGAAGAATGTTCCAGAAACTATGTAAAACAGCTCCATATCAGTAGCTATTTTGGTTCTTGCTTCTTTGGGTGTCTGGCTCTGTGACCCATCCATTGCAGGTTTCCTGTGAACAAACTAAAGGATTCATATTAAAATACAATACATATATTTCCATATATGTATTTCCATGTACTGAGTAAATATGAGATAACTTATATAGATAATGATTCCAACATTTCCCTCCTGTTTATCACATATTTGCTCAATTTCTCATTTCACTTAAGTCAGTCACTTCTGTTAAGATTTTCGACTGCAAGATCATTTTAATAAGCTCCAATATGCTTACACTCAGAGTTCAACGTTACAGGTTAGAGGAGACTCGCTCATAATCTCATGGATAAGAAAACAAATCTGGTACTTGATGTAATGAATCATTTTCTTCATTATCAGTATCATTGTCTTTGAACTCTTTGAATTGATCCATTTCACCCAACAAAGGATATAACTGAGCCACTCTGTGCTCCATAGGTGATATAGCTGTGGTAATGATACGGTGTACCAGCGTTCTAAGACAAGGAATAAAACAACAACCACACAAGGTCAGAATAGTAGCAAAAACAGTTATGGACACCAAAGCGGAGGTTATCAGAGCTTCCCATTGACCAAACACACTTGACCATGAGCCCCACAGTGAATTATCTATTCCGGGAGTGCTCTTTCATTTTCCCATTAAGGGATCGAAGTCCTGCAATGGCATTAGTGAGACTGCCATCTGCAGCCGTATTGTTAGGAATGAACGTGCAGCATTGCTCTCCGAACATTGCACAAACACCTCCATGCTCTGCTAATACCATCTCTATGGCTATTCGGTTCTGGAACGCCATGAGAGAGGTGGCAGCAAGTTGGTCATGAATGGCCTCAAAACCGCTCTGGGTCCAATTTCCTAGTTTCTGAACGTTGTAGTGGATGTAATTTATTCTGTCTACATTTTTATTAGTTGTACACCACCAACAGAGTGCTGATTCAAACCCGGATAATATTTGATTTGCTAATTTATATTCATCAGGAACCCCTCTAGGAACTCCAATAGCATCAATATACGTAGGATCTGTTATAAATAGCCAAGGGGTATTATCCTGGATGCTTCTTCTCTTATGCATCCACTGATGTGGCATTACACTCTTCAAGTCAATGATTAAATTTGCAACTGTCATGGGATATACTGAGACTGGTAAGATCAGTGTTACTAGTGAACAGAGTCCTGTCACATTATATGGTAATTTGTCAAACAATCTATCATCTCCACACCACCACCAGATATCTCCTCGAGAAATTGGTCTGAATGTGGTTTTCACAGATATTATAACAGTACACCATTCTTTGGATAGTTTACCCAATTTTGCACCTGTCCCTGTCATATTTATGCATGTGAAGTTTCCATGTGCTACTCTTTTAGAGAATAAAGGTTTCTCTTCGTCTGCTGCAACAACAGGGAACACCGAATCCCATTTCTGACAGCTTTTCTTAGGATTGGTATTATTCATCAGGTCAATAGCACAACTGTCTTCTACAGATGCTGGCACTACTTGTAGGAGTGGTCCAGGTCCCATACACACTACACAATCTCCTTTTGTCACATTACCCACTTGCTTCACCATTAGTAACCAGTTATTACTATATGCAGTTATTCCTGTGGTCATTTGAAACCATTCATCAGCTGTTTTGGTGTGCCAATAATGCGTTATTCAGCCTTTCAGTGACACAGGAGATAAGGAGGATTCTGTAATGTTTACATTATTCACTTCACATATGTAAACAACAAATTTTGGGTCATATCCTGAACTAAAAGCCCATAACAGGAATCCCCAACAACTGGTTGGTGATCTTCCCATAGAACTATAGGAAGGCGGCGTCAGAGTATTAGATGTCAAATCTATTGTCAACAAAAGTCCGGTGTTTGTGTGTGTCAGTTTAAGCAGTCGTCTATGATGTTGTGCATATTCAGTAGTTGCCCAACAAGGTGTCCAGTTATCATTTTCATTTTCCACTAGAGTTGACCATGATGTATCCTTTAGATCATTTGTCATATACCATGTATTAGCACTATAATCACTACCTTTAGCATTTCTACTGGTAAGGCTAGAAAATGGAAGCACTACAGAGACACTGGTATTATTTTACTATTTTTCTATAATAATTACTTCCCTGGCAGAAGTGTGTTTCTTACGTGGCCAAAAGTAGGACCTCCAGGGAGATCACCACTAACATGCGCCACACCTTAAAAGTCATCTCACTGCTCTTACTCCCTAATAAGGTCAGCAGCCCGTGGGTTTCTTCACTGACTTTCGGGCCTATCCAGGTTCTAAACACCTGAATCCGTCCTATTATCAGACTTTGGCTTGCTTCCCTTGTTGGAGCTTGAGACAGCAGAAATGACCTTCTTATAGTGCGTCAGATGCTATTTTAATTGCTGTTTTTCTAATTTCTTCATCCAAACAGAATTTCATATGGAGTTAATCCTGTTGTCCATCTGTTGAAACATAACTCCTATTTTTTCAATTAATTGGTTTGTTGTGTGTTCCGTTATCACTATAGATTCTTTCTGGGATGCCATATCGTGAAATAATATCTTTACACAATGCTTTTGCTACCGTCAGTGCATCTGGATGCTGAGTAGGAAAAAGTTCTATCCATTTAGAAAAAGCATCTATTATCACTAGACAGTATATTTCCCTTCACTCTTATTTATGAAGTCCATGTGTATTGCTTGAAACGGATACTGAACGGATACGCAATCAGACATGCTCTACAAAAATTCTTTGAAAAGGCATTAAATCCATATGTAGTATAATGTTGTTGAACCTGAGTCACCATCCCTCCTGTTGAGACATGAGTAACTCCATGGCTCAATATGGCTGCCCATTTAAATAGATTCTTAGGTAATATTGGTTTGTTGTCTGGTCATACATACAGATCATCTTTCAACTGTGCACCATTACGTAACCAAACATCTTTTTCAAACTGGGGACTTTGTTGTTGCATTTCTTTAAGGGTTGATTGATCTATGTCTGTGTGTTCTGTCATTAGAAGAACATCTTGTTTCCCTGTAGCTGCTTCTTTAGCTATTTTATCCGCAAAAGCATTTCCAAGAGACACCTCATCTGTCCCTGATGTGTGTGCTGCACATTTACATATGGCTATAGCCTCTGGGAGCTGTACAGCATTGAGCAGTTCACTTAGGAGTTTGGCATGTGTTACTGGTTTTCCTGTAGATGTTATCATACCACGATTCTTCCAATACTGGGCAAAGATATGCACTGTGGCATATGCATATTGACTGTCTGTATATATAGTTACCTTTTTTCTTTTCATTAGTTTACATGCTTCAGTTAGTGCTACTAACTCAGCTGCTTGTGCTGAGTAATTGGAGGGTAGCTGTTTCGCTTTTAATACTGTGGTGTTTGTGACCACAGCTTATCCTGTTAATAATTTGCCTTATTCATTTTTTCTAGATGAACCATCTACAAAAACACTTTCCCCTCCTTGAAGGGGTTGATCTTTAAGGTCAGACCTACTTTTAGCTGTTTCCTCAGCTAGTTTCTGATAATCATGCTTCTCTCCGTTATCTGCTGTCGGTAGAAGTGTTGCTGGTTTTAACATAGTACATCTTTCTATAAAGAGTACAATTGCAGCGCTTACTTCTACAGCCATTGAGACTGCTATTACAGCACGCACACAATGTGGCAGAGCTCATGCCACACTGTCTAGTTTGGAGGAGAAGTATGCAATAGGTCTTGTTTTATGTCCATATTGTTGAGTTAGTACTGATGTCATAAAATATTCTTTACAATCTATCTTCTGGATAAAGGGTTTACTATAATCAGGTAGTGCAAGAGCTGCACTAGAAACCAAAACTTGTTTTATTTTACAGAAAGCTTCTTCAGCTTCCTCTGTCCATTTTAATAGTGAATTAATTTTAAGATCTTCTTCATACATTATCTTACTTAAAGGTGATGTTATTTCTGCATAATTTGGCACCCAAGTCCTGCAGTAATTAGTTAAGCCTAGAAAAGACATCATTTGTTTCTTTGTCTGTGGTTTGGGTGCTTGAAGGACAGCTACTTTTCTGTCTTCAAGGAGAGTTTTTCCCCCCCTGCACTGAGATTATGGCTCAGATATTTCACTACCCTTTTACACAGCTGAAGTTTATTTTTGTTCACTTTATGACCTTCCTTTGCCAAATGCTGTAGTAGTGCTATTGTATCTGTCTTACAAGTTTCTTCATCTAGAGATGCTAAGAAAACATCATTTACATAAAGTAAAATTTGACTATTACCAAGAGGTTGAAATTTAGCCATACTAGCACTCATAACTTGGAAATAGATGGTTGGACTTTCGCAGAAAATTGGAGTATTACAAGGGGAGTCTATTTCATTATTACTCCTGCTTTAAGCAAATCTTCTATTACTGGTTTTATTCCTTCTTGTGCTTCTCGTTTTAATGGATATTGTCTTATGCGGGGCCTATAATCTGATTTTGGTCTAATTTTTACAGGCACTGCTCCTTTTAGTAGGCCTACATCACTAGGTCCCTTAGACCACACTTCTTCATCCCAGAAGAAGTCTTGTAACAAATCGTCATCTTCCTGTATTAACACCATTAATTCTCATGTGTTTGAACTGTGGAATC
The DNA here is from genome assembly GCA_024633595.2 of Lepomis macrochirus. Taxonomy (NCBI): domain Eukaryota; kingdom Metazoa; phylum Chordata; class Actinopteri; order Centrarchiformes; family Centrarchidae; genus Lepomis; species Lepomis macrochirus. Next base: position 227,621 of record JALXJV020000022.1, read on the forward strand.
TTTCCACTGCATGTTTTGCTTTTATACAGAGAAATGTGTGGTGGTACTCTCATTCTGTACAACTGCATGATTCTATCATTATATATTTTATATATTTAAAGTCACTCCTGCAACTGATGTGCTGTCTGCATCAGAATAAATGTAGTTGATGGTGATTTTAATAGGGGTAACTTGTGTCAGGCTTTTCTCATAGTCTCTATCTGGGCCTGTTGTGTTTTTTTGTAACTCAGATAGTGCATTTCTTCCTTCACTTAATAGGACTGTGGCAGTACTGTGTGGTGGCCTGTTTGTTATGTCTAAGGAATAGTAGTATTTTGGCTCTCCTATCCCTTGAAGGACACACATGTCCCCCTGCAGCAGTTCAGCTTTTCTTTTTACTACAATCTGTCCCTCGGCTGATGGTATTAATGCTAATCCTAGCAACAAAGACCATCTCTCCCTAACAAATTTACTGGGCATTGTGGAAACATTAAGATGGACATCTGGCATGACAGACCCTCAGGATCTCGTATCCACACGGGTTCAGATTCAGGTATTTCAGTCAGCTTTCCGCTGGCTGATCGCACCACAATTTGCTGGCCACTATGTTTAAAATTTGGTATTGGTTCATTGCAGGTGGTCCTGCATGCTTAAGAATCACACAAAAAGATAATGGGTTTTCCATTTACTAACAGTGTTACTTCAGGTTTTACACTGTCCATTGCTAACAGATCTTGGAAATTTATCATGACATCCTCATTGTTTTTACTTCAGAAGGTTCAGTTGACTCAGGAGTTATGTTTGATTTGTTTTCTGACCCTAGTCATGCAGATACGTCTCTGGACATATATGGACTAATTTTTGGGTGTTGAGGCGTCCCTCAAACCCATAGTCATTTATCCATTTGTCAAGATGCTCTACATGTTTTGGATCTAATTTTTCAACATACTTCCAGTCTTTGCACGTTAAATCTTCCTTAGTTAAAAGTTTACTTTCCCCTTGTCCCTTTTTGTAAAATTTAGTCCAACGTTTCAACACCTAGGGTGTTCTACCGTTGGTTTTTCACCCAGTGGGACAGTAATAAAAACACCTGTCGTGGTAATTCTCACTTCAACTCTCACGAGTGGAGAATTCTTGCCTCTGCATCCACGCCAGTCTTACTGTTTACAACCCCACTGTTTTATATGGAAGAAGATTCCAAGTGGAACTCTTTTCCCAATCACTCACTCATTCACTCCTTTCCACGGATTTTATCGGCCCTCTACTCCCCATCCAGATGTTTACACGTAATTTGTCGGGTACCTGTAGGACTCCGCTCGTCTCTATCACCGGACTTTATCGGGATTTTGTTGGACTCCGCCGTCCACTTTAGGCCTATTTTTATGCACGGATTTTAACGGACTCCGCCGTCCAGTCCAAATGTCACGGATTTTATATCCCAGTAGGACTCCGCGTCCCTTCACCTGTCAGTGCCTATGGATTCACAGGGTTTTCTACAACGCGTTTTGACCCTCAGTCACGCTTTGTATTTTAACCAAAAGCCTACTCACCACTGTTGTCTCTCTCCTTCGGATTACCGTCAACCTTCAGATCCCAGTCAGCGAGCTGAAACTCGGTCCTGGAAAGGATCTATTGCCGTGGCCACGGTCTTTCCCGGTTTCTAACTTCGCCCACTGGAAACCTCGGGTATCTTGGTATCCGCTCGAAGGACCAAATAAATGTCAGGTTTAGACACCTAAAATATCAAACAAGGAAGAAAGACAAGAGAGTTAATGGCTTTTTTACTTCGCGAGGAGAACGGACAGAGATGCACTCAGTTACAAACTCCAACCGTTCTGAGGCATCTCCGCCGCCTCCTCTCTTTTTATTATGAACAAGGAGGTCCCTAGTTACATACACATTGCTGCTATATGGGGGAAAGGGAATAAACAAGGACATGAACTTGAAATTGAGACAGATTAAAATATGTTGTTATGGCTATGGTGCTGTGAAGAATGTTCCAGAAACTATGTAAAACAGCTCCATATCAGTAGCTATTTTGGTTCTTGCTTCTTTGGGTGTCTGGCTCTGTGACCCATCCATTGCAGGTTTCCTGTGAACAAACTAAAGGATTCATATTAAAATACAATACATATATTTCCATATATGTATTTCCATGTACTGAGTAAATATGAGATAACTTATATAGATAATGATTCCAACAAAATGCTTAGCTTATTTCAATGTTGAAAATGCTTAGCTTATTTCAATGTTGAAAAGAACAACATTGAATCAATATTGATAAATCTTAACTTTTTCAACAATGATATGACAGCATTGTAAACCTATTGATATTGATTTTTGTTCACCTGTATTAATTGCCCTACTGGAAAATAGGGTTTAGGATTACATCTGTCCATTAATTCAACACTCCTATTTAACATTAGGATACTAGGATGAAACCTGGTTGACCCTTACCTCGAGCACTACCACTATGCACTCAAAATCTACAGGGTGGATAACCCTAAATACATGAGAGGAGAAACAAAAATGTAGATGCTTCTGTTAACCAAGGCTCACTGAATAGTTTGATGAGGATGAAAATATTTTGAAAATAATGCTACAGCTTTTCAAGTCTCTAGATCTCAACCCAGTTCCACACCTTGGAAGATTTAGGACAATGCACTTGCAAAGACCAAGTGATATTATCTGAATCTTCAAATGGATTTAATGATGTCTTTGACTGTGTGGTTTATGGAACACTTGGTCACAATATCAAAACATGTAGATTACATTATATCAGTTAGAAGTCATTTCATCCTATTTTCATTTTAAACTATTGCTAAAATCCCTGCATTATCATGGGCATATTGGAAATATATAGGCCTTTAGAAAAGTAACTTGAGTGACAAGCAAGCAACACTGAAGTCCACATTGAGACTTTATGCTGCGTTCAGAACAAATGGGAACAGGGATATTATTACCTTTAGTAAAAACTTAAACTTAAACAAATCAACTCTACAGTTCTGTTACAGTATGTTTTATGCGTTTAAACATCCTTTCTTTTTGTACATGGCCCACTTGATCAGCAGATTTAGAGTGAAGTTATCAATAGTAAAAGTGGCTTGTTATTGCCATTGCATTGTAGTGGCGGGAAAATAGTTTTCCCATTTCCCAGTGTTACCTGAATGCAGCATAACGGACTCGAAGCTCGCTGCCCTGAAAGCTGCATATTCCAATGTAGGACAGACAAGATGCAGAGAGTGGAGAAAAACACAGAAACTATGGTGAGTTAAATTTTGAATATTTTTCTTGCTGGCTTATTTATTATTAATATGTTGCTCACAGTTAAAGCAGGTTGTCTCGCTGATAAATGTTCTAGGTAACAAAACGTTAGCTAACACAGCTAACATAAGTTATAGCTAAGTTAGCTAGGTTAACATTAATTTGCCGGTTAGTTGATGAACAATTAAATTTAGGAGGACATCGGTTACCATATTTAGGAGTTAACGTTAGGTACAAAAAATTTTTAAAATGTATTATAATTTCAGCTTGGAATTTGAATGAGCATAGTGAAAGTGGTTAAGTTATGCTAAGTTAGCTTTTCCTAGCAAGCCGTAAATTTATTTTTTTCAAGCGGGAAAACTTCAGACTCATGATCTTTTTCCACAAATTCTATAAAGAAATACTTCCAGGTCAGGGGTATAATATAAAAATTTGCATTATCCTTATTTTCAACCTATTTTACATCTAACAGTTAATCAATTTCTAACATTAACGTTACTTTCAAAAGCCTGTTGTTTAAGATAACGTTAGGAGTTTTGGAGGGTGGGGTGAGAGGCAGTCCATGATATCATTTTAAAATATGATCAGAAACACTTTTCAGTTCTTGTAGAATATTCACGGATTATTTTTAGGACATGTTTTGACTTTTTGAAGGATAGACACATTTACAGAGGCACTTTGTCTAATATGAATGTGAGCGGTTTCGGGTTACAGTGAGCCGCGTAGCCGTTAAATAACGGCTCTTGTCTGCTGCCTGTTTTTTTTTTTTTTAATTTGTCCCCAAGGATTCACCCAAAATGTGTCAATCAAACCTTGAAATGCCTCAAAGACCCGCCCCCACAGACATATAAGCCAATCAGACTTGTGAAAAACCAGTCAGTGTTTCCTGTAACATTAATGTTATAAAGCCAGTGCAGACAGGCTTGGAAGAGAATTCTCCTTTTGTTGCTTCCTGCCTGGAGTAACCTTACTCTAGTAATCTCGTTTTGTAACTCAGCTTAATTGGCTTTTTAAGATTTCATTAAACTGCGAGAATTTACTGTTATTACATTGGGCCAGTTTAGTTATTACTTGTGGTCAAACATTATGGATTTTATTTCATCGTAGCATTACCTCATATAATATGCGAGCATGAAGATGTGTGTTTCTCAGCACAGCTAATGTTAGGTTATACTGATTGCTTTGAGCCTTTACTATACAAATGATAATGATTGCTTCAAGTTTTGTAACTGTCTTTAAGTTATTTCTTCTCTAGCTTTAGCTGACATATTATTTTAAACAATTAAAGGAACACAAACTGCGTTGTAGGTGGTTTCAAAAAGGTCTTTAAATACCATACCATTAGTGTTATAATAGTGCTATTTTAAAAAAAAGAGAATTACTTTATTTTCCCGATGTGCAAAACTGACCATGCTGACGATCTGCCTAATGTAGGGTTAGGGTTTAGCAGATAGCACAAGATGGCTGGGCACTTGCTTTCCTGAAAATAAACAATATTGAAAATATTACAATACAATATAGGCCAAAAGAATACAAAAGGCCATAGCCATCTAACCCAAGCACTGTATTAGGATGTAGCTCCTCTTTAAATTTGATAAGCAGGGAAAATGTTTTTTTTTTGTTACCAATTTCATGGAATTATTTATTTTATTTACAGTACATTTCTGACACACCTAGAGTCAGTATATCACTGTAATTACAACCAGTTTTATTTCAAAACGGTAGTGGTATTGACTGTGTACAATATTTTTTCTCTACTTGTAGATCCATTAGTGACACTTCCTATATTCACTTACAAGAATGACAGTCTGCAAATTTGTGCTTGCAACAGGTGCTGAATATTACTTTCTTTTCCCTCTTTTTTTTTTTTAATAAAAGGTCAGTGGATGCAATCTCCCGGATCAAGGCAGATAATTACAGGCAAGTAATTAACGCATTCAATACTTTTTGTAAATAGATGTCAGCTGACTGAATTTTGAAATCAGGCTGCAACAGTAAAGAGTGCACTTAGGGTTATGAACACCTACTCAATCACACCAGTTGTTGACATAATATTCCTTTTTTCAACTGCTTTCCCTTTCAAGACATTGCTTTTCTAAACTGACCAATGAGCTGGCCTCTCAGATGACCTGGGCAGGAAAGAAACAGAAGGACACGCACAAGCGAAAAGTTGCAGTCAGAGACACCGGCCTCAGGATTTGCATGTTTGGTAAGTAATTGTCAGAGAGAATGGGAAAAAATTTAAGGGCAACAAGAATCAGCATTAGTAGGTTTACACCTACAAGGAATTTGTTGTGATGTTTTGGTGCATAACAATAAACATAGTCAAAATATTAGTTGCTGCTTAATGAATGACACTGCAACTAATATAGGGCAGTGCCAAGTGTGTAGGCAAGCAAATGAGAGAGAATGGCAGAGCATTTTTGCTCATTATTGGATAAGGTAAATTTTCTTGGGGGAGGACCCTCTAACCCACCATGGAAATTTGTTTTTACAACATCCTGGTGGAAACACTAAATAGTTATTTAGGTATCTTGGAAGCTGAAATCACTCTATAACACTGAGGAACAGTTAAAAATACCTTAATTTTCTTCTCACCGTACACCAGAATGCTTGTTTATGGGGCAGGCCTCAATGTTAAACTTTTTTGCAACTGGCCCCACCAGGCCAGAGGGTTTGAAACTTACTTGCCCGAAGACAATTTTTACTGGCTCTCCTTCCAAAAGTTATTTATCAGTGTTACAACAAAACCAAAGACTTATAAGTTAGGTTATACTGTTAACATGTTTGCTCATTTATTGAATACATCCTGAATATAAAAAATAAGTAAGTAATAAGTAAAATATTATCACAGTTAAAATAATAAAAAGGTTAACAAAACATCCATCCATTGTCAATCGCTTATCCTGTGTACAGGGTCGCGGGTAAACCCTGCGTTGTTAAAACAATTTACTTTAAAAACAGACTCAAACATGACGTTTCTCTCTCCTACTGATAGCCATTAAATAATAAAAAACTCTATACATAACAGCAGATACAAGTTGCCTCTATTCTGATTGACAGGGTTGCCACGGTAACGACTTGTCAATCACCTTGTAGCCCCAGCCTGAAGCCTCCCCTGCTTTCTGGTCTCGGTTCCTGTAAATGGGACCATAATTTACTAAATGAACATCATGCTGTATTGAAGAAGACTTGAAACTAGTGACTGAGACCATAAACTCATCAGGAAAGTGTTTACTGGGGTAATTATTCAGCTGAGAAGGAGAAACATTTTCCCATTATTTCTAATGGAACTGGACTTCTTTTTACAACCAGCAGACTGCTGGCCCTCTGCTGGCTGTTATAGAGAATGCATGGTTTCACGTTCAGGTTGCCGCTTGATTGAGATTACGGAAATAACATTTGAAATCCATTTGTCACGTCACTACAACTCTTGATTGGCTATTAATGCTGAGTATCTAATGTGATCTTTTTTTAATACTAATATTTTTGCCTCGATCTGGCCAGTGAGTTGCTAGTTCAAATGTCCCCACGTTACTTTTTATTGGCCCCGGGCCATTGGGCATTGGCAGACATGTCACCTTTTTTATCCCTTCTTATGCCCCGTTTACACGATGGGAAAACGCAGATATTTCTCTGCGTTTTGCCCTCATTTACACGAAAACGCCGTTTTATCACAGAAAACGATTATTTCTAAAAACTCCGGGCAAAGTGGAGATTTCTGAAAACGCCGGTTATGTGTTGCCGTGTAAACTGGGAGAAACGGGGTTTTAGGTTCTCAAACGTCATTATGCGCCAGAAAATGCTTAACGCCATGTGAGCTCTAAGTTTACAGTTTGTTTGGCTAACGTTACTGATAATGGATGCTGTTAAGGTAGTTCTCATTTTTACTTTTGTGCAAACCCTTTTGGCCTGTTTGCATTTGAAAGTACAACTACAGTACTATACTGAGGAGCAGAGGCGAAGAAGTGCACAGAGGTCAGCATTTTTACTTCAGCTTTCCCTTCCAAGACGCAGATATGTTACCTGGCAACGTCGCCGCCGCCGGTTTTGAATCCGACCTGGGCGAACCGCGGTCTGATTGGCTTGCATGGCTTTATCCTTCTCCCTACACTGCCGCCCATAGGTTTGGCGGCGTATTTATGCAGGTTGATGTAAACGACAACTTTTTTGAAAACGATGTTGTGTGCACGATGTTATTATTGAAAATGGAGGGGGGGAAATATCCGTTTCTCTAAATACCCGGCTATGTGTAAACGTGGCCTTAGTTTGCGTGTAAATACTAGGCTATTTCCTGTTTTACCATTTTATTTCTAGTTAATTATATCCACCCTATTTTACTGTTTTTATCAAGTGGCAACCTACTACTCTACAACTGACAAACCCCATAGAAAATGTACAGTTCTAACTTTCAGTTTGTTTTTCATTCTTTAGATGCCTCACAACAACAACTGAAAGCAGAGAAAAGGGAGGCGTCAGAGTTCGTCTTTGCTGTGACAGCGTGATCTTGGCTCACTGAGCGGCTAGGAGGCGTGCCGTGGAGACAACCGCTGACCTTTCAGACTATCCAGTCAAGTAAAAATGTATCTGTCCACTTCATTTTGTATATTGACATTTAAATTTCTAGTGCCTGATTCTGTTTTAAAAATTCAGTTTTAAATTCTGAATAAATAATCCCATGAACCAAATGTTTTCACTTTGAAACTGAATTGATTATAATACCTGTACAGCGTTTCCCACAGAATGTCAGCGTAACTGTGGCGGGAGGGGGTTGCAGTCTTTCACAGGTGTTATGCCAGATTTTGCATGCCTGCCGAGAATTGCATGAAAGTTCTGCATTTTAACGCTTTGCTATTCTTTGTGGGGTTCCTTAATAGCGATAAATGATTGTTAAGAATCGTTTTATTAAACTTTATTAAATTAATTATTAAACTTAGTAAAAGCACCATTTCTTGAGATTTAGCAAAAATGTGGCGTTCACCACTTCAAACAATGTGAGCAGCAAAGTGTGCTAAAAGGACCCTGAATACATAATTCGGCAAAACAAATGCTGCAGGCTACTGCGTTACCTCCCGCGAGGTGAATGCTGGCATGCAGAATTTGGCACAAAACCTCCGCTGCAAAACGTCACTAGACCTCGTAGGAGCAAGGCCTGATCATTGTTCTAAGCTCACAGTAAACTCACGTAGTCTACCGGAGGCAGATTGTGTCTGACTTGACGGCGCTGTTTTTATTCCCCCCATCTATCGTCGGTAAGTCAGCCAGTTGTCTCAAACGCACCTGTTGACTATCAGTTATACAGCTGCTAACTTTGTTAAATGTTTCCAAAGTTAACAGATCCTTATTAGCTAGCCTCCTTACAGGGTTGCTAACAACTGTTTTGCAGATCGGTCTCCGACATTGACAGCGTTGTGATGGACAGATTTGTGCAGCCGTGTTTATGATGCCAACCATTCAATTCACAGGCGGGTCTGTTGTCTGTGTTTGCGAGAGAGAGAGAGAGAGCGACCGAGTGAAAGGCTGTGCGGAGCAAATATGCGCTGCGCAGCAATCAAGAACAATTTTAAAATGCGTCGCCAAATTTACTTGAACGGCCGTTAATCTACCTGGACGGCCGCCCAAGTAAAGCCCAAAGTATGTGTGGGAAACACTGCTGTATCTGTTGTATTAAGTCATAATGAAATGTCATATTTAGATCCTCTGACTGAATGTGATGTTAATTTCCTGTTCAAACAGGATGTGGTTGTGTGAATTAATAAAATTACATGTGAATTAACGTCTGATTCAAACATGTTTTATTTATTTTGAGTGGCTCAAAACCATTTTAATTGCAACCCCACGTGGTCTCTGATTGACAGGAGTCAACTGACATGATTTGCTAGCAAGTTGCATAGAACCGAATTTTGATTGAACTAACGTAGCTTTTATGACCATTTTGATCTATTTTTCATCATTGAAATAACATTATTTCAGGGTGCAAACCTGATTAAAAATCAATGAACCCTGTTGTAGATAAAGCAGGGTTGATTTGACGTTGTTTTAATGTTGATTTAATGTTAAATCAACAATTGAATTTTGATTGAACTAACGTCGCTTTTATGACCGTTTTGATCTATTTATCATCATTGAAATAACATTATTTCAGGGTGCAAACCTGATTAAAAATCAATGTACATTTCAACTAACTGCAACATTGATTCAATGATAGTTTCGTTGATGCATTAATGTTGATTTAACGTTGATTCAGTGTTGGTCTGCTATCTGGGAATGAAACACGCACGATCAGTGGACTCCCAGCTGTCAGATTGTGACAGCTGGGAGTCCACTGATCGTATATAAATATATATATATATATATATTGAAAATATGTCGTGCTTTTTGACTAGCACTCTTCTCAAGGTCAGCACAGTACAAGCTCTCTGTGATGTCTCTGTCATTCATTACTTGATATGATTGAGGGTGTTCCACTTTTCCACTTTCCTTGTCCAAATATGTCTCTGCATTGTTTTAGATTCAAGATTCAATAGATCATTACTGTGATAATTTAATTACTGTAATAACTCAATCAGTTATTATGGCTCCTGCTCAACTTTCTGTATCCCCTTCTTTTTCGGTTGATGTCAGAGTTTCGAGCTGTCCTTGAACGCCTCCTAGAATTTTCGCTGCGTCATACACAGTGCACTGCCGCTCCGCCATCTTGTTCCCTCGTCTAGCTGGTAAGTAAGCTGCTCAGAGCTTGTTTCTGAACTGCTAACATTTCGAGAGGTATAAATACAGGTTTGGTGTTTTAAAATTACTGTTAAGTTTTTTCCAACTCTTCGAATTTACACAAGAATCAATGAATACAGCGTATCAGTTTTTACACTTTATTTGTGCACCATAAAACGGCCTTACTGCTTAGCTAATATTAGCCATGATGCTGTCACTAGCATGGCCGCTAACGTCATGGTTAGCTAACTTAATCAACAAAAGAAATAATTCTAGTAGTCCAATAATCAATAAACGTTGTCCTTTATTCACTCACTCATCTGACAACTGTCCCAGTTTACCAGTATTGAGCTGGGAAACGTATAGAATGAACCAGTAACTTAGCATTAATTTTGTGGTGTGTCAACAAGCTAACTGTTAACCTTTAATACTGATGATGCTGGTCTCTGGCTTAGTTTTAGCAGCAGTAAAGTTGCTCAGTTAGTTGGTTGCTGAATGTGCTTGTAAATGTACGTTATAAACCGAAGGTTGTGCTAAACAAAGTTACATCATGAACAGTCTATTAATTTGTGTGCTTCAATTAAACATTGATCCGGACCGACGACCTACAGCTAATTTATTATAGAGACTCACTATCTCATGATGGAGCGTTTCTATTTTTATTGTTTATTGTTTATTATAAAATTGGTTAAGACAACACTTCATCACTTCAAGCTACACTTTTATTTCATTTTTTTTCTAAAAAAAAGGCACTTTATTTATTTAGTTTACTTTGCACTAACATTTTGTTTCCTTTCTTAGACAAAGAACAAAAGTGGATCGCTGTGCTTTGGTTGGTAAGAAGAAATATTGAAACTAAAACTGACATCAGAACATACCATTTGACTGTGGATAACTAAAGCATCCATTAAAACAGAGGTTTGAGCCAGCGCCCCCTTATCCACTATCCAGATCCCTTACTGCCCCCCATCAAAAAAGATGTTGACTGTTTGCCCTGAATATATTAAGATTTTTTACTGTTACTATTGTTATTAAAAACATGGAAAAGGTAACAAAAAAGTGATGTGAAAAGTAGTTATATTAACTAATAAGTGAATGTTCCTGCCAGAAAGCTGAGCTGGCATTTGAGTTGGCATGACATTGATGTCCCAAGAGACAACCTTTTTAGAAAGTCATATTTTGAAAACTTTTTATTTTAGATACAAAGTGATTTTTCCCAGGGATGCAACACATCCTGATATATATATATATATATATGTATATATATATATATATATATATATATATATATATACATATATATATATGTATATATATATATATACATATATATGTTACTCAACATAACTTTCTTTTTTAACTTTAAATTATTTTATAAACGGCTAACCTGCTCCCAGCAGGTTATGTTCCAGAAAAGAGATTAACTCTGTGAAAACGCTGCCTACTGACCAATCAGCTCCCTGACATCACCATCTGTAGGAAATCCCACCGACTGTTTTAGCCAATAGGCTGCTTTCTGGTTGCAGCAGTGATGTGGAGAAACTCTTGACTATGGCGATCCTACAGAGACTGATTAAAAGCCTCAGGCTAATGTTGCCTACAGGTTTTTACAGTACAGCAGGATCAGCCTACTTACTGCCTTTAAATGTCTTTAAGATTTTTTATTTGCTCCCAGTCCGTTTCACACAGCCTGACGCAGCCGTTAAATAAATGGATTTTATTTTTCTTATGTGAGGCTGAATATGATGAACAGTTTGGTATTGAAATACCTACTAAATTTTAATATGAGCGTAGTCTGTTTATTTTGGTTAGTAAAGCTTTCTAAGGCCGACTACAGAGACTCAAGTCATGTTCCGATGCGATGTTGGCGCTAAAGGTGGGACGGTGAGTTTTCAGCAGCCTAAATGTTCAGATTCAGTCTTTAAAACATTATTTGAGCTCATTTTATGGCATGGAGGGATTTTTCCGTTTCATTGCTTTATGAAGTTAATTTATTTTCTGCAGCTCATAAGAACACTTTTATCAACGCATTATTATAGACTACGCCTGTTCATTTAGACATTTACACTGTCTGCGATTTTCTGTCTCCCTGCATGTGTCAGTTTCAGCCGTGCTGCTGTCATATTTCTGTAGTGTTACAGTTTAATCCTCGATGGTAAAATATGACGCTCTGATGACAGTGGACCTGTTCATGTCTGTTTGGTCATCTGCTGCTAACACCGCCTCTTTTATGTGAACACGCTCCCGGCTGGATCGGGAAACCCTGGGTTAATTTATCGAAGTTGATAACCAGCTTCGTGGTGCCAGGTATGTGAGTGTGCTTGTGTGTGTGAGAAAGAGAGAGACAGAGAGGGGGGTTGTGTGTGTAGCTTAATTTGTAATATTATTTTAAATAATTTATTTATACCACAACTACCTCTATTTTTTAAATACAGCAAGAAAGTGTCAGACACTTAGTGTGTGAAGTAAAATAAAACTGGTTAGAGCAGCTGACAGTTTAAAAAAAATCTCCGATGACCAGCAGAGAGAGAGAGAGAGAGAGATACTCGCTGATAATGCGTTGATACTCGCTTCAGCCGAGTATCCGCTCAACTCTACTATACATGTAGTGTACTTTTGTTATAGACTATGTTACATCATATGCTGGGCCACATGGAGGTTGTCTAGCTTCAAGGCCCACGGCCGCTCGTAGACTTTTCATTCAGAGGGTGGCCATAGGGGGTCCAAGGGCTTTGGACCGCTGCTCCCCCCAACCGCCAAAACCGCCACAGAAACCAAGTGAAAACCATGACACAACCGAGGGATGCTAACAATTAACTTAGTTTCCACCTATATATATCGCTGTGTATTGTCTTCACTTGTAAACCAAATTCCTATGTCAGTCTCTGACGGCCCTAATGCTGCCTCTGAACCTTGGTCCTCAACAGGATCTGCATTTCCACTGTACTCAGCAGTCCTGTCTTCCTCAACCCCCTCGCACCATGTTACTGCTCGTCTCTCTCAGGGTAACAAACGGGTGACGGACAGACAGGACCGCAGAGTACTTCCACCTGTTAACATTGTAAAAAAAACATCAGAAAACACCAGGATACTATCAATAGTGAAAAAGGCAGAAAAAAAGTTGAGTACAAGAATAAACGTCCTTAAAGAGCTGAACATTTTGATAGTTGAATGGTGTCTGTATTTGAAAGTAAGCACACACACAGTAAACACGCGCGCGTGCACACACACACACACACACACACCTTGTTTACATTTGTTTTGTCTCTTGGAACCTGTAAACGGCTTTGATCTTTGTGACACGTACAATCAGAACCTTTGTGACATCATCAAATTCCTGGCTTATAGAACTGTTCACAGAGCAGATAGTCCATTCTACACTTCTCTGTCGAACATAGAGACAAGTTTATATACAGCTGGTCAAGACCCAAATACAAGAACAATCACTACAGAACTAGCTTTACTGTTTCCAGAAATGTCTAACATATCTGAAGAGAATTCAAGACAGAATTTGTCAAGCGCAACTATGGAACAATCCTCAGAAAGATACACACACACACACACACACCTTGTTTACATTTGTTTTGTGTCTTGGAACCTGTAAACGGCTTTGATCTTTGTGACACGTACAATCAGAACCTTTGTGACATCATCAAATTCCTGGCTTATAGAACTGTTCACAGAGCAGATAGTCCATTCTACACTTCTCTGTCGAACATAGAGACAAGTTTATATACAGCTGGTCAAGACCCAAATACAAGAACAATCACTACAGAACTAGCTTTACTGTTTCCAGAAATGTCTAACATATCTGAAGAGAATTCAAGACAGAATTTGTCAAGCGCAACTATGGAACAATCCTCAGAAAGATACCTGGAGTGGAAGCTCTCCGTTCTAAATGAAAGTTTCATGAAGGAAAGAGAATTCTGGTCAAGTGAATGTATTAAATACAGCAAAAAAGTCCAGATGTTGGAAGACACAATCCAGGCTCTCAAATTAGAGGTGGCAGCTGGAAAAGAGAGGGAGAGAAAGCAAAAGACCAGTGCTGAGAAACTTGTCCTGGAAATGGCTGCCATGGAAAAATCTCTTCAGATCACGGAAAACAAAAAGAAAGCAAGTGAGGCAAGACTCCAGTTGCAGCTAGATGATAACAAGGAACACTATGAGAAAACACTGGAAGAACTTAAACAAGAGCATGAACAAAATAAAGCAAACATGCAAGCTGACTTTGAGCACAGGCTGCAGCAGGAGCGAGAAGAAGCAGACACTCGTTTTAAAAAAAGAGAACAGTTATATCAGTGTGAGCTGACAAAAATAAATTCCCAGTTCCATGAGATGGAGAAGAAACATAAAACAGAAGTGATGAAGTTACAAACCATTTTATCAGAAAAAGACGAACATTATGAAGCAGAAAAATTAAAAAATGAGGAAATAAAAAAACTAAATGATCTCCAATGCAAAATCCTCGCAAAAAAGATAGAGGAATTAAAAGAGCGGCTTACTGAGCTGAAATATAAAGAAGATCAAACCACAAAGGTGTTGGAATTAGAGAACACAATAAAAGAAAAAAACAAGGTCATTACAAATAAAAACAAGGAGATAGCTGCCTTAAAAAAGGACAAATGTGAAGTCCAGGAGTATTGGTCCAGAGAAAAAGACTGCAATGCTATTTTACTTGTGAAGTACGATGAAATTAAGAACAAAAACCAGACTCTAGAGGACAATAAAAAAACACAACAGGCAGAGCTCGAAACAACAACAAAAGAGCTAAATAAGGCCAACCGTCAGATTGGCAACCTGAAGGAAACTGTCGACCATTTAAAATATAGAGTGAAGGTCAGTGAGCCAAACCTCAGGAAGCTCAGGGCTGAGCTCCACAAACTGGAAACATATCAGCAGCGCTTTAAGGCTGATTTACTGTCGCTCATGCCTGAGATAACTGAGCCCCAGAAATTAAAAGAAAGAATCATCGATCTCAAAAAACGCTACGTAGATGATGATAAGCAGGTGAGAATGGATAAAGAAACTGAGTCCGAATATCAGCATGAAATTGCCAGTCTACAGAAAAAGTTGGACTGCTGTTTGAGGAGTCGGCAGGCTGACTCCAGGACAGTGACAAATGTGCAGCAGCGGCTTGTGAATAATATTGACCGCTTAGACCAAAGCAAGTCAAGCTACCGCCAGGTTATTAAATAAAAAGATCATGGAGGTGCACGAACTTAAAAAACAGATAAAGGAAAAAAACAAGCTGCTGGAAAAGGCAACAAAGCCGGCTCAGGAGAGGATAAAATCGTGGATTACTAAGAAAGTCCTTAAAATTCCCCCAGCTGTGACAGAGTGTGCAGAGGAAGCTCCAGCCCTTCTTCCAGACAACTGGCAGCCACCAGACCTCCCAGATGAAGATATCACATCACCTGAGAAATCCTGTACAGATGAACTCGGTATCATACATGTGAAACCGTTTGTGGATGATGGTCTCCCACCAGTTGACTCATAAAACTCAACACTAATATTGTAAACTACCTTGTGATGGCCACATCCATCTTAAAGTGGTAATCTCTCACATTCACACTATTTTCTTTGGATTATGCAGATCTCCCAAAGATTGTTTCAAATATTTACTTTACATTATTTATTTGCTACATATAATGTTCAGGACACCTGGTTTATTTTACATATACACCAACGCTAGTGCCCGTGAGTTTTTGCCTGTTCGTCAGTGTGTCCGCCTCCTGTACCCAGCATCGCCGGTTTGAATCAGAACCGTGCAATACAACTCGGGGCCTGTTACATTTATGCCCTGACCCGGACGGGAGTGAGGTTTAGGGGAGTGAGTGTAACGCAGGCCAGTGAAGCTGTACAGTGAGTTAACCTCACTCCTCAACACCTTAAGAGACACACTGGTGACGGATGCTAGTGCCCGTAGGCTTTTGCCTCTTCATCATCGTGTCCACCTCCCATACCTAAGGTCACCAGTTCGAGTCAGGACTGTGCAGTACAATTCGAGGCGGGTTACATTGGTGCCGTGACCCAGATGGGTGTAATGTTTAGGGGAGTGAGAGTAACGCAGGCTAGCGAAGCTGTGCAGTGAGTTAACCTCACTCCTCAACACCTTAAGAGACACACTGGTGACGGATGCTAGTGCCCGTAGGCTTTTGCCTCCTCATCAGCTTGTTCGTCTCCCATACGCAAGGTTGCAACAACAGAAGAGCTAAATAAGGCCGACCGAGAGATTGAGGCTTGACCTCTGAGATCCAGTTATTGCATACTAGGAAAAATTGTGCAGATCATCCCTGACTCAAAAGGAGCAGTCCGGAACATCTGTGTCAAGATGAAGAGAAGCACGCTGGAGAGAGCCATTTCTAAGAGGGAGGAGCCAACGCCAGGTCTGAAATAAGACTGAATAATACAAAGACAATGTGTTTTGAATAAACATGAATAGAAATAAAATATTTAAAATAAATACATATGCATTAATGTGTATATTTGTCTGTAAGAAATCTGTAAGATGTAAGTTGTTATAAAGTACATAATGGCTACACCGATAATTAATATGCTTATTGGCAAAGTGCTCTTTGCTTAATTGGAACTAAAACTGTTTGCATTCAGCCCTGGTTTCTGATTTGTCAGATGATGTACCATGCTGCCTGTGCTCATTTGGCTGTAACGTTTAATGTAATTCACCTGATTTTAACACATATCACATACGTAGCCTGGTTCGTTAAGTGTAATGTTAGTGAAACTGCCGCTGAAAAACAGATCTTGAGCTTCTTTTATACAGTCAGTAGTCTAAAGCCTGATCTGATGATGACACTTGTAAATTGTGTCCTTTAAGACTGGCTGATGTTTCCTGACAGGCCACCATTTAGCTGATTCATTTAGTACCAGATTCGCCTTGCAGAAAGAGCATTTGAGCTTGTTTGGGACACAGGAAAAATTGTATAGATGCACCCACACACATAATACATAAGCACATAGATCACATATTGATCATTTCAACCTACTGTTGAATGAGTATATGATTATCTAGAGAATTGCCCTTTATTTTTCATTTTCTCTTATGTATAAATTATGTATTCCATAAAATAATTTGATTCAGTCCATCTCAGGAATTGAAGGTGCACTTTTTGAGATGTTTTAATTGTTGTGTGCTATGCTTGGAGTAACCCTTTTATGAATACTCAGGAACATGAAAAAGTACATTTTAAAATATTTTTTTAATAAATCCTGCATCATTTAGTAAGGAAATTTGCATTCACATTGATGACTCATTTAATTTCAGATAAGATTTGACTTATATTAAGCACCTGTTTTAATCTATCTTGCCCAACTTCCCTCCATCCATGTTTTGTTTTACTAATTTCTGTTTGCTGAAATACATTATCCATATAATGATTCAAACTACTAAAAGAACAATAGTTTAAACCCTTGTGAGATGAGAAAAATCATTCAACAGGGTTGATATTAGAGTAACAGGTTGTGCAAAGTAACAGGGTTGAATTGATGCATCACCTTTGATTGTAGAACATGACATAAATGTGACAGAAACATACTCAGGACCACAGGAGTGTTGTTGAATAATATTTTATCCATCTTTCCAGTGAAAGATCAATAGGATGAGTAGGAATGTTAAAAAAATTGTCAACCATATGTCAACAAGACCACAACAAATTTAAACAAGACCAACAACTGAATCTGATCATATATTCAATGGACAAACATATTTACTCGCGGGCTGACAACCTGGCGTTAAACTGAATGAGTTTATGAGAACACTTATGAACTGATCAATCTTTTAGAGGGCTGATGTTATAATGTTCAAATGTCATTTTCATGGCCAGAGTATCCCATACCTCTCTTGTGACGGTGTGAGGTAACATTATCTGGGGAGGAATGAGGGTCACACATAATATGTATGGGGCTGATTGTTGTTATGTGATATGTATGATGCTTTGGCAATATTGTTTCACAGTCATTCAAATAAAGCAAATTTAATTGAATGAGGGTCACCACATCCTCGAAGGGATGCCAATGGAGAAATTTTTTAATGCCACCCACACCATGTGGGACACCTTTGCCATGGCTGGATTCAAAGTAGTTCCAGGTTCCTCTTGTAAACCCCTTCTAGAAAATGTCAGTAAAAAGAGATAAAAATTACCAGGCTGCTTGTACTGTGTGAAGGGACCGTGGCTAAAAAATGGATGGTTGTCAGTCACATCTGGGCATCTCTCTCAGATTTCTTTCAGGATGGGCTCCAGATGTTGTCATATGGCAGGTGGCCCCTTCAGTGTGGATACAGATGTAGTGCAGAAGGAGGTAGGGGCAGATGCCCCACCCACATAGAAACTCCCAGTGTGCAAAGTGCCCTGTTGGTGTGATCCACCAAAATAGACAGCTTGTACTTCAGCACTGTACTTGCAGCTGTAGTTCTCTGAGAAGTCTATATGGACTGCACATGAATTTGCAGGGAGATTCAGCTTCAGCGCCTGTGAGAAAGCAAATTGCTGCCTGATGCAATAGAGATAGCGCCTGAACTTATGGAGCAACATTTCCACTTGCTCTTCTTAGGAACGTTCAAATTCTTTTTTCAAAGTGACCTTTGAGTATGAGGCAGGATCATTTTTGTGTTCTTTGTCCACAGTGACCCACTGAAGATAGGAGATGTGATCAATGGCTCTGTACTGCCTTGTGAGTGTATAGGAATTCTTGCTGCATTCCTTACATTCTACACTGCTTGGTTGTGGTGTCACGTGTGAGGGCTTCTGTCAGGCTCTCCAAATTAAATGTGTCGATGATGTGCATCTGGTGAAGCTTTTTGGCAATAAAGCCTAGATTTTCATGTTGTTTGCACATGCATGTTTCCCGACCTGCCAATGTTGGATGCACAACCCAGTAGGGTTGAAATGTGCAGAACAGTGAGTATGAGAGACAGAGGTTGGTATGCTCAGCCAGAAACTTCAAATGGAGGTTCTTCATTGAATCCACTAGTAATCTTTCCTGCATTTTCTAGTGTTCTTTTGTCACCGTTTGCTTTTTCCCAGTTGTGATCCTGCTGACATCGTCACGTAAAAAAGAACAGTCTCACAGTTGATCTCAGCATGGCAGCAGTCCCCTCATGCTTCTTTCCCTGGTACCTGCAGATATTGTCTTTTGCCAGTTTTGTCCACCTCCTCCTTGAAAATCCAAAAACCTCCTCTGCTAATCTTTGCAGCCTGTACTTTTTCAGGATTTTGCTGGCGACTATTCCTGCAATGACTTGTCTGTCACTCTCTTGCTTTGAATGTGCATGCTTGTTCTGTACTTCCTCAGCTACTGTTGTATGGAACAACAGGGTTTTTCAGGATGTGCTCCTTTTTCTTCTCCCGCGGTTACGTTGTCTAAAAGAAACATATACACATTTATTGAAACACTCTAACATCTGTCTTATATGGTGTTCACAAGAAATTACATGGCAAAGTTAGCTCTTCAATTATGACATGCTTATTGGCTTCAAAGTCTCTGTCAATGTCAATCAAAGTCCTTTTAGGATTAGGTGGTGTGGAGTGTAGGGCTGGTCCGAATACCATTTTTTGAGCTTCGAAGCTTCGCTAGTAATTAACATCGACTATTCGAAGCTTCGAAAAATCAATTTGTATAATTTATATTTAAATTTTCGAAGCTGCACAATCTCTTTAGGCTGCCTGTCCGTTTGCATTTTGATTTCCAGAAACCGTTCATCCAAACGACTTCAGGGGAGTAAAGTCAGTGTCTTTTTGGTACAATATAGATAGACAGGCGAGACACGACACATTCAGAATTTTTAATAAACTACAGAACAGCGCAAGTGGGAAGCGGCGCGCCTCTTGCGAGATATGCTCGGAGAACGGACACTGCACTAGTGATATAAAACACACACAACACACACACAGGTCTGTTAACTTAACCAATATTTTAATAAGGTAGTCTTATAATATTTTTCTCAATGACAAATTAAGGTAGATTTAAATAAATAAAAACGAAATTGAAATAAATAAAACGAAAAATAAATGAACGAATTGTAATAGCCATAAAGAAAAGAACATGGTATCATTAACAATAACATTTCTTTCAATAACAACGTCACACATTTCAATTAACGAACAGTTTAAAATAAAATAAATTACCTTATATAGAATTAAACAAACTTTACAGAACAAGGTAATTTAAAATTATTAATACCATTGCGAAAACAAATTTTAGGCTGGCGTTATAGCGTAGCTCACATTTCAATAAACAGAAAAAGTTGAACTTTTAAATAAATCACAATCAGGACAGGTTGCGTTCTACCTACACTCTCTTCATGTTGTGTGCAAGGAAGATGAGTTTGTCCACATTTTCCGGTAAAAGGGAACTTCGGGTCTTATTAACTACGTAGCCAGCTTTTGAGAAAATCCGCTCAGATGGAGTTGAAGTGGCCGGAACGCAAAGGAAGTGTTTGGCTGCAAATGCCAGTTTAGGGTAGCGGTCACTGTTTTGTTTCCACCATGCAAGTGGGCCCGACTGTACTTTGGTAATGTCTTTCAAATATTGCTCCATCTCTTTCTTTGCGCTGTCTCCGTGTTCTTCCTCCTCGTCATCATCGGACTGCATCAGCATTGACATCTCCTGCTGTTTTTTTTTTTTTTGGTGGTGGTGGTGGTGGTGGCGCGGAGGCGGCGGCAGTCTCCTCTTCTCCATGGCTTGCTGACATCTCCGGAATGGTCTGTTGCTGGTGCAGATGTTCAGCCAGGCGGACAACCTTAAAATCCAATAGCATTTTCTTAGTCATATCTATTCGTTGTTGTGCACAAGATAAAGTAGCCTAGTGTGGCAATAATAATCATATTAAATTACATTTAAATAGATTGCATCTAAACTCACATTTTTTTATTTACTAATTTAAATATAAAACATTAAGATCAGTCTAACCTCAATGTAAACCAGGTCCTTCTTCTCGTTCTCAAGAAATTTCAGGTGCTTGAATCGCTGGTCCAGTGCTGAAGAAAGGAGGTAGATACTGCCGGGTTCCAAACTTAACAGTTGCCATCTGCTGTCGATCTCCGTGACGAGGGTCTTCTTCATTTCTCTGATGGCAGGGCTGTCATCCTCCTCCGGTGACAGGTGGCGTTTCTTCAGGTTGAAGAGCATTGGCACTGTTGCAGACAACGATAGGTTTGCCTCCTGTGAAAGTAGTTCTGTAAGTGTGATTAGGGGCCCCAGTACTTCTGCTGTCTCCTGTGCCAGTTTCCACTGGTCTGCTGTCAAGTCAGGTTGCGATCTCCTTTCTTCGTGATGCTGGGATCTGACAAAACAGCTGTCACTGGCCATCGTTGCTCCACCAGTCGGTTAAGCATTTCACACGTAGAGTTCCAACAAGTAGCGACATCTTGAATTAGTTTGTGCGCTACAACGTTCTGCTGCGTTTGTTTCTCTTTCAAAGCAGCTGTTGCCTTTGCACTTTTTTTGAAGTGTCCCACGAGATTCCTGGCAGCCGCAACTGTGCGACGTATTCGGTCCTGTTTTAGAGCTGTATTTATGCACAGCTGTAGCGTGTGTCCTGAGCAGCACACCCCTTGAACGTTGCCCCATTTCTCCGGTTCTTTCTTCAGCATCTCGGTGCACAGCTTCATATTGCTGGCATTGTCGTGAACAACGGCTACTCGCTTATAATTTGGAATGGCGAATGCGTCAGCGGCATCTCCAAGCTGTTGCGCAATGTTGATTGCCGTATGGCTCTCCTCAAATGCTTTTGTTTCCAAAACGAAATCAGAGAGTTCCCACTCCTGAGTTTTGAAGTGACAGGTGACCGCCATGTACGCCTCCATACTCACCGAGGTCCAAATGTCCGTTGTGAAACTCACGGCTGCTGAGTTTGCAACGATAGCAGAAATTTGGCCTCGCAAGTCGCTGTACTTTAGAGACAGGGCGTTTGAAATACTGGAGCGGTTTGGGACAGTGTAGTTGGGCTCCATCTTCTTAATTAATTTTCTGAAGCCTTCGCCTTCAACTACATTAATGGGTCTCATATCTATAGCGATGAACTCCACTATGGCATCTGTTATTTCTCTCTTTCTTTTCTCCGTTATTGGTTTTCGGAATTGTAGGAGCTGCTGTGAAGTTTTTGGTGTAGTTGAGGATGTTGATGGCTGCGAACGCCATACCAGGGGATGTACCTATAGACAGCATGTTATCGTTATTTTCCAAGAAAATTAATTTAAAGTTCTCCCACACAGATGAAGTCCTCGGCATTTTTGTCTTTTCGCTGAACGGTGAACGGTCTTTCGTGACGGTTATGACGTTCAACTCATGGGCGGTTTGGGGCACGTGACGTGACGTCGCAGTAAAATCTCAAAGTCTCCTATATTTCGCAATAGATTGATTCAGATTGATAATAAGGGTAAAATCCATTATGTTTCTATTATTCTATTTTCCACAATGCAGCTTAACCCAAAATACAAGCTCAGGCATGCACTTCTGTCTGTCCATACAAACTCCGCTGTTCTGCGCTCTTTTGAAAAAAAAAAAAGAATATCCGAATGTCACATTTTCAGATCGATTACCAACCCACCGAATCGAATATTCGAATATTCTAGTCCAGCCCTAGTGGAGTGACACTTAATCAAGACTAAAAGGTGGAAAAAAATATGAAACATAGAAGAGAGGACTTACCTTGGGTCTAGCCATGGTGCTAGCAAACAGCTGTGTGGTGTCATTTCTGCTGTGTCATGTTACTCTGTTTGTTCTCTTCCTCTGCCAGGCTAAAAAGGTTTTGTTTACAGGGTTACATGCATGTTGTGAGACACAACTTCAGTGCATAATTACTATTATTTAAAATGTTGATGGTTACAAGAAATGTTTTAATAATTACAAGACAAATACCAACAAAATCATACCAAACTTTTTTAACTGTAATATTTTACATGCAAGTTGGTCATCAAGAAGGTGAGACAAGAGAAAAATGCCATTTTAGGGGGTGATCGAAAGCTATTTGATATTTTAAATAATATTTTGGAGCCACTGTTTTTGCAAATATATTTACATTTTGTCTCAGGACAAGTATAAAGTGAATCCCACCCGGAGATCTCGCATCAAAAGTGGAATAGAGCCTTATAAAAGCAACAGAGAAAACACTTTATTTATGTTAACAATATTTAACCAGTATTGCTGTCGGCATATAGCTTGTTAGCTTAGCTTGTCACGCTAATTAGCCAGATACGAGCAGCTGCAAGCTGCTAACGATGCTAAGTTAATGTGAGTTGGTGTGTTCTAATCAGAGCTTTAAGGAGTCAAAGACAAGTCAGCAAGAAGAGAGAGTCAAAATGTATTAGATCAACCTTAGTGCATAAGCGGAGGTAGTGTGGGTGCATGGGGCAGCCGACCTCAAATGAAACATTCATGTCTCTTCATTCATGGATTCAACAATAAACCACCACAAGAATGACAATTACCAACAAACACACTTGATTCTCAGGAGATACATCATAATAAGCATAAATCATAAGGTAACATTTGTATTTCAAACAAATGGCAAACTTATTAGCACATTTAGCACAACAAATTCCCTTCACCCTGATGCATCATTGGAATTCCGAGGGGACAGACGTCAATCAAGCCACTCTGCCATTGTTAGCACATTAATCCGTGTATGGTTCTTTCTTTCTTTCTTTCAGTTTCAAAACCAAATTGAATAAACCAAAAAAACAAGTCGTTTCCCCGTTATAAAACCAGAACAGAAAACAAACAAGAAAAAGGCATCGGTTTTTGTTTTTCTGTTTTAAAAACAAATCGGAAAAATATTGAAAATATTGTGTCCGTATAGTGTAGCTTTGTGTGTTACACTTAATAAACCTGCAGCAGATACATGTGGGTGAGGGCGGTGCCTGATTAAATGTAATTAAGATGAGCTTGAACATCAACATATGTGGCTTTTTAGTTAGAAAAACAGGAGACTCACCGTTCAGTTTGTAGGTCACTAGCAACAGGAACGGAAACGACTCAGAAGTTGCCTAAGAATCTTCCAGTTTTTAAGATTTCTTCAGTATCAAATTAATTCAGTGATAGTTGTCAGTACATCCAATGGTACACAGCAAACATGAACTGTTATTAGTTAATCCGTCAAGCTGTATTAACAAACATACACATTAAAAGGTTCTGGTAGTTTTTGTTCAGCTTCTCTACACTGTTTCCACCTGACCTTTTTTTCTTTGTGAGTTGGAAGAATTTAGAAAGTTGCGTGGTGCTGCAGAGAGCCTCCAGCTGCAGTAGGCACATGGATTAGGCTATGCGTAAAACAGGAGCATCGGACTTGATCCAGCCAGAGGGAATGACCACTGACTGTCCAGTGTGCCGGTTCCACTGGCAACACAACGCATATTAGGTCTACAGGGTAGGGAGCAGTGCACTGGAGTGTACAGGGAGAGGAAGTTGTGGGAGCAACCTGATGCTGTGGACAGTCGGTGATCTTTCTCTCCGGCTGGATGAAGCCTGACGCAGACCACAGCTATTGCAAACAACAGGCGCACGGGTTCAGCAGCCAGTTAGTTTGAAAACTAGTAGGAATACAACACCGGTCACAGATAGAACAAAACGCAGCTGCTTTGTTTTTCTGTTTTGGTTTTTGCTTATGTTTTTCTGTTTTAAAACCATCTGTTTTTTTGGTTTTTCCGATTTGGTTTTGAAACAAAAATAACCAAAGAACAAACCATACACAGATTCACATTGATAAGCTGATGGTGAAATACACTATTCACAGTATCGTTACATTGCCAGACTGCTGTCTCCACAGGAGGCAGCTAGATTAACTTGTGACCGCTGTTCATACACTGTAGACCAGTTTGGAATGTTAATGGTTACCAACACACATTAAAAACCTATTCATTGAAAACATTGCATTGCATCGCTACAAATCAATAAGGTAATCTGTAATATGTAATCATGTCAGAATAGTAAAGATCCTGCATCAGTTGCACAATAAAATAACGATGTCTTTTTCAGACCGAAACACAGAAGTGAGGTATTTGCACTGCTTACAACCCACGCAACACAGATTGGTCAAACAGAAAGTCATTTTATTCAGGACAGACACAGGAACAAACAGGAAGACCATTTTAGAACCAGAAATGACCTTCATTGCCAAGTAACATTAGTTTACATGAATTTATACAATTATTTGCTTTGGTAAACAAAATCACACATAATTCAAGCAGGCTATAAACTGGACAAGTTAAGGAAAACAATATGCGTTGTGTGGCACTGAAACATATGCCACTCACTGTGGGGAGCAGCAGGCTGGACATAAGACGTCCACTAGCTGACTGGCTAGCTAGCTAGCTATGTTACTCTTTACAGCCCCCCGAAGCCAATTACCCTTACCACAACCACCACCGAGTGTGTGCCTAAACCTTATTATTATTGACTATATGTATATATTGTTATTGACTATATGCATGTCGACCGGGTTAACCCTAAATGTAAATGCTCCGTACTTGTATAGCGCCTTTCTAGTCCTAAGTGCTCAAACGGAAACTAACAGTCACACACATTCATACACTTGGCGGAACAGCCACCAGGGGCAATTCGGGGTTCAATGTCTTGCCCAAGGACACTTCGACATGCAGCCTAGGGGGAGCCGGGGATTGAACCGCCGACCTTCCGATTAACGGCCAACCCGCTTCTACCTCCTGAGCCACAGCCGTCCCCTACACTGCCGACGTGCTAGCAGACATGGTTAACCTCCTTTGTGTTACTGTATATTACCACCACCACTCCACTAGATGCCGCTGTCTCAAAGAACTAGTATCCTAGAACTGCGTTCCCAGGATTGCAGGGTCCTGAAACTGCAGCCTCGGTACTGCAGCTTCATACTATTGAAACCGTTTGGAGCCAAGCGGGAAGCTTCCGGTCTACAGTATGAAGCGTAATGCGGAAGTCCCTGAAACCTGCATTCTATAGAAAATCCAGCAGGGGCTGACTCTTCTGGTTGCAAAAGAAGTCCGGCTCCATTAGAAATAATGGGAAATGTTTCTAATTCTCAGCTGAATAATTACCCCAGTAAACACTTTCCTGATGAGTTTATGGTCTCAGTCGCTAGTTTCAAGTCTTCTTCAACACAGCATGATGTTCATTTAGTAAATTATGGTCCCATTTATTTTAAAATCCACAAAGCAGCTGTATGTTTCAAGGCGGTATTATCTATGATTGACAAGTCGTTACCATAGCAACCTGTCAATCAGGCTAGAGCCGACTCTCGGCGGTACCCTCGGCTTAACCAGCACCATTGAAAAGCTTATTAGGAGTTGGCTGTTCACTTTCTCTGTCAGCCTGTTAAAATGACAGTTCACGTGAGTTACAGTCGCACCTAGCTAAGCAAGCTAGCTAGCTCCGCACACGGCCGTTAGCACCGCCGTATCGTCACTTCCGGGCACTTCCTGTTTGCAAAAACTCGTCATGGTGGCGGCCACAAACCAACGGTTGACGTCACGATGACTACATCCATTTCTTATATACAGTCTATGTCTCAAGCACAATGTACATTCAATCTGAAAAAAAACAAAAAACAATTTTAAAAAAGAATGCACCCTCCATGAAAGCCTGTTAAAGTAAAACAATGCATCGTACCCACTGATCCACTGAGGTGTTCCCTGCTCCACTTTCTCTCAGTCCACAGATGTTCTTGTCAGGTTGTCCAATAAGATATTATAATGTCAATATGCAGAAGTTTTGGTGAAGTTGTATACATTGCTTGAAGCTTATCCTCCATGAGTC
Source organism: Lepomis macrochirus (assembly GCA_024633595.2). Taxonomy (NCBI): domain Eukaryota; kingdom Metazoa; phylum Chordata; class Actinopteri; order Centrarchiformes; family Centrarchidae; genus Lepomis; species Lepomis macrochirus. Next base: position 254,333 of record JALXJV020000022.1, read on the forward strand.
TCCTGGCCATTTCTCCTTTTCTTCATACAGTCAGTATGTATTATTAATGATGGGAGTTTCACTGACCATTTATAGGAAACTATAGGCGTTTAAAGGGTGGAGCTCCCTCACATGCGCCACATTTCAAGTTGATAGTGATTTATAAAGGAAACACTGCTTACAGGTTCCCGTACACATTGGCAGATGGCCGCCAGATGGTCTGCTCGAGGTTCCTGCCTCTTAAAAGGAAGTTTTTCCTTCTCTGTGTCGCCTAATGCTGCTCTTGGTGGTAATTGTTGGGCTTCTGTAAATAAGTTCAGAGTACGGTCTAGACCTGCTCTTTATGAAAAGCGCTGTGAGATAACTGTTGTTGTGTTGTGTAGGTGTCGTTAGTTTGGTCAGTAGAGCGCAGGCCTTTTAGTCGGAGGGTTGTGTGTTCGGTCCCCTTTAAATTAACTATGAAGAGACGGTTTTGCTACTGGTGCCAGGCCCAGGGGAATCTGGACAAGCAGCAAAGCTTACACAGGCTAGGAAGCACTGATTAGCCACTGTGGATTGATGAGAGAGGATCAAAGTTAGCATCTTGCTCAAACCACAGCTCGTTTAATCTGACTACACTTTTTTTTTAATCTCTGCTTAAATGCACTTAATGTGCAATTAATACTAAACATTTTACAAATAAACAACAAATGATGTAATCAATCTGACAAAATACAATATATAAAACATTCTGCCTTAAGGAAAATAAGCATTCATGACATCAAAATAATTTAACAGATATTCCACATGACTGATATTGACTCAAAATACTCCACTTGCCTATGATACCTTTGATACTGTCTCACATATTAACACATTATTTAATTTCTTTTCATTTTAACACTAGCATGAAATACACTTAGAGTACATAACCTTGCACACTTACGCATTTCTTGTACGTCACACTCTGTCATACACTTGCAGTTGGTGCTACCAAGACAAGTTAGTGTGTGACCAGCAACTAGTTTGAATATGGTGTCTTTGACCAGTTACTCACTATGGCTGGCTAAAAATCTTAACCTCTATAACACATTTTCAGTATGTAACAAAATGCAAATGTTGCTCACGCTTACAAAAAATTGTGTGAGACTGAAGTTCATGGAAAAAAAAACACTTATCAAGACTACGCTCGTTAGAACAGTGAGCTACAAAATGAAGCTTGCTACACTCAAAACACATCTCGAAATCATCTTTAAACTATACAGAACAATTAATACTGCATTGACATTACATACTGATCCAAGCTAAACATAGAAAAACAAGTTTTACTGTACCTGTGGATTGATAGAGAGATGACCAAAGTTAGCGTCGTGCTCAAGCCAGAGCTCGTTTTTTTTCTGAGCTGCTCATGAGCAGAGCTTGTAGCTACAGTCTCCCTACTTGATCCACAGCAGTGAAAGAGCGCCATCTACTGACAAGCAACTGTGTTACCTTTACGTAAATACTGTGTGGGGGGAGGTGTCTGTTTACATAAAACTAAACATAAAGCATTTCCAACCTACTACATTTCACATGCTCATAATAAAGTATGTGCTGGAGTGTGTGCGTCCCGGCGAGTGATCCACATCCATCAACCTATGGACATTTTCATTTCCCAGCATCCCCAGGCAGAGGAAATTTCTGTGCTTCTCATTCAGGGGACTCCAATCTTCTGAGGCTTGTTAAAGATGTGTGTCAAGTACAAAACAGACTCTTTTGAATGTCTTTCTGAATTAGTCAAAGTAAAAGCTTCTTATTCAACTCGAAATAAAGCACTGCTGCAAAAAACATTTATTTTGTAAGCACAATCACTTAAGAGGAAGTGATTTTGTGAGTAAATGCTGCTGTCATGATCTATTCTTTTTACCAGTCTCTTTCAAAGTATTTATTTATACAGCCAGCAGTCGCCTCTTGCTTACCACTGCTACAGGTAAAACCAATGTGAGAGGTTTAATTACAGCTACTTTAAAGTACTGTGGCACATAGCCTGTTGTTAAAGACAAATTGATCACATCTAGTAGAGAAGTGCTGACTAAGGGAAAAACGTCTTTAAGCAGCCTAGTCGGGATGGGGTCTAAGAGGCAGGTTGATGATGTGGATGAAAAAATTATTGAAGTTAGGGAAGCAGTCTAAACATATAATTGGTTTTACAGCTGTTTCTAAAGTTCCTGAGTTTAGAGATAAGTCGGTGCCAGGTTAGGTCATGTCTTGGTGGATTTTGTTTCTAATAGCTAGAATTTTACCAGTAAAGAAGCTCATGAAGTCGTAACTACTGAGAGCTATGGGAATACTTTGCTCAATAGAGCTGTGACTTTCTGTCAGCCTGGCTACAGTGCTGAAAAGAAACCTGGGGTTGTTCCTATTTTCCTGTATTAATGACGAGTAGTACGCTGCTTTGGCATTACGGAGGGCCTTCCTATAAGTTTTAAGACTATCTTTCCAAATTAAACGAGAATTTTCCAGTTTGGTGGAACATCAATTCCTCTCAAGTTTCTGCGATATTTGCTTTAATTTGCGAGTTTCAGTATTATACCATGGAGCTAAGCGTCTTTGGTTTAGTATTTTCATTTTTAGAGGGACTACAGAGTCGAGTGTTGTTCGCAGCGAGCCTGCAGCACTATCAACAAGATGATCAAGTTGGGATGGGACTGAAATTAGCATAACAGTCCTTTGTTACTTTGTGACCTGATAATGAATTTAGAGCTGATGGAATCGCATCCTTAAATTTAGCTATAGCACTATCAGACAGACAACAATCCACTACCATGTTGGAGCATATAAACCCATCCCTGAGAGCATACCTTACTCTCGTCGTTGCAGAGCTGAGCAGCATCCCCGTATATGTACTGTATACATGTATTGTTAATCTTCCACCTCCTCTATCACCTGTTCACCTCTACTATTACACAACATTTCACAACATTAACAGTTAGCCTTGAGGTGAGATGGAAAAAAACATTACATAAGGAAACAGTTGTTTGCTTCTCTTCATCATCTCTGGGTGATTTTTGATTGGAATAATATGCTTTCCTAACAGTTTCCCTATGTAACACAGCCTGAGGCCATGGTGAAAGAACATGTTGGAGAGTGGTTTTGCTCTGTCGCTTTCCTCTCCTCTTTATTCTCACACAGAGAGAAAAACAACAGCATCACACCAGAGGAGGTAGCAGACAGGATGGAGGGAGATGTTAGCCACCCAGCATGCAAATATCTGATTTACAGCTTTACATGTCCTGCACCGTGATCAAGTGCTATTGATTGAGTCATGAATGAAGCTGAATCAATGAGTGGAGACCTTCAGCAGGACTTGATGTTAATAAATGTGTCGGAGCAGTGGGCGTCCAAGGTTTAGCTCTCTGCCAGTCAGGTCCCATCTCTTGCAGCTCTTTGTGCTTCTCCTTTGAATGCTACTTAACCTTCTCCCACCCTTGCTCTTTGTGTAGGCGGCGGGAAGGAAGAGTCTGTGGGTGTACACAATGTCACAGGGTGGGTGTTTTTCTCCTTAACCCTGAGGGAAAGAAATAAATAGTTGCTATGTGGAGTAGTTGCCAGATATGTTTTTACAGCTAATAAATGTAGCACTAATCCAGCTGACTGTGTCTCACAATGTCAGGAATAGTGTTGCCTAAACGATGTTTGATTGAAGCTTTGTACCTAACTTACTCAAAACGTAAAAAAAGTTTGAGTTGAATGAAAGACTGTTCTCCACCATTAACATGTTAATATGTAACATTGATGGTGATGATTTCTGTTTCCCAACTTAAGTCATCATTGACCTGCCAGGCGTCTGTATGATACTCTAGGCTACAGAATAGATGCTCAGCGGCTCTGGAACACTCTGGAATCCTTCCACTTCCACATCATCACCCAGGTCCTCAAATGGGAGCTGAGCATCATAGTTTCACCTGGTGTACTGGTCTACTGATATACTTAAATTTGAGACGCATCATTATACCTGTTCCTCTCACGTTCAGTTTTATTTTGATATTAAACATTATCTACATTCATGATCAAAAGTTTATATCAGTAATCTTAATTATGTTTTTCATAGATATAGCACAGAAACTGGAGAGGAAAGGTTATTTTAAAACATTTCAGTACTTCGGAGTTTACTGACAGAACCAGACAAAAGTTTGCGGATGTTCCACACATTCTCACGTCACATTTATTTTTATACGTGACTGATCGGTGACAGAGGGTCACATACTACACGAGCTGACAGTGGCTGAGCCCCCTGACTCCAAACCACGTTTTGTCAAGAAAACATATGAAATGGGAAATGACGCGAACATACACACAAAACAGTTGTTTGTTATTATAAGATAGCAATTATAAAGACAAAGAATCTGGGTGAAAGAATGGATTAGCACACGCAGGTAGCAGGAATTCTCTGACCTACAGAGAGAGCTGGAGGGGAGTAAAAAGTGATTTGCGGTGAAAAAAGTAGCTGCCTGCTCTGCCAGCTGCCTGCTCTCATTGGCTGGATGTGGATGTCGAGTCGGCCGAGTCCACCAGATATTTGGCATGCTAGATATCTGGCAGACTTTGGCAATGTGTCAGAAATGTGTCGGGGTGTCACAGTTCATGGGTGTACGAGGCAGGTTGTAGGACCCAAACGCAGGACACGGAGGAGTGGAGCAGGTAAGGTTCAAAAGGTTTATTTTAACAAAAACAAAAGGCGAGCACACTTACTGGTTTAGTGGCTGCTAAACAGAGTCCAGAGACTAAATCCAAAAATCCGAAATCCAGAACACAAAAGAACAAGGAAGACAAGCACACTGCAACACCAAGGGTAATCCACAAACAGCGAGAAACGGAAGGCACAAGAGCACAAGCACATGAACAATGATCCGACAAAGACAAGACAGAAACACCAGGTATATATACACACAGGGACTAACGAGCAGGGCGGGAGCAACACAGGTGACGGGAATCAGGGATGATGAGCACAGGCAGGGAGAGAGAGAGAGAGAGAGAGAGCGCAGAGGAAAACAGAGACACATGCAGAGGGATCACAGGGGAAACACAGGTACAAAATACTAGACAATACAGAACTCCAAAACCCAACATATCAAAATAAAGAATACAAGAACCAAGACTAAGACAAGTAACCAAAACCCCCCAACAGAACACACACAGAACAGGATCGTGACACGGGGAGCTGTTTGAATGTGTCGTTGAGTAGTTCACACATAAAGACTGCCGATCTGCGATTGCCGAGCGGCAAATCGAGCTAAAAATAGTGTAGTGTGAGCTAGGCTTAAGGTGCTAACTGCAAAGGATACCTGCCATGCAGACTGGAGGAGATGGGGATCTTCCAATGAGCAAGTAAACCGCTCTACCTCCTGAGCCTCAGACGCCCCTGCGTCCTTGTGAACGTATACTGTGTACATATATAGTATATATGTATGGTTAATGTACATTGACATCAATTTGTTATTGCCTGTATTTATCGTCATACAGCAAAATTATATATTCTTTATTCAATATTATATTTTCTGTGGTCACCTCTCCTGTGAAGTCTGAAGCAGGAGAGGGAATGCTATGGTTTTCCTGCTAGTGATATACTGTGTGTGTTCTGTCGCCTCCATAATGACCTCAATCAGCATCAACCATCCTCACATCTTCGTCTCCAGAATTTTCTGACAGCACCGTATTGTTTTTTGTTCCATTTGATTTCCAGACTCTTGTCAAGCAAACATCTGCTTTGCAAGAGCTTGAAAGACTATCAGCGAGTGGTTAAACTCAAATCATGGGTTCACCTTTGTCAAAGAACATCTGTTATACCAGCTTTCGACTACAGTGAATGAAATAGTGTTGGAAAAGGTCAAAGAGAACTCTCTTTAATAAGATGTATTGTAGCAGACATGGACACTGGTAGTCCTCCCGTTTGTCTAACTTTGATTTAGTGAAATAGAACAGATGTCTTTGTTCACGTGCTGTAAGGAAGAGGAGTCTAACTTTGCCAACAGATTCTAGCAGGCATCTTGAGATACTGTATCTGTCAGGACATTATCCCAAAGAGATGACGCGACAGTATTATTCACCGACTGTGTGTCAAGACAGAGTTTTTGCATGTTTTAGCATTAATGAGATCTTTGGAAGGATCCAGATCCTCAAAAGTGTCACTTCGGACCACTAAAGCTGATATGCTCCCTCTGGCTCATAACACTTAATTTTTTGTTCCTTGAGGAAGTTCACCTTCATATCTGATCTGCTGCTTCAGCACATTTGACAACTGAAAAAACAGAATTGGGGGTAGAGTCTGTAGCAGCAGACAAATTGCTGTGAAATGAAGAAAACGAGCTGGTGTTGTCAGATTGCTGTAATGCTCTAAGCTATGTAGACATATTGAGCTCCTGATGAGAGAAAGCCTTCTTCCTCTCTGGGGGGACTCCCATCAGCCAGAATTGCTGTTCATGAACAAGCCCATAAAAATGTAACTATCATCCAAGCACAATGAATCATTCATTACTCTAATAAAACATGTAGTTATTGTAGCAGGAACGCAAGGAACAAGGCCCTGTTACACTCAAAGGTGCTGAACTGTTATAATTATGTGTGCCCTCGAATCTGTGCCTCATTAAACATACAGCTCGGAATCACGGTAAATGAGAGTAATGTAAACCTCATTTGTGATACACTAACAGAGATATTCTTGATCATTTTCTTGACAGCTGAGTGTGAATCACTCTGGGGGGAGGTTCCCCTACATATGTGCCAGAGCTATATTAACAAATGCTTTGAGAATTCACCCCAAGAGTTAAAAAAAATGATGATTTAGTCACTGGAAAGATTTAAGAAAGCTCTCAGTCATAACAGGCCTTTAATTCCAGCTTTGCCTTCAAATTCGCTCTGATTGGAGTGTTTTTGAATCTGCTTTTACAGACTTGTATGAACTCACTGACATTGACATCTGTTAGATTTTATGAGGACGAAGCTAACTAAATACTCTGCACATAACAATTAAAAAATAGGTTGCTGTATTGCATGCCTAACAATGTAATTTTCCTGAGTTCTTTGCCACCCTCTCCATATTTAGAAAAACAATTGTTATAGCCAGTTCTTCTCTCAGAGCCTTGTGGTTCCAGATAGGGTTTGAACAAAAGCAATGATAGCTTTACTGTCCAGTAAGGACAGGTGCGGGCCTCAGTAATCTAAAATCTTACAATGCTTACAATATTGTTACTTATTTAACACATTTGTGCAGTCTGTAGATGATGACAAATCAAATTCATTACACCAGTTCCATAGTCATAACTTACCTTGAAAACGCATGAGGGTCCTGTGATCCCAATATTCCCCCTTTTGGTCCCATAGTGATGTCTGAGCCTGAGAGCACATGTGTCCATGTAACAAAGTTTATTTGTCAGTTCATTCAGGTTTGTAACATTTGGGCAGATCACTAACCAACTGGGCACTGGTCAAATCTATTTATCTTGGCTAAGCAAGCTCAACAAGTAAATCAAAAATTACAAAACAAAATAAAGAAAACATAATGACAATAGCATTACTATGTAACCAGTGCTTCTCAGTTACTTGTCAGGTTAGTGAGAACAGGAAGATTAGTGCAGAGAGTAGCGAAGAAAATGAACCTGTGTTGAAAAGGACGTGTATGATAAGCTGTGTGTTAAACTGGTGTGTCCTAAGCTAGTGGTTGCACTAGTAACCTGGCCTGACTGAGAAAATACAAGGAGCTGGTCCAAGTGTACTTGCAAAGATAGACAGTGGTGTCTGAGTCCAATCAGAATTTAGGCTTTTCTCAGCTAATAGTAGGGTGTCTAAGTGTTCAGGAATACTGAGTTTGCTGCTGTTGCTAACAAAATCAAATTTGCCTATGTAACTGTAAGAAAAGTAAGTTATGCTAAGCTAGCATCTTACTGTCAGTACAGTGTTAACTGGTTACTAGCTCTGGCAACTCTGGTTAACTATGACTGTGAGAAACGAACTCTGGAGCTCCTGTGCTTTAGGTTTATTTTAACACAGGGTTGTAACGCTCTGGGTAGCTGCCACTGTCTGATGGTTTATGACCATGTTCTGAACTGTGGTCAGAGATGCTGTGGTCATTGTATAAGTAGTCTATTCATAGTTTTTAGTCACGTGACATGCACGGTGACCTGGAGGGCAAAACAACAGACCGCGACTCCCCCGTTGAGACACCGCAAAAGCTGTCAAATTTTATTTGTATTACCTTTCAACTCAAGAAAAAGAAAGATATGAACACAATCTGCATGTATTGGGCATATCCATGTAACGTTACAGCACCCGAAGCCACATTTCTACCGTTGCAAACTGCCAGGTCCCTGCCGCCGCTCGACTGCGGTAATGTTTACTTTTAACTTCTGGGGAATCCCTCACCTTACACAGCCCAGGGTGGTCTCCTCCTCGATTAGTAAATCCGAAAGCACAACAACCATCCAGAATTTTGGCAACACAAAGTAACAAACTCAGTGTATCACTTGCATATTATTTGGCAGGGCAGAGGAAAACCATGTCTTTTTTACCCTCCAAGCGAGCGTTTTCTTTGGAATGTGACGTCACGTAAAAACAATGAATTGGCTGGTCATACTGCTGGGCTAAAATTTCTACTGTAAGAATGTTTATCTCTACGCAGTTGGTGGACATGGAGGTTACACTCAGTGTGTTACCATAATTATGCAGATGACACACAGATTTACATCATACCAAACATACATACCACGATTTACATACATACCAAATCACTATGGTGATATGACTATGATCCCATAGTCATATCACCAGGCTGAGTAACTGTTTTGAACAGGTCAACGGTTCGATGTGGTAGAATTTTCTTCAATTAAACAAAGATAAAACTGAAGTTAATGTTTTTCGAGCCAGGGAGGAATGATTGAAAGTCAGTGCTCGACTTAGCCTACTATCACCTGAAGAATATATCAAGGATTGAAGGACTGATCAGCTGCAGCTGATTCAGAACGCTGCTGCTCGAGTCCTCACTAAGACCAAAAAAGTGGATCACATCTTTGTGACCTCAAAGTTTTGAGGTCTTTACTTTGGCTTCCTGTATGTCAAAGAACTGATTTCAAAATCCTGCTATTAGTTTGTAAAGTACTAAATGGTTTAGTGGCCAAAATACATTTCTGATCTTCTGCTTGGTTATGAACCATCTAGACCTCTCAGCAGTGTTGGGCAGTAGCGTCGCTACAAGTAGCGCTGTTACTAGTTTAACTACATTACTCAGTAGCTTGGTGGTAGCGTCGCTATTTTCTGAATCAAATAGCTTTTCAGTAACGAAGCTCTTTTATTGACCGAGTAGCGCGGTAGCTTCCACACACGCTACATTTTCCCAAGCATTTCTGATAGATCAGTAGTGACACCGCCACACACACGGACCTGTATGTGTAGCAGGCAGAAGCACTTCTCTGTGATGGTGACATCACGCACCGATCCTTGGGTTGATGTTTGCGACGTTGCTGCAGAGGAATAAAGACACGCAGTGACGGAGTGTCTTTCTCTCTCTCTCTCGCTCTTTCTCTGTCATGAATGTATAGGTTGTTTGTGTTGCAATGGTGCCAGAGCACAAAGTCACATATAAACTATAAAAATATACAATTAATAAATAATTAATTAATTAAATTAATTAATAATATGATAATTAAGTTGCTTTATACAAACAACAATGGTTCTCCCTTTGTTGCATGAGGAAGTACATTAGGCAGCAATGACATGGCAGTAAGTAGGAGAGTTTCTGTGTCTGATTTAGCTCTCTCACACATTGGAGCAGGTTTTTAGTCTTTCTTCTGTTGCTACTGTGGAATGAAGTTGGTTCAATATAAACTAGGCCTATGTTGTGTGTGTGAGTGTGTGTATATAAATATTTATATATAAATGACCTAACTATAAACTATTGAAAAATTAAAAGTAGCTTATATGTAACTAAGCTACTTTTGCCACGTTGCTGTAGCTTAGCTTGCTACATTTCACTGGGGGGTAGCTTCTGTGTAGTGAAGCTTCATTTAATGTACATTACATTACATTACATTTACTCATTTGGCAGACGCTTTTATCCAAAGCGACTTACATTTGAGGACCGTAATGTAGAGTAGCTAGTAGCTTAGCTCACTACATTTTCCAAGTAGCTTACCCAACACTGCCTCTCAGGTCGTCTGGGTCAGGTCTGCTTTCTGTCCCCAGAGTCAAAACTAAACAAGGAGAAGCAGCGTTCAGTTATTATGCTCCGTATATCTGGAACAAACTACCATAAAACTGCAGGTCTGCTGAAACTGTCAGTTCTTTAAATTAAGATTGAAGACTTTTCTTTTTACCACTGCCTTTAACTAATATATTGATAACTTACACTGCATGGTAACTTTTACTGTCCTGTTTTCTTTTCTTTGCTTTTAGATATTAACAGTATTTAAAAAGCTTAGTGCTCTTTTGATTCTACAATCTCACACGGCTGATCCTCACTTAACAGAGTCAAGTAGAATTACAAGGATTACATCCCCTGTTCTGTCCGCTGTTGACTTGTTGACAGGGCCTGCTGTCAACCTCTTTTACCAGAGTTTGTAGCATGGACAATCTGGATTTACAGTGACAACTGTATCTAAGGAAGGGTTAGAGTCCCCTTAGGGTTAGAGTCCCTAAGTGTTAAAGGGTTAGAGTCCCCTTAGGGTTACAGTCCCTAAGTGTTAAAGGTTTAGAGTCCCCTTAGGGTTACAGTCCCTAAGTGTTAAAGGGTTAGAGTCCCCTTAGGGTTAGAGTCCCTAAGTGTTAAATGGTTAGAGTCCCCTTAGGGTTACAGTCCCTAAATGTTAAATGGTTAGAGTCCTCTTGGGGTTAGAGTCCCTAAGTAAAAAAAGGGGGATAGAGTGGGAGATGGAGAATCAAAGGAGTAAAATAAGCAAAGGTGAGAGACCTGCCTGTTTTTATTTTCTATTTAACTTTTAAACTTTTATATATTTCCCTGTTGCTTTTATGTTTTATGTAAAGCACTTTGTTGTTGAAATGTGCTATACAAATAAACTTGCCTTGCCTTGAAATGTGTCAGAATGTGTACATCATTTACCCTGCAGTATGTGAAAATGGAAATTGGATTATTGCGTTTTCATTTTTACTCAAATAACAACTTCATACTGTATGTTGAAACCTCTAAATGCTATTGTGGAATTACATTTTCATTTTTTTTTACATTATGATATGAACCTTTTTAAGTATGAATAACTCAATTAAGTTTAAAACCTCACCCACATTGGGAATTGGCTTAGCAGGCACAGACAATTGAATCGTTTTAACCGTTTGTTCCCCCCAATGACAACACAAATATAAACACACACTGTTATTGTTCTTGGAAGACTATTTGCATTTTAAGATGAGCTGATTTCATGAAATTTCATGAGACCAGGCTGATTGGTTTCATCTTCATGGTAATTTTGCAATTTGCAGTTATTTACTTTTCATGATATCATAACTTTAAAGGTCCTCACAGATACACACTTTTTTTTTAAACATCTACAGTCAAATTACATTATTATTCATCATCAGCTGGAATTATTCAAACAGCATGCTATAAAATGTACCACTCCTATACTCTGTTGTTGCTTTTTATGTATTAGATCTCATTTGCATATACAATACATTATGTTCATTGGAGCTGTTGGGGCCTCACCAGTGAGATTAATAGGATGCATTATTTTAAATGAAAATGCTTATTAGTGCTGATACTTCCCAGGGTGCCCGGCAATAGAAATTTTTCATCAGATGAGCTCCTGCTAAACACTGAGCTGCTGAAAGCACACCATCTTAAAGTAGAAATCAAGTAAGTTATTTGTAGAGGTTCACTTGCAAACAGACTATACAATTAAATGATAAACTGAAGCTCAGTAAACCAGAAATAAAAAAGTACATTTTTCCTGAAACTGTGTGTTTTCTATTAAGTGCATCAACATGAAATCAGATTGGACATGTTGACCTTTTATATACTATGTCTTGGTGACATTTTGAATGTGGTTCAGCTTTTTAAACTTGTTAAGTTGACACTTCGCAGGGTTGTGGCAGTGCTTCACCTTTAACCACACAGCAATTGATTTTGGGTTATGGCCTGATTGCTGTTAATGCATTTAACAGACAGTTTCCAAGAAGAAGCTGTAAAAACACAGTCATCTCTCTCAAGTCATACGGACTCACTATTTTTAACTCAGCAATAAGTGAATGAAGACGAAATAAAGACATTTAAGGTGTTGGACAGAACAAACAACATACTGATCATTCAGCTATTGTTAAAACTGTCATGTTATGTAAGTACGAAAGCCATGGTGTTATTAAAATCAGAAGTATTCATGAATGGGCTCAGAAATGTCTATGTGGATATTTTATAATGAAATGACATTTCAACCTATCACCAGACAAGAAATTCTGCAGCTATGGTATAGTTATGGAAACATCTTATTTGGCAAATAAGCATCGTAAAAGAAAGCGTTCCCCATTTTGGGAAATTCACTTATCAGCTTCATTGCCAAGAGTTAGATGAGAAGTTTGACAGCACACCACTGTCTGTACATTAAATATGAAGCACTTCTAAAAACTTAGCACAAAGATTAAAAGCAGGGGGGGGAAACTAGCCTGGCTCTGTCCAAAGCTAACAAAAAGCTCCTACCAGCATCTCTACAGCTCACTAAGGAACATGTTGTACCTTCTCCAAGGAAGGTTAAAATAAAGGGCAACTGGACTTGGTTTTAAGATACTCGAGTCGTCCCTCTCCTCTCTCCTCCTGTCGCTTCCTGCAGGTGTTCCTGGCTCTGGAGCTGTGGAGTCTGGATCCGTGGTTGAGAGTGTCCTGCTGCCCCCCGTGTTCCTGCTCGACGCCCTCTGCTACAGTTGCAACTGCTGTTACTAGTCCTATTGCTATTATTACTGTTATTATCATTAACACAACTATAAATATCTGTACCATTTTTCATTCCATTTTTCATTCAGTCTATATCATCATTACCTTTACTGTCTGTACCTCTGTGTATACTGTGTAGGCTGCCTCCCTCTGCTCTCTCTCTCTGTTCTTCTCTCTCTCTCTCTATCTCACCCCCAACCGGTCGAGGCAGATGGCCACCCACACTGAGTCGAGTGGTTCTGCTCGAGGTTTCTGCCTCTTAAAAGGAAGTTTTTCCTTGCCTGTGTCGCCTAGTGCTGCTCTTGGTGGGAATTGTTGGACTTCTGTAAATAACTTCACAGTATGGTCTAGATCTGCTCTTTATGAAAAGCGCTGTGGCATAACTGTTGTTGTGATTTGGCGCTATATAAATAAAATTGAATTGAATTGAAATTGAAGTATCTCCAACCAGGTCCAGTGGCCCTTGACTTTTACGTTCCTTGGATAGCCTAACTATACCTGCACAGTGTTAGGTTATTTATATAAATATATATAACAAAGCAGTCTCTCCAGACTCCTGACTTTTGATCTAATATCATATTCATAACAACAGCAGGGAGTATGGTTTAATGCCACCGGCTAAAATAAAAAAAAAGAAAAGAAAGAAAGTAATTCCCCACTTTTCAACTACTGTTTTTCTGCACATGTATTTACAAGAGCAGTATTCAGTATTTTTATAAAACACGTCAAGGATGGTGAGTTCAGTAACACAGTATAACGCAGTGTTACTTGAATTAGTAACGAGTAACGTACTTACTGGGTAACGCGTTACTTACCATGAGGTTGTCAAGGAGCCAGTGGAGACTCCTACTGACATCATCATGATATGCTGAATTGTCCAATTGGGCATTGAATTGAATGGCAAGCTGCCAATTAGAATGTACTACTTCCTGTGTACAAATAGGTTTTGGATGGAAGTTTTGGTCCGATTGTGTTACTCAAGTTCCACAATGGGAACAATGACCTTCTACTGTCTAGGTTATGTCTTGTGTGTCCTAAATGGTTTGGATATACCTCAGTGAAAAAGTGACACTGATGAAGACGGACAAACGTTCCTGGGAAATTGTCAAGTGTCACTGTTTTCCCAAACAGGCAAAATGACATGGCAAAACACATGTTGGATATTAACAATCATGATCATAATCAATATCACCTGTGTATTGAAACACACTTTCAGTACTTAGTTTACACCATGTTAAGATTTTTGAGCGGTTGCGTTCTATACAGAGCTGGCAACAGAATAGAGCCTGATCTTCTGCCAGCTGTCTGTTACTCGTTGCCAGAGTATTCTTCGCCTTTTCACGGTCCAGGGCTCCAGGGCGGCCACTAGTGCAGTTTTCCGCCGCCGAGGCCCTCGGGACGCGCTAGCCACCACCGAGCCTTCACCGTTCTGCCGGCCCCAAGGGGCGGCAGTCGGCCAGAGGTTCGGCTCCCAGACTGCAGGTCCTCGGCGGGTTTTTCCTGGCGGCCCGCTTCAGGAGACCATCCGAGACCGGCACGAGGCACTGGCCACCAGCCCCGAGGGGTTGGTCCCGCTGGCGGAGTTCGCGGAGGCTTGGCGGAGCATGACGAACATATCTCCGTAGGTCCTGCGCACCGTCATCGAGGGGTACAGACTGCAGTTCCAGGCCCGCCCCCTAAGATTCACTGGGGTGATCCAGACTACGGTATCAGAGCAACGCCTGGTGCTGGGACAGGAAGTTCGCTCGCTGCTTGAGAAGGGGGCCGTGGAGATCGTTCCCCCGCTGGCCAGCGAGTCCGGTTTCTACAGTACTTCATCGTCCCCAAGAACGACGGAGGCCTGCGGGTTCTGAACCGGTCTCTGAGGAGATACAGGTTCAAGATGCTTACCATCCCCGCCATCGTGAGTCACATCCGCTCCGAGGACTGGTTTGTCACCATAGATCTGAAGGACGCATACTTCCACGTCTCCATTCGTCCTTCCCACAGGAAGTTCCTGAGGTTCGCCTTCGGGGGCGTGGCGTACCAGTATCGGGTTCTTCCCTTCGGCCTTGCACTCTCTCCTCGCACTTTCACTAAGTGTATGGATGCAGCACTGGCCCCTCTGAGGCTCCAGGGCATCTGAGCACTGAACTACATCAACGACTGGCTCATCCTGGCGTAGTCTCGAAAGTTGGTGGTTCGACATCGAGATGTCGTTCTCGCTCATCTTCAATGCTTGGGGCTGAGGCTCAACGTGAAGAAAAGTGTGTTGGCACCCGCCCAAGGGGTGGTATGGAACTCGTTGACGATGCAGGCACACCTGTCTCCAGCACGTATCGAGTCCATTGTGAAGAGAGTGAGGCTGGGCCACACCATCACGGTGAAACACTTCCAGAGAATGTTGGGCCTCATGGCAGCAGCTTCCAGCGTGATACCTTCTGGTCTGCTGCACATGAGGACCCTGCAGTGGTGGCTGAAGACCAAGAGGTTCTCCCCGAGGGGGAATCCGTCTGATACGGGTTACGCACAAATGTCTTCGTGCCCTATCAGAATGGAAAAAACCTTGGTTCTTGTCCCAAGGACTCCAGTTAGGGTCACCTTGTCGCCGTGTGATCGTTTCGGCAGACGCCTCCCTCACTGGGTGGGGCGCGGTCATGGGCGACCGCTCAGCACAGGGGTTTTGGCAGGAGCATCACTCGTCATGGCACATCAATTGCCTCGAGATGCTGGCCGGGTTCCGGGCTCTGAGGAGCTTCCTGCCCGAACTCCAGGGTCACCACGTTCTTGTCAGGTCCGACAATATGGCAGTGGTGGCCTATCTGAATCACCAGGGGGGTCTGCGCTCGCGCCCTCTTTGCAAACTAGCGCATCAGATCCTCCTGTGGTCACAGCAGAGACTTCTGTCTCTCAGAGCGATGTTTTTCCCGGGGATTCAGAATCAGGGAGCAGACCTGCTGTCGAGACAGGGGCTGAGGCTCGGGGAATGGAGACTCCACCCAGAGGTGATGGAGTCATTGTGCGAAAGGTTCGGGCCCATAGACATGGATCTGTTTGCGTCTCTAGAGACTACGCACTGTCCCCTATGGTTTTCCCTGACGCCTCCGGCCCCACTAGGGCTGGACGCCATGGTGCAGACGTGGCCAAAGGCTGCGTCCCCCAGTCACTTTGCTCCTGGGGATCCTGGAGAGGGTCCGTCAGGATGGTATCCAACTACTGTAGCTCCATTCTGGCCAACCCGGGTGTGGTTCTCGGACTTGATGGCTCTCCTGGACGGTCCGCCATGGCAGGTCCCTCTGAGAAGAGACCTGCTGTCCCAGGCAGGGGGCCGGGTTCTTCACCCTTGCCCCGCCCTGTGGCAGCTGTGGGTCAGGCCCCTGAGGGGGCACAGTACCTAGAGGCGGGCCTAACGGCAGGAGCAGTCTAGACACTCCTTAGCTCCAGGGCCCCGTCCACACGGAGGATGTACGGCATAAAGTGGAATGTTTTCTCCACATGGTGCAAAGAACGCATGGTGGACCTGCCCGGTGGTTCAGGTGCTGGAGTTTCTGCAGGACCGTTTCTCTGCGGGCCTTTCTCCATCCACCCTCAAGGTTTACGTGGCAGCTATCTCAGCTTTCCACGCTCCTTCTAGGGATGGGTCTCTGGGGAGGCTTCCCCTAGTCGTACAATTCCTCCGTGGGGCCCAGAGGATGAGGCCTGCAACTCGCTCCAGAGTTCCCACCTGGGATCTGGCAGTGGTTCTTGAAGCGTTGGCTGAGGCCCCCTTCGAACCCATGGAGTCGGCTGAGGCCAAGTACCTGACCCTGAAAATGGCCTTTATCCTCGCTATCACCTCTCTGAGGAGGGTGGGGGACCTCCAGGCTCTGTCGATTTCTCCTCGATGCCTGGAGTTTGCCCCAGGAAACAGGAGGGCCATCCTGCACCCCTTTCCGGGATACATTCCCAAGGTGCAGTCCAACATGATGGGGCCCATGGTACTGCATCCTCCACTTCATGTGACGGCGGAGGACGGGAGACTTCATTTGCTCTGCCCTGTCAGAGCACTGAGTACATACACTCTGAGGTCCTCCCGGTGGAGGAAGGCAGACCAGTTGCTGGTGTGTTTCGGGTCCCCTAAGGCTGGGCTCCCGGCGTCCAAACATACCATCAGCAACTGGATTGTTCAGACTATCTCCCTGGCCTATCAGGTGCGCAATTTGCCTTCAAATTCTATAAGACGGCCAGTTCTATAAGACGGAATGAAAGAGAAGAGGAGGCATTACAGCTATTCAGTTGTTAAAATGTGTTGAGTATGTGTGTTTATCATAGAATTGGTTAAGACTGCAATTCATCACTTCAAGCTACACTTTTTATTTCCTTTTCTAAAAATTAGGCACTTTATTTAAATTTAGAAATTAAATTTAGAGTAGTTCTTATTTATCATCCCTCCAGTTTGATGTGAAAACTGAAATATTCTTTTGATTTGACAGTCTGTTGTTGACTAAAAACATGTTGATACAACTATACATCATGGTACTGAATGATAATGCGGGGTAGTTATTTTGATGTTTCAGACCTTTGCTTTGGGAAATTTTCTCTAACGTTTTAAGAAAATACTCCATAGGTTTGTTTTAGGGCTGTCCCTGACTAAGAATTTACATCGTCGAATCATATGTGTTTGTTTGGCGGTGATTAGGGAGGGTTGAACACGTTAGCTCCACTTTAATCTTGAGAAGCTGCAGATCCTATTTATTAGTCAGTGTAACTTAAACTGTACAATTGCAGCTAAACTGAGGCTTGTTGTTGACCATTTGTTCGTCTGCCATTCAACAGTCTTGTGCCAAGTTTTGTGTGCGTGACGTGCAGCCCACCACGTTGTTGTTCCTTGCGGGTCTGTTAATATATTATATAATATTCTTTGAGTGGTTCATCAATGGTGATAAATGTTTCAAACGTGAGGTGCAGACAACTTGTCACAACACCCGTGAAGCTGAGGCTCCGTCTCTTCAGCAAGTGTTCCTCTTCTGCTACTACACACATACACATGCGACGCACACACTAAAATCTTTTAGCTTTTAATAATGTATCTGTTCTGTACATTTAACTGATACACATTAAAAATAATCAGAAAAAACAAACAAACCAAAAAATAAACAAAACAACTCAACAACAACAACTCAAAGCACTTTCTGTGTGCATGTGTGTTTTGTATGTATAATGAGGCAGCAGCAAGTAAGTTTATTTTTCTCCTGCTCATTGAGCAGTTAATCATGCAAATTCATGCTGGAAGCTGTTCATACACAACACGGTCAGGTATTGTGCTGCAGGGAGACAGTGCTATAAAGTCGAGCCAGTGAAGCATGGGTGTTGCTCTGCAAGTGTGCATATGTGTTTGCATGCCTGGCAGCATTGTTTACACACAAGTATGATTCAAGTTCATGATCTTGAAGCCTGTTTAGAGAACGACTTTCTGTTCTTATTTGATCCATACATGAAAGATATGATTACACAACCTGTGATCCTCCATCAAATTCTTCATTTCCCGCATTCTGGTGACAATTTCTGCACCAATTTATGGTGAATTTATCTTTATTTATATAAAGGGAAAAACTAAATTCAGCCAGCCTCATTTTAAAAAATCCCTGGTGAGTAAAACAAAAGACATGATTTAGTCTTCCCTTCTTTGTTGTGTCTTTACTTTGGGAATTTAATCTGTTCAAATTTATATGTGGTGCCTTTTCACGGCAATGACAAATGTATTCGTTTTAATGCAGTTATAAACTCCTGGACTTTTATAGCTCCTGTGTTTCAGGATGTTTTCTGCACCTGTTCAAAACTTCCTGCACATTCATAATCTATCCCTCATGTCTGTGTTCTCTGACAAAAGAAAAAACTCATAATATCATGATAGTAACTGCATCTTTTAATGAGATTTCAGAACATTTTTACTACCTGCCCTATACTCTGTGCATTAGCCTGCTTTATTGCTCCGCAGATATACATCCCTTTCAGACCGTCTGAGCCCGTTCTCATCTCAGGGCGTCATATACCGACGATTTGAGAAAGAGTGACAAAGCGTAAGTATTTTACGCGAAAGGTACCCTTTAGCATTTTATGGAGACCGCATCTCCATGACGCTCGAGCGTCTCCATGAGACGCCTCGAAGCGTCTGTATGAGACGCTCCGGGGAGTCCGGTTCGGACCGGAAGTGCTAGCTAGCTAGCGGTAGCTAGCTAGGTAGCTAAGTTCGTGATAAAGGTGTTGACAGCCCCCCCGAAGCCCCTACCCTAACCACAACCATCCGAAATGTTAGTGCCTAAACCCAAGTCACTGAATGTATGCATGTCGACCGGCTAACCCTACAGCTGCGCACAGGTAGGGTTAGCCTCCCTTGTATTGCTTTAACGTAGGAAACGGGAGCGTTTCATACGGACGCGGAAGGGTACCTTTAGCGTAAAATCCTTACGCTTTGTCACTCCGGATGAAAGCGTCAGATATGACGCATTGAGATGAGAATGTGTTGGTCTGACTCACACAGAAACCAAAACTTACAAAATAAATAGAGTATCAAATAGAATTCTTTTTCCTGTTAAGTGATAGTTCATCTTAGTATCTAGTGGCTAGCGCTTCAGCATTTCTTCCTTGTGTTTTGTATTTCCTTGGTTTATTTTGGACTTAGTTTGTGCCTTCTCCCTGCCAGATTTGTTTGCCTGTCTCTGATTAACCTCCTGAGTACCAAACCTGTTTTGGCAGGTAAAGACTGACTTTAACATACCTCCTGCTCCTGAGTTGTGTTATTGAGGCATTTGCCTGTCAGTTCACTATTCATTACAATGCTTATGAACAAGAGTATTAATATGGCGCCAAATGTAGAAATTATTTAACAATATGTTTATAAAAGTAAACATAAATGGTAAATCTAAACTTAAGTGTTAACTCTAAACCTAAATGTTAAATGGTAAATCTAAATGCATGTAAAGCTAAATGTTTAGAAAATATGCAAATAGACCACGTGCACCACTGACCGTGATCAGCCATGGGATCCGCATTGGAAAACAAATAGTAAATCAGAAAGAATGATGGTATTTGATGCTGCAAGCAGATTCTTGGACATTGTGGACATATTGTTGTCCACAATGTCCCCTCTGTACCAGTCCAAGTTACATTCAGTGTCATACACACAACAGTGAGGGAAGGATTTGCACCAACTCAGTAAGTTTGAGTTAACTTTATGAAATGGACAATGTTGTAAATTGGAATACTGTGTGTGGACACTGTAAACATATCACACTGGGAAACTTCTACCCTTTTTATTTTAACTTCTCAATGCCTGCTAGAGGTAGTTACTTTTCGCTAACCTACCTAGACAGCTAACGTGTGACTCTGATGCAAGCTAAGGGTTTGTGATACACCCCCCAGCCAACATGTGTATGTGGGCCCCACATGGGTTATGCTTGGGCTACATGGGTAGCACTTGGGCATGGGCTAAAAGTGGGCATATCAACTGGGACCCATGTGCGTAAACTAAGTGGGTCCCACATGGGCAAATCTGGGTGGGCTTCCTATGTGGGTCTTAGCTGGGTCACTAATGGGAAAAGACTACACGGGCTCAGAATGGGCAACACAATTGGGGCCTATTTGGTTTTTAAAAATGTGTAGACATGAGCAAATATAGTAAATCTCATATAGGCTGATTATATGGGTCCGAGGTAGTCCACACATAGTTAATTGGTAAATGGTTTCACAATGGGGAAATACACATGGGGCCCACCTGGCCAGCCCATCTGGGTAAGATATGGGCAAACACAGACAAAAGCCAACATGTGTATGTGGGCCCCACATGGGTTATGCTTGGGCTACATGGCTAGCACTTGGGCATGGGCTAAAAGTGGGCATATCAACTGGGACCCATGTGCGTAAACTAAGTGGGTCCCACATGGGCAAATCTGGGTGGGCTTCCTATGTGGGTCTTAGCTGGGTCACTAATGGGAAAAGACTACACGGGCTCAGAATGGGCAACACAACTGGGGCCCATTTGGTTTTTAGAAATGTGTAGACATGAGCAAATATAGTAAATCTCATATAGGCTGATTACATGGGTCCGAGGTAGTCCACACATAGTTAATCGGTAAATGGTTTCACAATGGGGAAATACACATGGGGCCCACCTGGCCAACCCATCTGGGTAAGATATGGGCAAACACAGACAAAACATATAAACTTTTTAAAAAAGTAATAAAACTGCCAAACTGCAATGTGTACTCTAATAATAATAACTAATATGATATGTTTGTTAAAATCTTTTTTATAATGTTATGTTCATGTTCACATATAAATCCTAATTCTGGTCAGTTTTAAAAATATTTTTTATTTATTTATTTAAAGTCATATTACTTTTTCCTGATTCTTTGTATACCATTATGTTGAGTAATTGTGTGCACTGTTTGTGCATTTGAATGTTTTCTCAATAAAGATTGGGGACAAAAAAAGAGTTTAGGAGAAGGCAGGACCGTTAAGGGACATGCGTATTGCGAGTTGCGACATCTAGCGACCACACACTTCGCGGTCTTTTTCCTACTTTGTTCACCGAGAGAGAGCAAGTGAGCAGCCAACAACCAGCAAACAAACAAACCTCTACTGTGGTGAGTACATATACGAGTTTGATTAGTTATTTTAATAAACCGTCATATGCATATGAAATTATTATTGTTTTTTGTATAAAGAAGCTACGACACTGGGAATGCTAACGTTAGCTAATTTGCTAATTTAAAAATAGCTAACATTAGCTAGTACAAATCAGCATGATTAACTGAACCACTGATGTTCAGACAGTCTTAACTGTTACCCGAAATCAAAGGCAGTATAAGTAGTTGAAGTTTAACCATAAAGCATTTGTCGATCCTTTTTATATTTCTTTATTTTTGTCCTTCAACCAATAATGTAAGTTTTTACAGTGAAGTTCAGCAGCTGCTCTGATGCCTTTTTCCTTCGAGCGTTTTTCTTTTCCGAGGATTATTCATACAGTCTATGGGATTAACGTTAGTTAAATTAGATATTTGGTAATAATATATCAAACCCGATGTTTAATCAAGGACATAACCAACACTCATTTTTAGAACAGTTAACGTTACAGCACATGTATGTTTAACGTTAGACAAAAGCAGCTTTTTGCAGCATTTAATGAGGCTCCTTTCAGAAAGTTACTGGAAACTGTAGCGTTAACATTAACGTTATTTAACATTGTGCGACTGTGGTTCCCCTGTCGTGCCATGTCGTTATAACGCTGTGTCCTACAACAATCCTGTCCTATAGTTTACTGAAGTTAACTTTATATTAACGTTACCCTTTATACGCGCGCAAACCAACTAAAAATAAGTAATTGACATCTTTCAGATTGTCAATAGCTTGAACCATTTAGCCGTTCAGTAGGGGAAAAAAAGGATTTGGCCTTTAAGTTTTTTTTTCAGACGTGTCACGTACGTTCGGACGTCACGACCACAACGGTGAAAGGCAGCAGAAAGCAACATGGAGGCCAGGGATAACGTGACGCTGGTAACGTTAACTTTATCTGTGTGTAGCCCACAAACAAGTAACGTTAGCCGCGGTGTTTCAGGTTAATAGCTCCGTGGTGAGCAGGTGATAGGTGTGTTAATGGTGTTTTTGTGCTCTGAAAGATGTCACAGCTGAGAGACTGTTAGCCTAGCATACTACTGCGTAACTAAACATAATGACACCCGCTAAAGAAAGAGTCGCGCCTGAAAGGGGGAGGAAAGTAACGCAGTGTTTAACCTTCAACTTCTAACGTTATATCCGCTGCGGAATTATAACCACCTAAAATTTCACACGATAATTAATAACAATGTCTTACTAAAAACGTTCACTGGCAGACTGTGCGAGCACGGTAACATTGAACGTTTGGCTAGCTTCCTCTCTCATTCTTCAATTGACATCTACGGTGCAGGTGCTGTTATAACTCGTTTTTTCAGGAGGTGCATAGCGACTGTTCGATTCTCGGAGTGGCAGAAAATGACTGAATGCGAGCGGAGGCAAATACTCTGGCAGTAAACGTACGTGTCTGTAGCTCCATCACTACCTACAGCTATGTCCTGTACTGGTAGAGCCTAAAAGTTACATTGACGTTTTCTGATAAGTCTAAAAGAGTGTTTGCTAGGAAAAGAGAGGATGGTGGTGACCGAGGAGGAGTTGAGGTTGGTAAAGCACATTTGTGATGCAAACTAGTGCTTTTAAACTCATGAGGAGACTTTTATTTTGGATTTTAATTAACAAGTTAAAGTTAAAAGGGAGGTGGTTCTCATGGTGCCTTTTTCTATAGATAAATGTAAAAAGCTGTAGGCTAAATTAAGACACACAAAGCAAACATTAATAATTGTAATGATTATGAGGTCATATTAACAGGGAGAGGCTTAGTTGGTGATTCCCAAAACTGCTTGGGTGCTGTGCCATGAATCTAAAATCATTGTGTAGAGCATGAAACCTAACTAAATTACATTTCCCAAATCTAATTGTTGTAGTTTCTCCCCACTAGACCTCTTTAGCAAATGTAGTTCTCTTTTGAGGAGGTTGTATATGTTATCTGCTCTAGCTTTTCCAAATATTTGTTCACAGATATGCTAAAAATAATAGAACAGTAGTTTTTTTTTTCAAGTGTATTTTGCTGCTAATACGTCTGTACTTTAACTTGAGTTAAATTTTGAATGCATGACTATAAATTGTATTTGAATAATTGTACTTAAAGGTATTGCCACTTTTGCTAGTAAAATGCCTGAATAGTAATTTCACTACTGCCCTACATAAAAATTGTTAAATTTACTGAAATATAGACTGTTAGTTTATTTATTATTTTGTTGTTGTTGAGTGAACATAATCATACAGTATTTAAATATGCCTCCTTTAACTCTTCATCACTGTTCCTAATTCCCCCTCCTACATTCTCTTGTCACCGATAGATTTGTCCAGATCCTGTCACAGGAAAGTGTTCTTCTTGGCCATGTAAGTAATTTAAATTTAATATTTGCTATGTCTGACTATAGAGTTTTACCCAGGATATTGAAATCGGACAGACTTAATTCATTATTCCTGTGTTTGATTGTCTGAGGGGTGGAACGAGTAGTACTTTCTGAGGGGTTCACTGGTACTTTAATGGGGGAGGCAACAAATGCTTGCTGCCAATCAAAAAGCACTGTCACAGAATACAATGCAGTGATTGGACTGTTCAACACCACAGATTCACGCCGTGTGCTCTCTTTCAAAAATGGAGAAAAATGTTTTTCAATCAGTTTTAATTAATAGTTGGCAGTGTTTCCTCTAGGATGGAGTTGTAGCAGCAGAGGTGAGGCAAAATGTTTGTCTGAATATAAAACCCCAAAACAAAATGTCTCAGCAGTATTGCTCTTGTGTCCATGACCATGCGATGCACCTTAGAATAGCTTAAAATTTCAAAATTTTTCCCAGTTTAATGTGAGCTTTAGATTAATGTTTTGGTGGTGGTTCACTGTCACTTTCTGCTACTTGCCACGCAGCTACCAATTCAGAGTTATGCTGCTGTTATAATAGCACCTGTCACGTGGATGTTCTTTGAAGAACGAGGAGAGGAAGCGAGCCAAGTGATGAGCTAATGATTGTGGGACTTGCTGGTTAGGTTTTGTTCAGTTGAAGTCCATGATAGCACACAGTCCCTCTACCCCCCTCTGCTCAGTTCCATTCATTGTTAGCATATGCATCTGTATGATCATGTATTCAAGCGCTATGCATATTCAGTGCCAAATTACAGTTTATGACCACAGCTAGTTTCAATTAGATAGAATAGGTGTTTGTTTAAGCTTACTTTCTGAGATAATATATATTCTATATTTAACATACATTTGCATTCACTGTTATTTTCGAAAAAGTCGACAATATACAGTTTCATTTGGCCCACTGTTGCACATGTTTAGTGGTTTCTGTAACTAAACTCTTTACCACAACCATTTCTTAAAATTTGGTGGGATACACTTTGACTGTTTCTGTGGTCTCGTCTGTATATTTTAGTGAAATGGATTATCTTCATGGAAATTCACAGACGAGGAGGAGAAGAATCAAAGTTGAAAGACGTCTTTTCAATATCGTGTATGGTAAGTAAATTAATTTAGTGTAAGTGAAGTTGTTAGTACTGTGAGTCATCTGTCAAGTTGTCCTGAAACTTGAATAATGGCCCACGTTTGTGTACTAGTGTAAAACCCAAGAATGTTTAGCACCCTTATGAAAACACTTGACATTCAACCAAACTTCAGGTATGAAACTGGTCTAAATTTTTTCTTTATTTCTATTGTATTCATTACTGTAGGTGTGAGTATTATGCGCTAGGGTGGGAATCTCTGGGCACCTCACAATTCGATTACGATTCAAAGTGCTGCAGTTCGATTATCGATAGATCTTGATGCATCATGTTTTTCTATACAGGATCTCTGGATAATTACTAAGCATTTAATTTTTTACCATTTAAATCCAAAAGAAACATCTCCTGATAAGCTTAAAAGGACTAGTTTATGTTCCTTATTTACTCCATTAACCTCAGCTCAATGGTCCCTCATTTCATTAACAACCAGCTGTCAGACTCCTCTGAAAACTGAAAAATAATTAAGAGGATGCACAGGACAGAGCTGTACACCAGTTTAGTCTAAGCTTGTACCTGATGTTCTCAGCACTTGACTTGTAGGTTAGTTAGTAATGACATACAGCTGATAATTAATATTACTTCCTTACTAATTTATTTAGTTTATGGGGGCAGACTTATAAATTAATATTTTGATTTTCAAAATGATTTGGATAGTAGAACCCTTTCCTGTATAAACTACACTACAGAATCCCTGAATGCATTGTTAAAAAAGCTTACAATTACAGTCTAGACAACTAAACATGTGTAGCCCTGGTGTAAAATATAGGGATTAAAATAAGTTAGTTCCTAGTAAAAGCAGAATAAAATAATTCAGTATGGAGATTAACCCAATCTAATTAACCTAAAAGAAATTTAGGTTAATAAGGAATGATGCTTAGCTCAGATATTAAGTTGACTTAGTGGTTAAATGAGATAAATGTAAATATTTGCAAAATAGACTGTTCTGTGTGTTTAATGAGATAAAACAGTAAAGGTAAACTGAAGGGAAAAAAAAATACAGTTTGTCTCTTTATTTCCAGTTGATTGATGTTGACATTTTTGATTGGTTGCTGTGGGTGTCAGTTAGTGTCACTTGTGGTGATTGGCTATAACGACGAAAATGAACTGGACTGGGTGGGAAAGAAGAACGGAAGGAAGACGAGGAAGACGGCAGAGTCACGAAGTAGGAGAGACGACTACGGAGCTGGAGAAAAGTTGAGAAACTATCAGATATGCAGTTTGTTGAATGTTTACTTAACGTTTGAACAGAAGTCGTTATAGCTGAGGACAGTAAGGCACAGTACTCGGCTTAGATGCAGTGTGTTAGGCGCAAGTTTAGTCGCGAGTGGAGCTGGGCTAACGGAGCTAGCATCGGCGAGCCACTGGAGCAGAAGGACGCCATTGCTGATCTTGGACTGTTTGGAGTTTCCATGACGAGGACCTAACGAGGACTTCGCCTCCGCTGCCGTTTGGATTAATCTCTCATCTCTTCCTGCCCTGCTCTGTTTCTTCTGGAAGGACGCTGAACTGTGAGTTGGACGTGTGAATTGTTAACTCTGTTGAGAGAGAGGAAAGAGGGATTTTGTCGGCCGCATCAGCACTCGAAGCTACACACAGGCCTGCAACCTTTTATTTTTTTCGCGCAGTTGAGAGGTGTGTGGGTGTGTGTGTGTGTGCATGCGGGCCCGATGTGTGTTTGTCTGTGAATTGATTAACTACCTGAAAGTGTTAAGAGTTAGAGAAATAGTATTAACCTACTAATGTTTAAAGAGTAAAGCAATGAAAAATTAAGGAGTTTTGCTGAAGAAATAAGAGAGGAATTAGCATTGTGGGGTATTATAGTTTGGAATCAGACAGCTTTCTATAATTTTTAAATTAATTATTTGCTAATTTTTGGCAAAGGTATTTGAGTTCTATATTCTTTCTAAAACTAAATTTATTTTACAAGGGTATATTTTGTGTTTCCGCATTCTTTTGTGTTGCTGCAAGTTTGGGTATTTTTTTATATTACATTTAAAAGGAAAAGCAGTGATTAAAATATATTTTCTTTTAATATAAAAGAGTTGTTGGGTCAGTTATTTCCAATACATATTATGTGGTTTTAAATACTAAGTTTGACTATTTCTGTGAACAGTAAGAGGGTATTAGAGGAGTCACCCAAAACAGGTAAACCTTCGTGGTAGCTACCTTTTGAAAACACCGAACCCATAACACCCCATCAGTCGAGTCTAAAGCTAATCATAGCCAATTAGGCGCTTATATAGGGTGGTGGGGTGCTACATAAAAATGGAGGCACCGCTGGGATAATTTAGTTTTAAGGTTAATCCCTGACCCAACATCAAAAGTGAGATAACAGTTAACAGTGAATATATTAATGCTGCTATATTCATTTCATAGTCTCTTTAAGTTAAAGACAGCGTTAAAAGTAACTATTAAAAAGTTGTTACAATCACAATAAATATTAAGTTTAAAACGATCTAAACTGCTAGTTTCACATACCAACTGAAAGTAATCATCTTAGCTAAGGTTAGCTTTTACCAGGCCAAGGCATCATGGCACAACTACTGCACTGGTGTAAAGGAGAAGGCATTAACCCTGAACATGCCATATTGGTTAAAGATGTCCCAGAAGACACACCAAGCGATGTCATTGAAGAAACCATGCAGTCCATAAAGGCTCTTGGACGTGTAAAGGTCAGAGGAAGGATGTATGACCCTCAAAGCCAAAGCCTAGCTGTATTATGTGAATGTAAAGAGAAAGTCGACACTAAAGCTATCCCTATGGATGTGTTACCGGAGAACGGTGTTTCCCCATGGAGGATTTTTGGAACTGTCGAAGAGGAAAATGTGTCCACTGGCGGACAGATAAGGGATGTTTCCCAGGAGGAACAACCAGTAACTGGTCCTGTTTTTTCCCTCCAAGCATCCACGCCTGAAGCCATTATTAGAGCTGTAGGAGACGTAATGCAGAGAACGTCTAGGCCTACTAATGACAGTAACTCATACAGGAGATTGAGAACTTTCTCTGGTGTCATCCCCACACCTCCTGGAGAGGAGCAGCTAGATAACTGGATAGAGCAAGCACGACTAATGATAGAGGAGTGTGATCGACCCAACAGAGAGAAGAGAATGAGAATAATGGAAAGTGTGAAGGGTCCAGCTCTAGAGATCTTACAAGCTGTACGTTTCAACAACCCAGGCAGCTACTCCTAAAGAGTATATTGATGTGATCGAGAACACTTTTGGCACTCCTGAAACGGGTGAAGAGCTCTATTTTGCCTTTAGAATGCTAAGTCAGCACCCAAGTGAGACACTTTCCGCCTTCCTGAGGAGAATGGAGAGAGTCCTGAACAAGGTAGTTCAAAAGGGAGGTTTGCAACCTGCAGCTGCAGATAAAGCAGCCTTGACCAACTTATTAAGGAGCCACCAGATCTGACCTGATGCTCCTAAACCTTAGACTTAGGGGCGAAGGGACCAACCACCTACCTTTTACAGCTACTAAGTGAGATTCGCATGGAAGAGGAGTATGAAGCCTCCGCCGTAAACTAAACCCAAACAAAACTGTGCATGTTAAAACTGTTGCTATTCCTGCAGATTCAGAAGTACAAGATCTCAAAGCTCAGATACAAGAACTGAAATTACAAGTTACTGAACTTACAGCCTTGTCAACTGCACCTCCTACTCTATCGCCTGCATTTGAGACTACAGTGACCTCTGAAGTGGAGGCCTTAGGCGGAGATAAAGATATGCAAGCCTTGAGAAAAGAGGTTAAAAGACTACGGAAACAGGTCTCAGTGATGTCCATCAAACCTACCCCAGTCCCCCAACAAAGCCAGCCCAGTCAAGAGTCTCCACCCATCCGGGAACGAGAGGGAGCTTCATCCCAGAGAGACTCAAGTGATTGCTTCTGCTATCGTTGTGGTGAGGAGGGGCATTTTTCCTCTAAATGCAGTGCTGCAGAAAACCCCCAGAAAGTGATACAGAAACTGATTCGTGCTCAGCGACAACTGAGGGCAAATCGAGAGAGAAAAGGGGCTGCCACAACCCCTGGGAGCAGCTCATAACGTCAGGTAAAGAAAAGTTCCGTGAAAGTCCAGACTAGTAGTCTGCCAGAAGGGCTTGTTGGACCACCTTCCACCGCCTGTGTAAAAGTAGAGGGTCAGCGATGTACTGCTCTCCTTGATAGCGGATCACAAGTGACAATTGTCTTTGACAGCTGGTATGCCAAACACCTTTCACACGCATCCCCTACATGCAGTCAGTGGTCTAGCCATTTGGGGTCTTAGTGAATCAGGGAACAGTTATCCTTACAGAGGCTACATCCAAGTTGAGTTAGAGCTTCCAGAGAAGAACCCAGACAAAGCCAAGGCAATACCTGTCCTTGCCCTGGTGTGCCCAGATCCCCGTTGTTCAGACAACATTCCTATCCTGATTGGCACCAATGTTCGCAAGGTCAGACCATCCACTTCCTCTGATGAAGTCACAGAACCAGATAACATCCAGTCACTGAGAGTAAGTGTTTCAGAGCAGAAAGTCAAACCTCTAGCTTTCACCAAGCCCTCCAAAGTTAATCCTGATGACAGCCCCGTGGCTGAAGTGAAGTGGTCTGGCCCTGGCCCCCTGGTCATCCCTGCTGGCAGTGAGTATATAGCTGCCTGTCAAGTCAAAGAGAAACACCATGTGGGAGATAGTATTCTCGTTACTGAACGTGCCTCTTCTCCTGCTCTCCCGCCAAGTGTGCTGGTACAGCCAACTGTCCTGTTCTCAAAAATGATGGACAAGAACAAGTTTCTAGTTCTGTTGCGAAATGAGTCATTAAAGACCACCTCCATCCCCCTGGGTACAGTGATTGCTCACCTGCATGTAGCTGATATGGTGACTGAGGTCCCAAGTTCAAAGTCAGAGGCTTCACCAAAGATTGATGCATCACAGTTTGATTTTGGAGATTCGTCCCTCCCAAAGAGTGGGAGGAACGTCTGAGACAAAAACTCTCTGAGAGGTCCCGTGTGTTCTCAACCGACGAGTGGGACGTTGGATTAGCCAAAGGGTGGAACATCATATACGGCTGAATGACGATACCCCATTTAGAGAACGGTCTCGGAGAATACCACTTGCTGACCTAGACGACCTTCGACGACATCTTCAAGGCCTTCTTGCGGCTGGGATAATAAAGGAGTCTAGAAGCCCTATGCTTAGCCCATCGTCCTGGCCTTGAAAGAAATCTGGTCAGTTAGCATGTGTGTGGATTATCGAACCTTGAATCGCAGAACCATTCCTGATCAGTATACCGTGCCGCAATTGATGGCGCATTGGACTGTTTGGCGGGAAGCAAGTGGTTTTCAGTGTTGGATTTAGCGCGAGTGGTTACTATCAGATCCCGATGGCAGACCAGGATAAAGAGAAACCGCCTTTATATGCCCTCTGGGATTTTATGAGTTTGAGAGGATGCCACAGGGAATCACAGGAGCACCGGCCACCTTTCAGAGACTTATGGAGAAGGCGGTTGGGGATATGCACATGCTGGAGGTCATTGTGTACTTGGATGACTTGATCGTATTCGGCAAAACCTTGGAAGAACATGAACAAAGGCTCCTCAAAGTGATGGATAGACTGGAGGAAGCTGGTCTGAAGTTGTCTATAGACAAGTGCCAGTTCTGCCGGCCCCAAGTTACTTATGTGGGACACATTGTATCAGAGAAAGGAATCTCTACAGACCCAGCCAAAGTTGAAGCAGTAGCCCACTGGAAACAGCCCACTGACCTCACATCATTGCAGTCCTTCTTGGGGTTCTGTGGGTACTATCAGTCAAACTTCATAAAGAACTACTCCATCATAGTTCGACCTCTCACTGAGCTCTGCAAGGGTTACCCTCCCACCCAAAAGAAGAGGAAAGTAGCCAAGGCAACTGAAAAGACGTACTACAAAGTAAGTGAACCCTTTGGGGACAGGTGGGATCAGTCATGCACCGCAGCCTTCAGGAAGATCATTCACTGCCTAACCACTGCACCTGTTTTAGCATTTGCAGACCCAGCAAAACCCTATGTGTTGCACATAGATGCAAGTTTTAATGGTTTAGGGGCCGTGCTCAACCAGGAACACCAGCAAGGGCTTAGGCGGTCAGCTTTGCTAGCAGGAAGCTGAGTTCCTCTGAGAAGAACTACCCAGTGCATCAGCTCGAATTCCTGGCACTTAAATGGGCGTAGTTGATAAGTTTCATGACTATCTGTATGGAGCCAGTTTCACGGTGAGGACAGATAACAACCCACTAACATATATTCTCACCACTGCTAAGCTAAATGCAACTGGTCATCGTTGGCTTGCGTCTCTCTCAACTTACAACTTCACCCTTCAGTACCGACCAGGAAGTAGCAACATTGGCGCTGACTCATTGTCACGTAACCCACTTCCTGACAATGAGATTGAGTGGCAAAACATCCTACCTGAAAGTGTCAAAGCTCTTTGCAAGCAGGTTGGATGTGGAAGGACAGCTGGAGAGTCTCCTAACAATGCAGAGTTATTAGGGGTTTCCCTGAGGCCATCCCTGAGTGTTATGTGTTTCCTGTACGTTTGGATTTTGGTTGTCTGACACAGATAAGTCGAAAGGACCTTGTCAAAGCCCAAGATACAGACCCAGTAATCTCCCAGTGAAGAGGCCGTCAGAGAAGGGCATCCATTTCACTCAGTCAAGGGTGAGGAGGCTGGAGTCGCACTGTTGCTGAGAGAGGCAAACAAGTTGCTGATAACTGATAACCTTCTCTACAGAGTAACCGAAAGACCATCTGGTACAGAAGTACACCAACTTGTCCTTCCCAAGGAGTATGTTCCAAATGTGCTTAGATCCCTCCATGACGAGTCAGGGCATCTGGGAGTGGAAAAGACAGTTGAAATCATCAGAGATCGGTTCTACTGGCCTAAGATGGGAGCTGAGGTGGGACAGTATGTCAAGAACTGTGGCAGATGTGTTGCACGAAAGACAGCACCTCAAAGAGCGGCACCTTTAAATCAGATCACCAGTAAAGGCCCACTCGATCTGGTCTGCATTGATTTTTTATCCCTTGAACCTGATTCTCAGGGATTTGCAAATATTCTTGTGGTGACTGATCATTTTACCAGATACGCATGGCGTTTCCTGCAAAGGATCAAAGAGCTTCAACGGTTGCCAAGATTCTCTGTGAGCGGTATTTTGTGCATTACGGACTCCCTGCAAGGATACATTCAGATCAAGGGCGAGACTTTGAAAGCAAACTCATCCAAGACCTTCTGAAAATGTTAGGGATCCGTGAAGTCTAGGGCGTCACCATACCATCCTCAGGGGGATCCACAACCTGAGCGATTTAATCGCACCCTCCTGTCAATGCTTGGAACTCTGGATCCAAATCAGAAGCAAAAGTGGAGTCAGAAAATCAGTCATTTGGTGCACGCCTATAATTGCACCAGAAGCGAGGCAACTGGCTACTCCCCTTATCTGCTGATGTTTGGAAGAAGCTCAAACACCTGTAGACATCTGTTTTGGAGTAGCGGCGCAGAGTGAAAAGGTGTGACGTCACCAGCAGTATGTTACTAAGTTGAAAGCAGATCTTAGCAAAGCATACCAACTTCGCTACAGAAGCTGCCGACAAGAATCACATGCGAAACAAAAAGCACATGACAAGTTAGTAAAAGAGCAAGTCTTAGAAGAGGAGATCGAGTGCTGTTGAGAAACTTGGTTGTCACTGGAAAGCACAAGCTGAAGGACAAATGGAGGTCGATGCCTTACACCGTTGTT
This sequence comes from Lepomis macrochirus, assembly GCA_024633595.2. Classification (NCBI taxonomy): domain Eukaryota; kingdom Metazoa; phylum Chordata; class Actinopteri; order Centrarchiformes; family Centrarchidae; genus Lepomis; species Lepomis macrochirus. Next base: position 287,074 of record JALXJV020000022.1, read on the forward strand.
GGAAAGATGCCAAACCTCCCAGTCTATAAAGTGAAACCAGAAAGGGGCATTGGAGTGGTGAAGACAGTTCACCGCAATCATCTGTTACCCGTTGGCTATCTAGTGAGACTGCCTGCAGATAGTGATGAGCTAGAGTTACCACAGAGGCCGGTGACTAGGACACAGCAGAAACTGACTCGGAGTCCTACGCCAATGACCAGTAATGGAGATGATTTCCCCTCTTCAGAGTCTGATTATGAGGATGTAAACCCACCAAGACCACTAACATTGGAGTGGAAAGATCTTTTGTCACAGACAGAGTTTGTCTTAAGAGAACCCACTCGAGTCATAGAGGATGTTCAAGCTGCTGTACCAGCTAGAGACTTGACTGAAGTTGATCCGAGTCTAGAGACTGTTGACATCGCAGATGTTGATCTACCTCCCTCTCCTGATCCAGATGGAGACAGCGAGTTAGAAGGGGGTGAAGGTGTGAATGAAAATGAGCTTCAGGTGACATGCTCAAAGAGAGTGAGGAAACCAGTGGTTAGACTGAGTTATGATGAACTTGGAAGACCCTCTGACCAGCCATTTAACGTCTTAAGCCATGGTGTGTTTGTTGGAAGTGGCACCTACAAAGACTCAAGATGCCATCCATGCCAAACAGCCTGGTGCCACTCTATGGCATTGTGTCATGATTGTTTCAATAGGAAAAATTTTAATCAGTACGAATAGATCCAGGTTATCTTAACCCCAAGTTTGATGGGGACATCAAACCTTTTAGAAGGGGGAGGGTGTAGCCCTGGTGTAAAATATAGGGATTAAAATAAGTTAGTTCCTAGTAAAAGCAGAATAAAATAATTCAGTATGGAGATTAACCCAATCTAATTAACCTAAAAGAAATTTAGGTTAATAAGGAATGATGCTTAGCTCAGATATTAAGTTGACTTAGTGGTTAAATGAGATAAATGTAAATATTTGCAAAATAGACTGTTCTGTGTGTTTAATGAGATAAAACAGTAAGGTAAACTGAAGGGAAAAAAAAAATACAGTTTGTCTCTTTATTTCCAGTTGATTGATGTTGACATTTTTGATTGGTTGCTGTGGGTGTCAGTTAGTGTCACTTGTGGTGATTGGCTATAACGACGAAAATGAACTGGACTGGGTGGGAAAGAAGAACGGAAGGGAAGACGCGAGGAAGACGGCAGAGTCACTGCAGTAGGAGAGACGACTCACGGAGCTGGAGAAAAGTTGAGAAACTATCAGATATGCAGTTTGTTGAATGTTTACTTAACGTTTGAACAGAAGTCGTTATAGCTGAGGACAGTAAGGCACAGTACTCGCTTAGATGCAGTGTGTTAGAGCGCAAGTTTAGTGCGAGTGGAGCTGGGCTAACGGAGCTAGCATCGGCGAGCCACTGGAGCAGAGGACGCCATTGCTGATCTTGGACTGTTTGGAGTTTCCGCACGAGGACCTAACGAGGACTTCGCCTCCGCTGCCGTTTGGATTAATCTCTCATCTCTTCCTGCCCTGCTCTGTTTCTTCTGGAAGGACGCTGAACTGTGAGTTGGGCGTGTGAATTGTTAACTCTGTTGAGAGAGAGGAAAGAGGGATTTTGTCGGCCGCATCGCACCGAAGCTACACACAGGCCTGCAACCTTTTATTTTTTTCGCGCAGTTGAGAGGTGTGTGTGTGTGTGTGTGTGTGCATGCGGGCCCGATGTGTGTTTGTCTGTGAATTGATTAACTACCTGAAAGTGTTAAGAGTTAGAGAAATAGTATTAACCTACTAATGTTTAAAGAGTAAAGCAATGAAAAATTAAGGAGTTTTGCTGAAGAAATAAGAGAGGAATTAGCATTGTGGGGTATTATAGTTTGGAATCAGACAGCTTTCTATAATTTTTAAATTAATTATTTGCTAATTTTTGGCAAAGGTATTTGAGTTCTATATTCTTTCTAAAACTAAATTTATTTTACAAGGGTATATTTTGTGTTTCCGCATTCTTTTGTGTTGCTGCAAGTATTTGGGTATTTTTTATATTACATTTAAAAGGAAAAGCAGTGATTAAAATATATTTTCTTTTAATATAAAAGAGTTGTTGGGTCAGTTATTTCCAATACATATTATGTGGTTTTAAATACTAAGTTTGACTATTTCTGTGAACAGTAAGAGGGTATTAGAGGAGTCACCCAAAACAGGTAAACCTTCGTGGTAGCTACCTTTTGAAAACACCGAACCCATAACACCCCATCAGTCGAGTCTAAAGCTAATCATAGCCAATTAGGCGCTTATATAGGGTGGTGGGGTGCTACACATGTAAACAATTCCACATCTATAATTTTTTGCTGCTATGTGCATCTTTTTCAGCCTGTAAACAGAGAGTGAGAGAATAAGCATGTGTATTTTTCCTTACACATAATCTGCCGTAATAATTACTTTCAATGTAGCATAATGACATGGAGTTTGTCTTTATCAGCACTCTTTAATTCAATCCAAAGCTATGGGAAAAAAGTTCTCAACCACCAGCTGGCTCTAAAACGGGAGAGGGCAATGAAAAATGAGAGGGTTAACAAGTGATGAATGTTTTCGAGAGAGGAGAAGTGATAGCAGCTACTTTTATTATTATTTAAGTATTTTTACGTGATAAATGACCAACTCATCATCATTACGTATACTCCATCGTTTGTTCTACATGCTTTTTGGTGGACTCAGGTCAGATGATTATTTAGTTTTTTGGTGCTGCAGTTTTGTTAAAAGGGGAGTTGCAGAACGCCTTCTGGTAGGAAAACAATGCAACACTCACAATGTTTGTGAAGGATCTGTCTTTCCATTTATGTTTTGATCTTTAATCGGCTGTTATAAACACCAATACAGATTTAAATGCAATTGGCTCATATTGGCCAACAATATCAGTAGCTCTATTAGTTATCAATGGAACGTGAGAAGGAAAAAAAATTTTTTAAACAAGTTTAAACCTTGTTTTACAGAGGCTCTAAAGAAGAACGCACTGACGTCAACCAGCAAGAAACTAAGAGGGCGCTGTCAAAATGGTTCACTGGGGCAAGAGACAGAGGAGGACACAGGGCATCTAGAATGCACCAAAGGTTGTCTGCAGTGTAAGCAATATTCGAGAAGGTTAAAGTTGTTGCTTTTTACTGTCTGCCATGTATTTCCTATTCAAATGCATTCAAAGCTGTCCAAAACACTCAGACATTAGTTTTTCAAAGAGGGATTTCATACATTTTATGCAAGTTGCATAATATCTCCCAATGTTATATTATTATAACTAACGTTTTCCATGGCTGGTCGCATATTGTTTAGACTGAAATTTGTTTTTAATGTAGCTTCAAAATGTTAATGCTGCTTTTATACGTAGAAAGCTTGTGCAAAGCACTACCAACTACTGTAATGGTATAAACCTGACATAATATGATGGGTAGTTAAATAAAAGTGAAATTTTAAGTGTCATTGTGTGCTCTAATACTTTCTGCCATGGTCATTTTAGCTTACTTTTTATATTTCCGATTTGCCTGGTGATGGATTATAAGTCTAACCGTGTGGGGGGACAAAGGAGATGGCCCAATGGGAAAAGTGGTATGGCATACCCTCTCAAATCAGCTGTGAACAAATTTGAAAAACTTTTTGGTCAGTTAGGTTTGTAACATAGACCAGGGGGTGGGCAATACAAGGAATGGTATAAAACGGTATGCACAATTAATTCACAAGAGAAAATGTTTAGGTAGCTGAAGTTGTGGCTTTAATTATACCCTTACTGTAATATATGTTGAGATCTAGTTTAAAACCTGTGAACAAACCCATATTCCAGCCCGTGTTATCCCCATGTAGTACCCACATAGAACTTAAAGCTGGGACCGAGATGGGTCTTGCTTATGTTGCCCAATTAGGGCCCACCTAAGACCCAGTGTAATCCTTCATATAACCCATGTGGGCAAATGACATGGGGCCATTATGGAACCCGTGGACAATCCCACTTGCAACCCATATTCCAGCCCATGTTGTCCCCATGTAGTACCCACATAGAACTTAAAGGTGGGACCGAGATGGGTCTTGCTTATGTTGCCCAGTTAGGGCCCACCTAAGACCCAGTGTAATCCTTCATATAACCCATGTGGGCAAATGACATGGGGCCATTATGGAACCCGTGGACAATCCCATATAGGGCCCATATTTTAGCCCATTTACTACCCACATATAAATGTTGGCTGGGCCTAAGGCTACGACCTAAACTCTATCCAGCTGCTCATGTAAATATGTGATAAAGTAATACCATATCTAATTCCTCTCTCTCTTAGATAACTTACAGGTCCAAAGAATGCAATTTAATTACACTAATTGCTGTTACTACACTGTAGATTGGTTCAATCATAGTATGATATTGTTCTGTAGTTTGGCTGCATACAAGCATAAAATAAACTTTATCATGCAAAATGCTGCCGTCTCTCTGAATTTAATAAACCTGATGGCAGAAGGAATTAAAGATGTGGCGTAATGATTACTATATGTATGTATGCATGTGTGTATGATTGCTTTCATTTTATTACATTTTCATGTGTGTATATCTGTAGGTATATGCTCGTGTATAGCAGGGCGTGGCTGAAGCTAAAGCTCCATACTTCCACATTATCTGCCCCTCTTCCACATTATCTGCCCCTCTCCTTGCCAAGCCAACACTACCGTTCTCTGTCCGCTGCACCCGCTCCACGCTGTTTGTTGCACGCTCACTGGTAAGGAGACTGCCCAATTAGTCGTTTAGTTGAAATCTGTGTTGGTGCACTGTTTAACAGCAAGTTGCACGCTCTTAGGCTCCTCCATCATTATTAATAGGAGCCAAGTTCACTCTGGCTCCCCTCCTAGTTTGCACTCTGCCTACAATCACAACCATCAAATTCCAGCAACAGGAAATAACATTACTTTTTTACTCACGGAATGTCGGGTGCCGAAATATTGGGGTGTTGGTGAATTATTAAAAAACAAAACACCACTTAGTTTCATTACTGGCACACTGACATTGTAACTAGTACAACAAACGAATCAATATTCTACTGTCAACGCTAATTTCATTGAATCAGCATCAGACTCTGATGTTGATTATTATCATTTTGCACCCTTATTTAACATTGAAACAACATCACAACTTGATTTTTAGCTATGATGTTGTTTCAAGTTTGCAGGATTTCAATGCCATTTTAACCTATATTACTACTGAAACAATGTTCAAATGATGGAGTCACTAAAAATCAACGGGATTTCAGTGCTGTTTAAAACAACATCAAACCATAGAAATGAGATAATATATGACAATATTGAGCAACTTATTACAACTTTTGAGTAACTTGCCAACATTTTCAGCAAATTCAAAAAGAATGTTTTGGGGTATAAATGTGTTGTGTTTGTGTTTGTTTTATAGGTGAAGTCTAGTTTGTATTTACACAAAAGGGAGCAGGTGAGCAGGTTATTACATTTTCATGTGTGTATATGAAGAGAGAGAGAGGGTGGGCGAGACCACCAGAGTGGGTTGTGCAACACTGGGTCAAAATGGCAGCTCAAGACTGTGAGAATCTAGATGGGATTTAAGCCAAAATGGCAGACACCCTCTCTCTATTCTAAACTCCAAAAGTGGTGACGCATACTGACACTAAGGTTACAGGTGGGTCACAGGTCAGGCTAGCTGCAGGTGTCACGTGGCGTATGAGTGTATCAGTGCACATGTTAAGTTTAAGGAAAGTAGTAAAAGCATCAATGTTGGGAAGTTTTTAGTTGGACCTTACACCTACTGAATGTAACTTAACTGAATGGCACAGAGAGGAGCGCTCTGGGGTCTGTTTATGTTCTGGGGGGGTGTTACGTGTGCTCCAGGGACTGTCCCATAGTCCTGTGAGGTGCAGCTAATGGTAGACTTGACCAGTGATTCTCACACCTAGGTGTGAAATAGGGTTTTGGTGCTATACATTCAGGCCTCAGTCAGACTTTTCAAAGGCCATGCAGGCCGCAGTCTTTGTTCTCATGCTGTCCTGGTCCCAACAAAGGGAAGGTTAGAAATAGCTCTATAAATAGGTTATAGGTCTCTAAAACCAAAGGATCAAGAGTGGGGCATTTAGCACAAGGTTTAATTACTTAATAAAGACAAAGACTAAGAAGTGATTCTTTAAGCAGCCTAGTTGAGATGGGGTCCAAGACACAGGTTGATGGTTTAGATGAAGAAGTAATTGTAATTAGATAGTGAAGATCTATGGGAGAAAAGCAGTCTCAGTATACATCAGGTTTTACAGCTGTTTCTAAGCTTCCTGAGCTGAAGATAAATCAATATTAGTTGGGGGCAGAATGTGATGAATTTTGTCTCTCATAATTAGAAGGATATCATTTAAGAAGCTCATGAAGTCGCTGCAACTGAGAGCTATAGGAATACATGGCTCAATAGAGGGTTTAAGAGTGAAACCCTTGTGAAAGCTGTCAGCAGAGTTGATACTGAGGACACAAGAAGAAACGAAGAAAATTAGGAGCAGGAGGTGGAAGGACAGCTTTAAATATAACGGCTTTGTGGTTCTCAGAAAAAACACAAGCTAGCCTCACAGAGATCAATAGTTTGAAGAATAAACCCGGAGGAGAGAACAATGGCCAGGGTGCCCCTTGTGAGTGGGACCTTCAAGTGACTGAGCGAGATCAAGAGATTTTACAATGTCTATAAGATCTATAGTAGAAGAGGAACAAGAGGGGCAGAGTGCATGTATGTTAAAAGAATAAAGACAAGAACTGAAGAAAACCTGAGTTATATTCAACTTTGTTGCCTCTGGACTGGTCTTGAAAAGTAAGTCAAGATTAGTGAAATGTTTTGGCTAAAGCCAGCACCAGACACTGCTGTTCCTCAAGGCCTGTCTTTGTTGTTGAAGGTGAGCTGTCAGAGCCAGGACCGGCTGTCAGAAGCGAGCCTGCTGCCTGCAAAGCTTCTCTCATTTGATGTGTCTTTACTTTGATATCACGATTCCCTGCTGGCCCAAAATGCAGAAGAGTTTATGGAACCAGATGGTTGATGAGAATTAGCTTTTTGTCTTTCAGAAGACTTGAAAGACTCCATTACAAAATGGGCACATGGAGTTTGAGAAATAAATTTAGTAGGCAGGGAGGGTGAATGTGCTTTTGGATGCATTATGGTGAATGTAGGATTCCAAATGTTGCATTGTAGCATCAGTCTCTGCACAGATTATGTTTCCAGCTGAGGACCCAAAAGCAGACCAAGACAGTGAATGAGTTCCACAGATTTATTTAGAACTAGCTGGGTGAAAGTGAGGGGGGCTGGCCGAACGGTGGCGCTCACGAGGTGAAGTGGTCCGCTGTTCGAGTTGGCTGGTGGTGAGACGGGTAGAAACAAGCTGAGGTCCCAGGCTGAAGAATCCCTGAGCTCTGGGCTGGCTGGTAGCTGCTCGGGATGAGGAAGAGCATCTAGGACAAAGAGGAAACGGGTCAGCTAGGTTACAGGAAACCAGACTTTGCTTCGTAAGATTAGATTCTTGTTTTAGATTTGGCTAACAAGCAGCAAGACATTAGAATGTGTCTCAACAATCCGGTGAGGACAGGATCTCTGGCTCCTCCTTAAGTAGAGGCATAATTACAGATCAGCAGCTGGTCTGGAGTTGGCAGGTTGAGAATGGACGCCTAACTCAGAGACTGGTCACGCCCCCCAGGCCACTGCATGAGAGTGTAAGGGGGAGAACAGGGAAAGGGGGAAAACAAAACCACAGATAAAAACAAAGTGCAACAGACACACTCCTGCACCAAAAGGTCAAAGAAACACACTCATACCCAACACACACAAAACACACTCATACCCAAACCAGATGTCACAACCGGTGTCATGGGGGGTCATGACAATGTTTCAATCTTTGTTCTCCGATTCCCCCAGAACTGAGGAATATGCAAAACTAAATTACACTGAAGTCCAGTAGCACGGACCTCCACCATCATGAAGTGCTTTGAGCAGTTAGTCAAAACTTACTCCATCCCCTCCCTCCCTGACTTCACTAGACCCAGTGCATTTGCATACAGACCAAACAGATCTCAGACAATGCCAGTACCTTAGCCTTCCACACTGCTCTCTCCCAGCTGGACCAGAGGAACACATACATACAGTAGTGTTCAAACACCTACATGCAGGTACAGGTTTGGAAAAAATACTGTCAAGAAAGAATGCTTTCAAAAATCGACATGTTAATAGATTTTTTTATTAATTCACATAATACAAGTGAGTGAACAGAAGAGAAATCTAAAATCAACATTTGGTTTGACCACCCTTGGACTTTAGAACAACATCAATTCTTCTAGGCGCACTTGCATTAAGTCAGGGATTTTGTAGGCATATCGTCAGGTGTATGATCAAACAATTATAGCAAACAGGTGGTAATGATCACCAGTTCAATATGTAGGTTGAAACACAATCATCAACTGAAACAGCTGTGTAAGAGGACTACAACTGGGTGGGGAACAGCCTAACTCAGCTAACAAGGTGAGGCTGCTGAAGACAGTTTACTGTCATAAGTCATACACCATGGCAAGACTGAACACATCAACAAGACACAAGGTAGTTAAACTGCATGAGCAAGGTCTCTCCCAGGCAGATATTTCAAACCTTCGCAATCGGAAGATGTCCAGCAGTACCATCAGCTCAGAACTGGCAGAAAACAATGGGACCCTGGTACACCCATTTATGAATTGCAGTCAAAAAGCATAATTCCGACATGGAAACAATGCCGAGCGACTCAACTATGCATGACAACATTGAAAGGGGCAGATAATTGGCAGC
>JALXJV020000022.1:296364-319591 GCA_024633595.2 Lepomis macrochirus
CCCTTTCAATGTTGTCATGCATAGTTGAGTCGCCGGCATTGTTTCCATGTCGGAATTATGCTTTTGACTGCAATTCATAAATGGGTGTACCAGGGTCCCATTGTTTTCTGCCAGTTCTGAGCTGATGGTACTGCTGGACATCTTCCCGATCAGTAGGTTTGAAATATCTGCCTGGGAGAGACCTTTGCTCATGCAGTTTAACTACCTTGTGTCTTGTTGATGTGTTCAGTCTTGCCATGGTGTATGACTTATGACAGTAAACTGTCTTCAGCAGCCTCACCTTGTTAGCTGAGTTAGGCTGTTCCCCACCCAGTTGTAGTCCTCTTACACAGCTGTTTCAGTTGATGATTGTGTTTCAACCTACATATTGAACTGGTGATCATTACCACCTGTTTGCTATAATTGTTTGATCATACACCTGACGATATGCCTACAAAATCCCTGACTTAATGCAAGTGCTCTAGAAGAATTGATGTTGTTCTAAAGTCCAAGGGTGGTCAAACCAAATGTTGATTTTAGATTTCTCTTCTGTTCACTCACTTGTATTATGTGAATTAATAAAAAAATCTATTAACATGTCGATTTTTGAAAGCATTCTTTCTTGACAGTATTTTTTCCAAACCTGTACCTGCATGTAGGTGTTTGAACACTACTGTATGTATGTGTTCCTCTGGTCCAGCTGGGAGAGAGCAGTGTGGAAGGCTAAGGTACTGGCATTGTCTGAGATCTGTTTGGTCTGTATGCAAATGCACTGGGTCTAGTGAAGTCAGGGAGGGAGGGGATGGAGTAAGTTTTGACTAACTGCTCAAAGCACTTCATGATGGTGGAGGTCCGTGCTACTGGACTTCAGTGTAATTTAGTTTTGCATATTCCTCAGTTCTGGGGGAATCGGAGAACAAAGATTGAAACATTGTCATGACCCCCCATGACACCGGTTGTGACATCTGGTTTGGGTATGAGTGTGTTTTGTGTGTGTTGGGTATGAGTGTGTTTCTTTGACCTTTTGGTGCAGGAGTGTGTCTGTTGCACTTTGTTAATATCTGTGGTTTTGTTTTCCCCCTTTCCCTGTTCTCCCCCTTACACTCTCATGCAGTGGCCTGGGGGGCGTGACCAGTCTCTGAGTTAGGCGTCCATTCTCAACCTGCCAACTCCAGACCAGCTGCTGATCTGTAATTATGCCTCTACTTAAGGAGGAGCCAGAGATCCTGTCCTCACCGGATTGTTGAGACACATTCTAATGTCTTGCTGCTTGTTAGCCAAATCTAAAACAAGAATCTAATCTTACTGAAGCAAAGTCTGGTTTCCTGTAACCTAGCTGACCCGCTTCCTCTTGTCCTAGATGCTCTTCCTCATCCCGAGCAGCTATCAGCCAGCCCAGAGCTCAGGGATTCTTAAGCCTGGGACCTCAGCTTGTTTCTACCCGTCTCACCACCAGCCAACCTCGAACAGCGGACCACTTCACCTCGTGAGCCACCGCTCGGCCAGCCCCCCTCACTTTCACCCAGCTAGTTCTAAATAAATCTGTGGAACTCATTCACTGTCTTGGTCTGCTTTTGGGTCCTCAGCTGGAAACATAATCTGTGCAGAGACTGATGCTACAATGCAACATTTGGAATCCTACATTCACCATAATGCATCCAAAAGCACATTCACCCCCCCTGCCTACTAAATTTATTTCTCAAACTCCATGTGCCCATTTTGTAATGGAGTCTTTCAAGTCTTCTGAAAGACAAAAAGCTAATTCTCATCAACCATCTGATTCCATAAACTCTTCTGCATTTTGGGCCAGCAGGGAATCGTGATATCAAAGTAAAGACACATCAAATGAGAGAAGCTTTGCAGGCAGCAGGCTCGCTTCTGACAGCCGGTCCTGGCTCTGACAGCTCACCTTCAACAACAAAGACAGGCCTTGAGGAACAGCAGTGTCTGGCGCTGGCTTTAGCCAAAACATTTCACTAATCTTGACTTACTTTTCAAGACCAGTCCAGAGGCAACAAAGTTGAATATAACTCAGGTTTTCTTCAGTTCTTGTCTTTATTCTTTTAACATACATGCACTCTGCCCCTCTTGTTCCTCTTCTACTATAGATCTTATAGACATTGTAAAATCTCTTGATCTCGGCTCAGTCACTTGAAGGTCCCACTCACAAGGGCACCCTGGCCATTGTTCTCTCCTCCGGGTTTATTCTTCAAACTATTGATCTCTGTGAGGCTAGCTTGTGTTTTTCTGAGAACCACAAAGCCGTTATATTTAAAGCTGTCCTTCCACCTCCTGCTCCTAATTTTCTTCGTTTCTTCTTGTGTCCTCAGTATCAACTCTGCTAACAGCTTTCACAAGGGTTTCACTCTTAAACCCTCTATTGAGCCATGTATTCCTATAGCTCTCAGTTGCAGCGACTTCATGAGCTTCTTAAATGATATCCTTCTAATTATGAGAGACAAAATTCATCACATTCTGGCCCCAACTAATATTGATTTATCTTCAGCTCAGGAAGCTTAGAAACAGCTGTAAAACCTGATGTATACTGAGACTGCTTTTCTCCCATAGATCTTCACTATCTAATTACAATTACTTCTTCATCTAAACCATCAACCTGTCTCTTGGACCCCATCTCAACTAGGCTGCTTAAAGAATCACTTCTTAGTCTTTGTCTTTATTAAGTAATTTTGTGCTAAATGCCCCACTCTTGATCCTTTGGTTTTAGAGACCTATAACCTATTTATAGAGCTATTTCTAACCTTCCCTTTGTTGGGACCAGGACAGCATGAGAACAAAGACTGCGGCCTGCATGGCCTTTGAAAAGTCTGACTGAGGCCTGAATGTATAGCACCAAAACCCTATTTCACACCTAGGTGTGAGAATCACTGGTCAAGTCTACCATTAGCTGCACCTCACAGGACTATGGGACAGTCCCTGGAGCACACGTAACACCCCCCAGAACATAAACAGACCCCAGAGCGCTCCTCTCTGTGCCATTCAGTTAAGTTACATTCAGTAGGTGTAAGGTCCAACTTTGATAAACTTCCCAACATTGATGCTTTTACTACTTTCCTTAATCTTAACATGTGCTCTGATACACTCATACGCCACGTGACACCTGCAGCTAGCCTGACCTGTGACCCACCTGTAACCTTAGTGTCAGTATGCATCACCACTTTTGGAGTTTAGAATAGAGAGAGGGTGTCTGCCATTTTGGCTTAAATCCCATCTAGATTCTCACAGTCTTGAGCTGCCATTTTGACCCAGTGTTGCACAACCCACTCTGGTGGTGTCGCCCACCCTCTCTCTCTCTTCATATACACACATGAAAATGTAATAACCTGCTCACCTGCTCCCTTTTGTGTAAATACAAACTAGACTTCACCTATAAAACAAACACAAACACAACACATTTACACCCCAAAGCATTCTTTTTGAATTTGCTGAAAATGTTGGCAAGTTACTCAAAAGTTGTAATAAGTTGCTCAATATTGTCATATATTATCTCATTTCTATGGTTTGATGTTGTTTTAAACAGCACTGAAATCCCGTTGATTTTTAGTGACTCCATCATTTGAACATTGTTTCAGTAGTAATATAGGTTAAAATGGCATTGAAATCCTGCAAACTTGAAACAACATCATAGCTAAAAATCAAGTTGTGATGTTGTTTCAATGTTAAATAAGGGTGCAATGATAATAATCAACATCAGAGTCTGATGCTGATTCAATGAAATTAGCGTTGACAGTAGAATATTGATTCGTTTGTTGTACTAGTTACAATGTCAGTGTGCCAGTAATGAAACTAAGTGGTGTTTTGTTTTTTAATAATTCACCAACACCCCAATATTTCGGCACCCGACATTCCGTGAGTAAAAAAGTAATGTTATTTCCTGTTGCTGGAATTTGATGGTTGTGATTGTAGGCAGGGTGCAAACTAGGAGGGGAGCCAGAGTGAACTTGGCTCCTATTAATAATGATGGAGGAACCTAAGAGCGTGCAACTTGCTGTTAAACAGTGCACCAACACAGATTTCAACTAAACGACTAATTGGGCAGTCTCCTTACCAGTGAACGTGCAACAAACAGCGTTGAGGCGGGTGCCGCGGACAGAGAACGGTAGTGTTGGCTTGGCAAGGAGAGGGGCAGATAATGTGGAAGAGGGGCAGATAATGTGGAAGTATGGAGCTTTAGCTTCAGCCACGCTCTGCTATACACGCAGCATATACCTACAGATATACACACATGAAAATGTAATAAAATGAAAGCAATCATACACACATGCATACATACATATAGTAATCATTACGCCACATCTTTAATTCCTTCTGCCATCAGGTTTATTAAATTCAGAGAGACGGCAGCATTTTGCATGATAAAGTTTATTTTATGCTTGTATGCAGCCAAACTACAGAACAATATCATACTATGATTGAACCAATCTACAGTGTAGTAACAGCAATTAGTGTAATTAAATTGCATTCTTTGGACCTGTAAGTTATCTAAGAGAGAGAGGAATTAGATATGGTATTACTTTATCACATATTTACATGAGCAGCTGGATAGAGTTTAGGTCGTAGCCTTAGGGTGTATCACAAACCCTTAGCTTGCATCAGAGTCACACGTTAGCTGTCTAGGTAGGTTAGCGAAAAGTAACTACCTCTAGCAGGCATTGAGAAGTTAAAATAAAAAGGGTAGAAGTTTCCCAGTGTGATATGTTTACAGTGTCCACACACAGTATTCCAATTTACAACATTGTCCATTTCATAAAGTTAACTCAAACTTACTGAGTTGGTGCAAATCCTTCCCTCACTGTTGTGTGTATGACACTGAATGTAACTTGGACTGGTACAGAGGGGACATTGTGGACATATTGTTGTCCACAATGTCCAAGAATCTGCTTGCAGCATCAAATACCATCATTCTTTCTGATTTACTATTTGTTTTCCAATGCGGATCCCATGGCTGATCACGGTCAGTGGTGCACGTGGTCTATTTGCATATTTTCTAAACATTTAGCTTTACATGCATTTAGATTTACCTTTTAACATTTAGGTTTAGAGTTAACACTTAAGTTTAGATTTACCATTTATGTTTACTTTTATAAACATATTGTTAAATAATTTCTACATTTGGCTCATATTAATACTCTTGTTCATAAGCATTGTAATGAATAGTGAACTGACAGGCAAATGCCTCAATAACACAACTCAGGAGCAGGAGGTATGTTAAAGTCAGTCTTTACCTGCCAAAACAGGTTTGGTACTCAGGAGGTTAATCAGAGACAGGCAAACAAATCTGGCAGGGAGAAGGCACAAACTAAGTCCAAAATAAACCAAGGAAATACAAAACACAAGGAAGAAATGCTGAAGCGCTAGCCACTAGATACTAAGATGAACTATCACTTAACAGGAAAAAGAATTCTATTTGATACTCTATTTATTTTGTAAGTTTTGGTTTCTGTGTGTGTCAGACGGTCTGAAAGGGATGTATATCTGCGGAGCAATAAAGCAGGCTAATGCACAGAGTATAGGGCAGGTAGTAAAAATGTTCTGAAATCTCATTAAAAGATGCAGTTAGTATCATGATATTATGAGTTTTTTCTTTTGTCAGAGAACACAGACATGAGGGATAGATTATGAATGTGCAGGAAGTTTTGAACAGGTGCAGAAAACATCCTGAAACACAGGAGCTATAAAAGTCCAGGAGTTTATAACTGCATTAAAACGAATACATTTGTCATTGCCGTGAAAAGGCACCACATATAAATTTAAACAGATTAAATTCCCAAAGTAAAGACACAACAAAGAAGGGAAGACTAAATCATGTCTTTTGTTTTACTCACCAGGGATTTTTTAAAATGAGGCTGGCTGAATTTAGTTTTTCCCTTTATATAAATAAAGACAAATTCACCATAAATTGGTGCAGAAATTGTCACCAGAATGCGGGAAATGAAGAATTTGATGGAGGATCACAGGTTGTGTAATCATATCTTTCATGTATGGATCAAATAAGAACAGAAAGTCGTTCTCTAAACAGGCTTCAAGATCATGAACTTGAATCATACTTGTGTGTAAACAATGCTGCCAGGCATGCAAACACATATGCACACTTGCAGAGCAACACCCATGCTTCACTGGCTCGACTTTATAGCACTGTGTCCCTGCAGCACAATACCTGACCGTGTTGTGTATGAACAGCTTCCAGCATGAATTTGCATGATTACCTGCTCAATGAGCAGGAGAAAAATAAACTTACTTGCTGCTGCCTCATTATACATACAAAACACACATGCACACAGAAAGTGCTTTGAGTTGTTGTTGTTGAGTTGTTTTGTTTATTTTTTGGTTTGTTTGTTTTTTCTGATTATTTTTAATGTGTATCAGTTAAATGTACAGAACAGATACATTATTAAAAGCTAAAAGATTTTAGTGTGTGCGTCGCATGTGTATGTGTGTAGTAGCAGAAGAGGAACACTTGCTGAAGAGACGGAGCCTCAGCTTCACGGGTGTTGTGACAAGTTGTCTGCACCTCACGTTTGAAACATTTATCACCATTGATGAACCACTCAAAGAATATTATATAATATATTAACAGACCCGCAAGGAACAACAACGTGGTGGGCTGCACGTCACGCACACAAAACTTGGCACAAGACTGTTGAATGGCAGACGAACAAATGGTCAACAACAAGCCTCAGTTTAGCTGCAATTGTACAGTTTAAGTTACACTGACTAATAAATAGGATCTGCAGCTTCTCAAGATTAAAGTGGAGCTAACGTGTTCAACCCCTCCCTAATCACCGCCAAACAAACACATATGATTCGACGATGTAAATTCTTAGTCAGGGACAGCCCTAAAACAAACCTATGGAGTATTTTCTTAAAACGTTAGAGAAAATTTCCCAAAGCAAAGGTCTGAAACATCAAAATAACTACCCCGCATTATCATTCAGTACCATGATGTATAGTTGTATCAACATGTTTTTAGTCAACAACAGACTGTCAAATCAAAAGAATATTTCAGTTTTCACATCAAACTGGAGGGATGATAAATAAGAACTACTCTAAATTTAATTTCTAAATTTAAATAAAGTGCCTAATTTTTAGAAAAGGAAATAAAAAGTGTAGCTTGAAGTGATGAATTGCAGTCTTAACCAATTCTATGATAAACACGCATACTCAACACATTTTAACAACTGAATAGCTGTAATGCCTCCTCTTCTCTTTCATTCCGTCTTATAGAACTACCACTTACCTACTTTCTCTTGTTCAGTCAGAAACATGAGCTCTGGCTTGTCCTGTCAGCTAGGATTGGAGATCGTCTCGGGTTAAGTAGGTAACCCTTGTTCCCCGAGAAAGGGGAACGAGACACTGCGTCGGTGACGACACTATGGGAACGCCTCTAGGCGTGGCAGGGCTGAATGCGAATGAAAACTTCTCCAACCCTATTGGCTTAGTGAGAACAGTAGCATGTGAGGGCGTAACCGTAGGCGTATATAAGCATGCCGGCACATAGGTACATTAGCCTTTACTATGAAGCAAGGCACTCCAGGCGGGGAGAGGTGTGGTGAACCGACGCAGTGTCTCGTTCCCCTTTCTCGGGGAACAAGGGTTACCTACGTAACCCGAGATGTTCCCCTTCGAGGGGAACTCGAACTGCGTCGGTGACGACGCTATGGGAACGAAATACCCACTATGCCGCGCCGAAAACCCCGCCTGCCCTAGCGTGCAGGCAACCTGTGGGCACGACTAAAGGGAGAGTGCTCGGGTGCCGGGTGCGGAGGGAAGGTCCAGACTATAAAACTGGATGAAAGTGTGAGGAGTGGCCCAGCCAGCTGCATCACAAACCTCCTGAAGAGATGCTCCAGAGAGGAGAGCCGTGGAGGCTGCCATGCCTCTCGTGGAGTGAGCCCTTACAGCCATAGGTGAAGGCAAATTGCGCACCTGATAGGCCAGGGAGATAGTCTGAACAATCCAGTTGCTGATGGTATGTTTGGACGCCGGGAGCCCAGCCTTAGGGGACCCAAAACACACCAGCAACTGGTCTGCCTTCCTCCACCGGGAGGACCTCAGAGTGTATGTACTCAGTGCTCTGACAGGGCAGAGCAAATGAAGTCTCCCGTCCTCCGCCGTCACATGAAGTGGAGGATGCAGTACCATGGGCCCCATCATGTTGGACTGCACCTTGGGAATGTATCCCGGAAAGGGGTGCAGGATGGCCCTCCTGTTTCCTGGGGCAAACTCCAGGCATCGAGGAGAAATCGACAGAGCCTGGAGGTCCCCCACCCTCCTCAGAGAGGTGATAGCGAGGAGAAAGGCCATTTTCAGGGTCAGGTACTTGGCCTCAGCCGACTCCATGGGTCCGAAGGGGGGCCTCAGCCAACGCTTCAAGAACCACTGCCAGATCCCAGGTGGGAACTAGCGAGTTGCAGGCCTCATCCTCTGGGCCCCACGGAGGAATTGTACGACTAGGGGAAGCCTCCCCAGAGACCCATCCCTAGAAGGAGCGTGGAAAGCTGAGATAACTGTCACGTAAACCTTGAGGGTGGATGGGGAAAGGCCCGCAGAGAAGCGGTCCTGCAGAAACTCCAGCACCTGAACCACCGGGCAGGTCCACCATGCGTTCTTTGCACCATGTGGAGAAAACATTCCACTTTATGCCGTACATCCTCCGTTGGACGGGGCCCTGGAGCTAAGGAGTGTCTAGACTGCTCCTGCCGTTAGGCCCGCCTCTAGGTACTGTGCCCCCTCAGGGGCCTGACCCACAGCTGCCACAGGGCGGGGCAAGGGTGAAGAACCCGGCCCCCTGCCTGGGACAGCAGGTCTCTTCTCAGAGGGACCTGCCATGGCGGACCGTCCAGGAGAGCCATCAAGTCCGAGAACCACACCCGGGTTGGCCAGAATGGAGCTACAGTAGTTGGATACCATCCTGACGGACCCTCTCCAGGATCCCCAGGAGCAAAGTGACTGGGGGAAAAGCGTACAGATGCAGCCTCGGCCACGTCTGCACCATGGCGTCCAGCCCTAGTGGGGCCGGAGGCGTCGGGGAAAACCATAGGGGACAGTGCGTGAGTCTCTAGAGACGCAAACAGATCCATGTCTATGGGCCCGAACCTTTCGCACAATGACTCCATCACCTCTGGGTGGAGTCTCCATTCCCCGAGCCTCAGCCCCTGTCTCGACAGCAGGTCTGCTCCCTGATTCTGAATCCCCGGGAAAAACATCGCTCTGAGAGACAGAAGTCTCTGCTGTGACCACAGGAAGATCTGATGCGCCAGTTTGCAAAGAGGGCGTGAGCGCAGACCCCCCTGGTGATTCAGATAGGCCACCACTGCCATATTGTCGGACCTGACAAGAATGTGGTGACCCTGGAGTTCGGGCAGGAAGCTCCTCAGAGCCCGGAACACGGCCAGCATCTTGAGGCAATTGATGTGCCATGACGAGTGATGCTCCTGCCAAAACCCCTGTGCTGAGCGGTCGCCCATGACCGCGCCCCACCCAGTGAGGGAGGCGTCTGTCGAAACAATCACATGGCGACAAGGTGACCCTAACTTGAGTCCTTGGGACAAGAACCAAGGTTTTTTCCATTCTGATAGGGCACAAAGACATTTGTGCGTAACCCGTATCAGACGGATTCCCCCTCGGGGAGAACCCCTTGGTCTTCAGCCACCACTGCAGGGTCCTCATGTGCAGCAGACCAGAAGGTGTATCACGCTGGAAGCTGCTGCCATGAGGCCCAACATTCTCTGGAAGTGTTTCACCGTGATGGTGTGGCCCAGCCTCACTCTCTTCACAATGGACTCGATACGTGCTGGAGACAGGTGTGCCTGCATCGTCAACGAGTTCCATACCACCCCTAGGAACACAGTTCTTTGGGCGGGTGCCAACACACTTTTCTTCACGTTGAGCCTCAGCCCCAAGCGTTGAAGATGAGCGAGAACGACATCTCGATGTCGAACCACCAACTTTCGAGACTACGCCAGGATGAGCCAGTCGTTGATGTAGTTCAGTGCTCAGATGCCCTGGAGCCTCAGAGGGGCCAGTGCTGCATCCATACACTTAGTGAAAGTGCGAGGAGAGAGTGCAAGGCCGAAGGGAAGAACCCGATACTGGTGCACGCCACCGGCTGCGAACCTCAGGAACTTCCTGTGGGAAGGACGAATGGAGACGTGGAAGTATGCGTCCTTCAGATCTATGGTGACAAACCAGTCCTCGGACCGGATGTGACTCACGATGGCGGGGATGGTGAGCATCTTGAACCTGTATCTCCTCAGAGACCGGTTCAGAACCCGCAGGCCTCCGTCCTTCTTGGGGACGATGAAGTACTGTAGAAACCGGACTCGCTGGCCAGCGGGGGAACGATCTCCACGTCCCCCTTCTCAAGCAGCGAGCGAACTTCCTGTCCCAGCACCAGGCGTTGCTCTGGTACCGTAGTCTGGATCACCCCAGTGAATCTTAGGGGGCGGGCCTGGAACTGCAGTCTGTACCCTCGATGACGGTGCGCAGGACCTACGGAGATATGTTCGTCATGCTCCGCCAAGCCTCCGCGAACTCCGCCAGCGGGACCAACCCCTCGGGGCTGGTGGCCAGTGCCTCGTGCCGGTCTCGGATGGTCTCCTGAAGCGGGCCGCCAGGAAAAACCCGCCGAGGACCTGCAGTCTGGGAGACGAACCTCTGGCCGACTGGCGCCCCTTGGGGCCGGCAGAACGGTGAAGGCTCGGTGGTGGCTAGCGCGTCCCAAGGGCCTCGGCGGCGGAAAACTGCACTAGTGGCCGCCCTGGAGCCCTGGACCGTGAAAAGGCGAAGAATACTCTGGCAACGAGTAACAGACAGCTGGCAGAAGATCAGGCTCTATTCTGTTGCCAGCTCTGTATAGAACGCAACCGCTCAAAAATCTTAACATGGTGTAAACTAAGTACTGAAAGTGTGTTTCAATACACAGGTGATATTGATTATGATCATGATTGTTAATATCCAACATGTGTTTTGCCATGTCATTTTGCCTGTTTGGGAAAACAGTGACACTTGACAATTTCCCAGGAACGTTTGTCCGTCTTCGTCACAGTGTCACTTTTTCACTGAGGTATATCCAAACCATTTAGGACACACAAGACATAACCTAGACAGTAGAAGGTCATTGTTCCCATTGTGGAACTTGAGTAACACAATCGGACCAAAACTTCCATCCAAAACCTATTTGTACACAGGAAGTAGTACATTCTAATTGGCAGCTTGCCATTCAATTGAATGCCCAATTGGACAATTCAGCATATCATGATGATGTCAGTAGGAGTCTCCACTGGCTCCTTGACAACCTCATGGTAAGTAACGCGTTACCCAGTAAGTACGTTACTCATAACTAATTCAAGTAACACTGCGTTATACTGTGTTACTGAACTCACCATCCTTGACGTGTTTTATAAAAATACTGAATACTGCTCTTGTAAATACATGTGCAGAAAAACAGTAGTTCAAAAGTGGGGAATTACTTTCTTTCTTTTCTTTTTTTTAATTTTAGCCGGTGGCATTAAACCATACTCCCTGCTGTTGTTATGAATATGATATTAGATCAAAAGTCAGGAGTCTGGAGAGACTGCTTTGTTATATATATTTATATAAATAACCTAACACTGTGCAGGTTATAGTTAGGCTATCCAAGGAACGTAAAAGTCAAGGGCCACTGGACTTGGTTGGAGATACTTCAATTTCAATTCAATTGAATTTTACTTATATAGCGCCAAATCACAACAACAGTTATGCCACAGCGCTTTTCATAAAGAGCAGATCTAGACCATACTGTGAAGTTATTTACAGAAGTCCAACAATTCCCACCAAGAGCAGCACTAGGCGACACAGGCAAGGAAAAACTTCCTTTTAAGAGGCAGAAACCTCGAGCAGAACCACTCGACTCAGTGTGGGCGGCCATCTGCCTCGACCGGTTGGGGGTGAGATAGAGAGAGAGAGAGAGAAGAACAGAGAGAGAGAGCAGAGGGAGGCAGCCTACACAGTATACACAGAGGTACAGACAGTAAAGGTAATGATGATATAGACTGAATGAAAAATGGAATGAAAAATGGTACAGATATTTATAGTTGTGTTAATGATAATAACAGTAATAATAGCAATAGGACTAGTAACAGCAGTTGCAACTGTAGCAGAGGGCGTCGAGCAGGAACACGGGGGCAGCAGGACACTCTCAACCACGGATCCAGACTCCACAGCTCCAGAGCCAGGAACACCTGCAGGAAGCGACAGGAGGAGAGAGGAGAGGGACGACTCGAGTATCTTAAAACCAAGTCCAGTTGCCCTTTATTTTAACCTTCCTTGGAGAAGGTACAACATGTTCCTTAGTGAGCTGTAGAGATGCTGGTAGGAGCTTTTTGTTAGCTTTGGACAGAGCCAAGCTAGTTTCCCCCCTGCTTTTAATCTTTGTGCTAAGTTTTTAGAAGTGCTTCATATTTAATGTACAGACAGTGGTGTGCTGTCAAACTTCTCATCTAACTCTTGGCAATGAAGCTGGTAAGTGAATTTCCCAAAATGGGGAACGCTTTCTTTTACGATGCTTATTTGCCAAATAAGATGTTTCCATAACTATACCATAGCTGCAGAATTTCTTGTCTGGTGATAGGTTGAAATGTCATTTCATTATAAAATATCCACATAGACATTTCTGAGCCCATTCATGAATACTTCTGATTTTAATAACACCATGGGTTTCGTACTTACATAACATGACAGTTTTAACAATAGCTGAATGATCAGTATGTTGTTTGTTCTGTCCAACACCTTAAATGTCTTTATTTCGTCTTCATTCACTTATTGCTGAGTTAAAAATAGTGAGTCCGTATGACTTGAGAGAGATGACTGTGTTTTTACAGCTTCTTCTTGGAAACTGTCTGTTAAATGCATTAACAGCAATCAGGCCATAACCCAAAATCAATTGCTGTGTGGTTAAAGGTGAAGCACTGCCACAACCCTGCGAAGTGTCAACTTAACAAGTTTAAAAAGCTGAACCACATTCAAAATGTCACCAAGACATAGTATGTAAAAGGTCAACATGTCCAATCTGATTTCATGTTGATGCACTTAATAGAAAACACACAGTTTCAGGAAAAATGTACTTTTTTATTTCTGGCTTACTGAGCTTCAGTTTATCATTTAATTGTATAGTCTGTTTGCAAGTGAACCTCTACAAATAACTAACTTGGTTTCTACTTTAAGATGGTGTGCTTTCAGCAGCTCAGTGTTTAGCAGGAGCTCATCTGATGAAAAATTACTATTGCCGGGCACCCTGGGAAGTATCAGCACTAATAAGCATTTTCATTTAAAATAATGCATCCTATTAATCTCACTGGTGAGGCCCCAACAGCTCCAATGAACATAATGTATTGTATATGCAAATGAGATCTAATACATAAAAAGCAACAACAGAGTATAGGAGTGGTACATTTTATAGCATGCTGTTTGAATAATTCCAGCTGATGATGAATAATAATGTAATTTGACTGTAGATGTTTAAAAAAAAAAGTGTGTATCTGTGAGGACCTTTAAAGTTATGATATCATGAAAAGTAAATAACTGCAAATTGCAAAATTACCATGAAGATGAAACCAATCAGCCTGGTCTCATGAAATTTCATGAAATCAGCTCATCTTAAAATGCAAATAGTCTTCCAAGAACAATAACAGTGTGTGTTTATATTTGTGTTGTCATTGGGGGGAACAAACAGTTAAAACGATTCAATTGTCTGTGCCTGCTAAGCCAATTCCCAATGTGGGTGAGGTTTTAAACTTAATTGAGTTATTCATACTTAAAAAGGTTCATATCATAATGTAAAAAAAAATGAAAATGTAATTCCACAATAGCATTTAGAGGTTTCAACATACGGTATGTAGTTGTTATTTGAGTAAAAATGAAAACGCAATAATCCAATTTCCATTTTCACATACTGCAGGGTAAATGATGTACACATTCTGACACATTTCAAGGCAAGGCAAGTTTATTTGTATAGCACATTTCAACAACAAAGTGCTTTACATAAAACATAAAAGCAACAGGGAAATATATAAAAGTTTAAAAGTTAAATAGAAAATAAAAACAGGCAGGTCTCTCACCTTTGCTTATTTTACTCCTTTGATTCTCCATCTCCCACTCTATCCCCCCTTTAGTTACTTAGGGACTCTAACCCCAAGAGGACTCTAACCATTTAACATTTAGGGACTGTAACCCTAAGGGGACTCTAACCATTTAACACTTAGGGACTGTAACCCTAAGGGGACTCTAACCATTAAACACTTAGGGACTGTAACCCTAAGGGGACTCTAACCCTTTAACACTTAGGGACTCTAACCCTAAGGGGACTCTAACCCTTTAACACTTAGGGACTCCAACCCTAAGGGGACTCTAACCCTTCCTTAGATACAGTCGTCACTGTAAATCCAGATTGTCCACGCTACAAACTCTGGTAAAAGAGGTTGACAGCAGGCCCTGTCAACAAGTCAACAGCGGACAGAACAGGGGATGTAATCCTTGTAATTCTACTTGACTCTGTTAAGTGAGGATCAGCCGTGTGAGATGGTAGAATCAAAAGAGCACTAAGCTTTTTAAATACTGTTAATATCTAAAAGCAAAGAAAAAGAAAACAGGACAGTAAAAGTTACCATGCAGTGTAAGTTATCAATCTATTAGTTAAAGGCAGTGGTAAAAAGAAAAGTCTTCAATCTTAATTTAAAGAACTGACAGTTTCAGCAGACCTGCAGTTTTATGGTAGTTTGTTCCAGATATACGGAGCATAATAACTGAACGCTGCTTCTCCTTGTTTAGTTTTGACTCTGGGGACAGAAAGCAGACCTGACCCAGACGACCTGAGAGGCAGTGTTGGGTAAGCTACTTGGAAAATGTAGTGAGCTAAGCTACTAGCTACTCTACATTACGGTCCTCAAATGTAAGTCGCTTTGGATAAAAGCGTCTGCCAAATGAGTAAATGTAATGTAATGTAATGTACATTAAATGAAGCTTCACTACACAGAAGCTACCCCCCAGTGAAATGTAGCAAGCTAAGCTACAGCAACGTGGCAAAAGTAGCTTAGTTACATATAAGCTACTTTTAATTTTTCAATAGTTTATAGTTAGGTCATTTATATAGAAATATTTATATACACACACTCACACACACAACATAGGCCTAGTTTATATTGAACCAACTTCATTCCACAGTAGCAACAGAAGAAAGACTAAAAACCTGCTCCAATGTGTGAGAGAGCTAAATCAGACACAGAAACTCTCCTACTTACTGCCATGTCATTGCTGCTAAATGTACTTCCTCATGCAACAAAGGGAGAACCATTGTTGTTTGTATAAAGCAACTTAATTATCATATTATTAATTAATTAAATTAATTAATTATTTATTAATTGTATATTTTTATAGTTTATATGTGACTTTGTGCTCTGGCACCATTGCAACACAAACAACCTATACATTCATGACAGAGAAAGAGCGAGAGAGAGAGAGAGAGAAGACACTCCTTCACACGTGTCTTTATTCCTCTGCAGCAACGTCGCAAACATCAACCCAAGGATCGGTGCGTGATGTCACCATCACAGAGAAGTGCTTCTGCCTGCTACACATACAGGTCTGTGTGTGGCGGCGGTGTCACTACTGATCTATCAGAAATGCTTGGGAAAATGTAGCGTGTGTGGAAGCTACCGCGCTACTCGGTCAATAAAAGAGCTTCGTTACTGAAAAGCTATTTGATTCAGAAAATAGTGACGCTACCACCAAGCTACTGAGTAATGTAGTTAAACTAGTAACAGCGCTACTTGTAGCGACGCTACTGCCCAACACTGCTGAGAGGTCTAGATGGTTCATAACCAAGCAGAAGATCAGATGTCAAATGATCAAATGATGATCAAATGTATTTTGGCCACTAAACCATTTAGTAGTTTACAAACTAATAGCAGGATTTTGAAATCAGTTCTTTGACATACAGGAAGCCAAAGTAAATACCTCAAAACTTTGAGGTCACAAAGATGTGATCCACTTTTTTGGTCTTAGTGAGGACTCGAGCAGCAGCGTTCTGAATCAGCTGCAGCTGATCAGTCCTTCAATCCTTGATATATTCTTCAGGTGATAGTAGGCTAAGTCGAGCACTGACTTTCAATCATTCCTCCCTGGCTCGAAAAACATTAACTTCAGTTTTATCTTTGTTTAATTGAAGAAAATTCTACCACATCGAACCGTTGACCTGTTCAAAACAGTTACTCAGCCTGGTGATATGACTATGGGATCATAGTCATATCACCATAGTGGTTTGGTATGTATGTAAATCGTGGTATGTATGTTTGGTATGATGTAAATCTGTGTGTCATCTGCATAATTATGGTAACACACTGAGTGTAACCTCCATGTCCACCAACTGCGTAGAGATAAACATTCTTACAGTAGAAATTTTAGCCCAGCAGTATGACCAGCCAATTCATTGTTTCCACGTGACGTCACATTCCAAAGAAAACGCTCGCTTGGAGGGTAAAAAAGACATGGTTTTCCTCTGCCCTGCCAAATAATATGCAAGTGATACACTGAGTTTGTTACTTTGTGTTGCCAAAATTCTGGATGGTTGTTGTGCTTTCGGATTTACTAATCGAGGAGGAGACCACCCTGGGCTGTGTAAGGTGAGGGATTCCCCAGAAGTTAAAAGTAAACATTACCGCAGTCGAGCGGCGGCAGGGACCTGGCAGTTTGCAACGGTAGAAATGTGGCTTCGGGTGCTGTAACGTTACATGGATATGCCCAATACATGCAGATTGTGTTCATATCTTTCTTTTTCTTGAGTTGAAAGGTAATACAAATAAAATTTGACAGCTTTTGCGGTGTCTCAACGGGGGAGTCGCGGTCTGTTGTTTTGCCCTCCAGGTCACCGTGCATGTCACGTGACTAAAAACTATGAATAGACTACTTATACAATGACCACAGCATCTCTGACCACAGTTCAGAACATGGTCATAAACCATCAGACAGTGGCAGCTACCCAGAGCGTTACAACCCTGTGTTAAAATAAACCTAAAGCACAGGAGCTCCAGAGTTCGTTTCTCACAGTCATAGTTAACCAGAGTTGCCAGAGCTAGTAACCAGTTAACACTGTACTGACAGTAAGATGCTAGCTTAGCATAACTTACTTTTCTTACAGTTACATAGGCAAATTTGATTTTGTTAGCAACAGCAGCAAACTCAGTATTCCTGAACACTTAGACACCCTACTATTAGCTGAGAAAAGCCTAAATTCTGATTGGACTCAGACACCACTGTCTATCTTTGCAAGTACACTTGGACCAGCTCCTTGTATTTTCTCAGTCAGGCCAGGTTACTAGTGCAACCACTAGCTTAGGACACACCAGTTTAACACACAGCTTATCATACACGCCCTTTTCAACACAGGTTCATTTTCGTCGCTACTCTCTGCACTAATCTTCCTGTTCTCACTAACCTGACAAGTAACTGAGAAGCACTGGTTACATAGTAATGCTATTGTCATTATGTTTTCTTTATTTTGTTTTGTAATTTTTGATTTACTTGTTGAGCTTGCTTAGCCAAGATAAATAGATTTGACCAGTGCCCAGTTGGTTAGTGATCTGCCCAAATGTTACAAACCTGAATGAACTGACAAATAAACTTTGTTACATGGACACATGTGCTCTCAGGCTCAGACATCACTATGGGACCAAAAGGGGGAATATTGGGATCACAGGACCCTCATGCGTTTTCAAGGTAAGTTATGACTATGGAACTGGTGTAATGAATTTGATTTGTCATCATCTACAGACTGCACAAATTTGTTAAATAAGTAACAATATTGTAAGCATTGTAAGATTTTAGATTACTGAGGCCCGCACCTGTGCTGTGCTGGATTTCCTTGTGACCTGGAAAAAAGTTGCCCCCCCCTGTCCTTACTGGACAGTAAAGCTATCATTGCTTTTGTTCAAACCCTATCTGGAACCACAAGGCTCTGAGAGAAGAACTGGCTATAACAATTGTTTTTTCTAAATATGGAGAGGGTGGCAAAAGAACTCAGGAAAATTACATTGTTAGGCATGCAATACAGCAACCTATTTTTAATTGTTATGTGCAGAGTATTTAGTTAGCTCGTCCTCATAAAATCTAACAGATGTCAATGTCAGTGAGTTCA
Organism: Lepomis macrochirus; assembly: GCA_024633595.2. NCBI lineage: Eukaryota > Metazoa > Chordata > Actinopteri > Centrarchiformes > Centrarchidae > Lepomis > Lepomis macrochirus. The sequence continues at coordinate 314,528 of JALXJV020000022.1, forward strand.
TACAAGTCTGTAAAAGCAGATTCAAAAACACTCCAATCAGAGCGAATTTGAAGGCAAAGCTGGAATTAAAGGCCTGTTATGACTGAGAGCTTTCTTAAATCTTTCCAGTGACTAAATCATCATTTTTTTTTAACTCTTGGGGTGAATTCTCAAAGCATTTGTTAATATAGCTCTGGCACATATGTAGGGGAACCTCCCCCCAGAGTGATTCACACTCAGCTGTCAAGAAAATGATCAAGAATATCTCTGTTAGTGCATCACAAATGAGGTTTACATTACTCTCATTCACCGTGATTCCGAGCTGTATGTTTAATGAGGCACAGATTCGAGGGCACACATAATTATAACAGTTCAGCACCTTTGAGTGTAACAGGGCCTTGTTCCATGCGTTCCTGCTACAATAACTACATGTTTTATTAGAGTAATGAATGATTCATTGTGCTTGGATGATAGTTACATTTTTATGGGCTTGTTCATGAACAGCAATTCTGGCTGATGGGAGTCCCCCCAGAGAGGAAGAAGGCTTTCTCTCATCAGGAGCTCAATATGTCTACATAGCTTAGAGCATTACAGCAATCTGACAACACCCGCTCGTTTTCTTCATTTCACAGCAATTTGTCTGCTGCTACAGACTCTACCCCCAATTCTGTTTTTTCAGTTGTCAAATGTGCTGAAGCAGCAGATCAGATATGAAGGTGAACTTCCTCAAGGAACAAAAAATTAAGTGTTATGAGCCAGAGGGAGCATATCAGCTTTAGTGGCCCGAAGTGACACTTTTGAGGATCTGGATCCTTCCAAAGATCTCATTAATGCTAAAACATGCAAAAACTCTGTCTTGACACACAGTCGGTGAATAATACTGTCGCGTCATCTCTTTGGGATAATGTCCTGACAGATACAGTATCTCAAGATGCCTGCTAGAATCTGTTGGCAAAGTTAGACTCCTCTTCCTTACAGCACGTGAACAAAGACATCTGTTCTATTTCACTAAATCAAAGTTAGACAAACGGGAGGACTACCAGTGTCCATGTCTGCTACAATACATCTTATTAAAGAGAGTTCTCTTTGACCTTTTCCAACACTATTTCATTCACTGTAGTCGAAAGCTGGTATAACAGATGTTCTTTGACAAAGGTGAACCCATGATTTGAGTTTAACCACTCGCTGATAGTCTTTCAAGCTCTTGCAAAGCAGATGTTTGCTTGACAAGAGTCTGGAAATCAAATGAAACAAAAAACAATACGGTGCTGTCAGAAAATTCTGGAGACGAAGATGTGAGGATGGTTGATGCTGATTGAGGTCATTATGGAGGCGACAGAACACACACAGTATATCACTAGCAGGAAAACCATAGCATTCCCTCTCCTGCTTCAGACTTCACAGGAGAGGTGACCACAGAAAATATAATATTGAATAAAGAATATATAATTTTGCTGTATGACGATAAATACAGGCAATAACAAATTGATGTCAATGTACATTAACCATACATATATACTATATATGTACACAGTATACGTTCACAAGGACGCAGGGGCGTCTGAGGCTCAGGAGGTAGAGCGGTTTACTTGCTCATTGGAAGATCCCCCATCTCCTCCAGTCTGCATGGCGAAGTATCCTTTGCAGTTAGCACCTTAAGCCTAGCTCACACTACACTATTTTTAGCTCGATTTGCCGCTCGGCAATCGCAGATCGGCAGTCTTTATGTGTGAACTACTCAACGAAACATTCAAACAGCTCCCCGTGTCACGATCCTGTTCTGTGTGTGTTCTGTTGGGGGGTTTTGGTTACTTGTCTTAGTCTTGGTTCTTGTATTCTTTATTTTGATATGTTGGGTTTTGGAGTTCTGTATTGTCTAGTATTTTGTACCTGTGTTTCCCCTGTGATCCCTCTGCATGTGTCTCTGTTTTCCTCTGCGCTCTCTCTCTCTCTCTCTCTCTCCCTGCCTGTGCTCATCATCCCTGATTCCCGTCACCTGTGTTGCTCCCGCCCTGCTCGTTAGTCCCTGTGTGTATATATACCTGGTGTTTCTGTCTTGTCTTTGTCGGATCATTGTTCATGTGCTTGTGCTCTTGTGCCTTCCGTTTCTCGCTGTTTGTGGATTACCCTTGGTGTTGCAGTGTGCTTGTCTTCCTTGTTCTTTTGTGTTCTGGATTTCGGATTTTTGGATTTAGTCTCTGGACTCTGTTTAGCAGCCACTAAACCAGTAAGTGTGCTCGCCTTTTGTTTTTGTTAAAATAAACCTTTTGAACCTTACCTGCTCCACTCCTCCGTGTCCTGCGTTTGTGTCCTGCGTTTGGGTCCTACAACCTGCCTCGTACACCCATGAACTGTGACACCCCGACACATTTCTGACACATTGCCAAAGTCTGCCAGATATCTAGCATGCCAAATATCTGGTGGACTCGGCCGACTCGACATCCACATCCAGCCAATGAGAGCAGGCAGCTACTTTTTCACCGCAAATCACTTTTTACTCCCCTCCAGCTCTCTCTGTAGGTCAGAGAATTCCTGCTACCTGCGTGTGCTAATCCATTCTTTCACCCAGATTCTTTGTCTTTATAATTACTATCTTATAATAACAAACAACTGTTTTGTGTGTATGTTCGCGTCATTTCCCATTTCATATGTTTTCTTGACAAAACGTGGTTTGGAGACCAGCGTCAGGGGCTCAGCCACTGTCAGCTCGTGTAGTGTGTGACCCTCTGTCACCGATCAGTCACGTAGTGTGACACCACAACGACTTCAAGACTCCACTCACAAGACGGCAAGTTGTGTAGCGAGAACAGCACGGCGATCGGCTGACGCTGAAAGTCGTGTAGTCTGCACGAGCCTTCACCCTCTACAGTCAGTGTATGAACATGTGTGAATGTGACCTAAAAAGTCACTATAAAAATAAATGTGACGTGAGAATGTGTGGAACATCCGCAAACTTTTGTCTGGTTCTGTCAGTAAACTCCGAAGTACTGAAATGTTTTAAAATAACCTTTCCTCTCCAGTTTCTGTGCTATATCTATGAAAAACATAATTAAGATTACTGATATAGACTTTTGATCATGAATGTAGATAATGTTTAATATCAAAATAAAACTGAACGTGAGAGGAACAGGTATAATGATGCGTCTCAAATTTAAGTATATCAGTAGACCAGTACACCAGGTGAAACTATGATGCTCAGCTCCCATTTGAGGACCTGGGTGATGAAGTGGAAGTGGAAGGATTCCAGAGTGTTCCAGAGCCGCTGAGCATCTATTCTGTAGCCTAGAGTATCATACAGACGCCTGGCAGGTCAATGATGACTTAAGTTGGGAAACAGAAATCATCACCATCAATGTTACATATTAACATGTTAATGGTGGAGAACAGTCTTTCATTCAACTCAAACCTTTTTACTTTTTGAGTAAGTTAGGTACAAAGCTTCAATCAAACATCGTTTAGGCTACACTATTCCTGACATTGTGAGACACAGTCAGCTGGATTAGTGCTACATTTATTAGCTGTAAAAACACATATCTGGCAACTACTCCACATAGCAACTATTTATTTCTTTCCCTCAGGGTTAAGGAGAAAAACACCCACCCTGTGACATTGTGTACACCCACAGACTCTTCCTTCCCGCCGCCTACACAAAGAGCAAGGGTGGGAGAAGGTTAAGTAGCATTCAAAGGAGAAGCACAAAGAGCTGCAAGAGATGGGACCTGACTGGCAGAGAGCTAAACCTTGGACGCCCACTGCTCCGACACATTTATTAACATCAAGTCCTGCTGAAGGTCTCCACTCATTGATTCAGCTTCATTCATGACTCAATCAATAGCACTTGATCACGGTGCAGGACATGCAAAGCTGTAAATCAGATGTTTGCATGCTGGGTGGCTAACATCTCCCTCCATCCTGTCTGCTACCTCCTCTGGTGTGATGCTGTTGTTTTTCTCTCTGTGTGAGAATAAAGAGGAGAGGAAAGCGACAGAGCAAAACCACTCTCCAACATGTTCTTTCACCATGGCCTCAGGCTGTGTTACATAGGGAAACTGTTAGGAAAGCATATTATTCCAATCAAAAATCACCCAGAGATGATGAAGAGAAGCAAACAACTGTTTCCTTATGTAATGTTTTTTTTCCATCTCACCTCAAGGCTAACTGTTAATGTTGTGAAATGTTGTGTAATAGTAGAGGTGAACAGGTGATAGAGGAGGTGGAAGATTAACAATACATGTATACAGTACATATACGGGGATGCTGCTCAGCTCTGCAACGACGAGAGTAAGGTATGCTCTCAGGGACGGGTTTATATGCTCCAACATGGTAGTGGATTGTTGTCTGTCTGATAGTGCTATAGCTAAATTTAAGGATGCGATTCCATCAGCTCTAAATTCATTATCAGGTCACAAAGTAACAAAGGACTCTTATGCTAATTTCAGTCCCTCCCAACTTGATCATCTTGTTGATAGTGCTGCAGGCTCGCTGCGAACAACACTCGACTCTGTAGTCCCTCTAAAAATGAAAATACTAAAACAAAGACGGTTAGCTCCATGGTATAATACTGAAACTCGCAAATTAAAGCAAATATCGCAGAAACTTGAGAGGAATTGATGTTCCACCAAACTGGAAAATTCTCGTTTAATTTGGAAAGATAGTCTTAAAACTTATAGGAAGGCCCTCCGTAATGCCAAAGCAGCGTACTACTCGTCATTAATACAGGAAAATAGGAACAACCCCAGGTTTCTTTTCAGCACTGTAGCCAGGCTGACAGAAAGTCACAGCTCTATTGAGCAAAGTATTCCCATAGCTCTCAGTAGTTACGACTTCATGAGCTTCTTTACTGGTAAAATTCTAGCTATTAGAAACAAAATCCACCAAGACATGACCTAACCTGGCACCGACTTATCTCTAAACTCAGGAACTTTAGAAACAGCTGTAAAACCAATTATATGTTTAGACTGCTTTGCTTCCCTAACTTCAATAATTTTTTCATCCACACCATCAACCTGCCTCTTAGACCCCATCCCGACTAGGCTGCTTAAAGAAGTTTTTCCCTTAGTCAGCACTTCTCTACTAGATGTGATC
>JALXJV020000022.1:320091-350485 GCA_024633595.2 Lepomis macrochirus
GACCTAAACTCTATCCAGCTGCTCATGTAAATATGTGATAAAGTAATACCATATCTAATTCCTCTCTCTTAGATAACTTACAGGTCCAAAGAATGCAATTTAATTACACTAATTGCTGTTACTACACTGTAGATTGGTTCAATCATAGTATGATATTGTTCTGTAGTTTGGCTGCATACAAGCATAAAATAAACTTTATCATGCAAAATGCTGCCGTCTCTCTGAATTTAATAAACCTGATGGCAGAAGGAATTAAAGATGTGGCGTAATGATTACTATATGTATGTATGCATGTGTGTATGATTGCTTTCATTTTATTACATTTTCATGTGTGTATATCTGTAGGTATATGCTCGTGTATAGCAGGGCGTGGCTGAAGCTAAAGCTCCATACTTCCACATTATCTGCCCCTCTTCCACATTATCTGCCCCTCTCCTTGCCAAGCCAACACTACCGTTCTCTGTCCGCGGCACCCGCCTCCACGCTGTTTGTTGCACGTTCACTGGTAAGGAGACTGCCCAATTAGTCGTTTAGTTGAAATCTGTGTTGGTGCACTGTTTAACAGCAAGTTGCACGCTCTTAGGCTCCTCCATCATTATTAATAGGAGCCAAGTTCACTCTGGCTCCCCTCCTAGTTTGCACTCTGCCTACAATCACAACCATCAAATTCCAGCAACAGGAAATAACATTACTTTTTTACTCACGGAATGTCGGGTGCCGAAATATTGGGGTGTTGGTGAATTATTAAAAAACAAAACACCACTTAGTTTCATTACTGGCACACTGACATTGTAACTAGTACAACAAACGAATCAATATTCTACTGTCAACGCTAATTTCATTGAATCAGCATCAGACTCTGATGTTGATTATTATCATTTTGCACCCTTATTTAACATTGAAACAACATCACAACTTGATTTTTAGCTATGATGTTGTTTCAAGTTTGCAGGATTTCAATGCCATTTTAACCTATATTACTACTGAAACAATGTTCAAATGATGGAGTCACTAAAAATCAACGGGATTTCAGTGCTGTTTAAAACAACATCAAACCATAGAAATGAGATAATATATGACAATATTGAGCAACTTATTACAACTTTTGAGTAACTTGCCAACATTTTCAGCAAATTCAAAAAGAATGTTTTGGGGTATAAATGTGTTGTGTTTGTGTTTGTTTTATAGGTGAAGTCTAGTTTGTATTTACACAAAAGGGAGCAGGTGAGCAGGTTATTACATTTTCATGTGTGTATATGAAGAGAGAGAGGGTGGGCGAGACCACCAGAGTGGGTTGTGCAACACTGGGTCAAAATGGCAGCTCAAGACTGTGAGAATCTAGATGGGATTTAAGCCAAAATGGCAGACACCCTCTCTCTATTCTAAACTCCAAAAGTGGTGACGCATACTGACACTAAGGTTACAGGTGGGTCACAGGTCAGGCTAGCTGCAGGTGTCACGTGGCGTATGAGTGTATCAGAGCACATGTTAAGTTTAAGGAAAGTAGTAAAAGCATCAATGTTGGGAAGTTTATCAAAGTTGGACCTTACACCTACTGAATGTAACTTAACTGAATGGCACAGAGAGGAGCTCTGGGGTCTGTTTATGTTCTGGGGGTGTTACGTGTGCTCCAGGGACTGTCCCATAGTCCTGTGAGGTGCAGCTAATGGTAGACTTGACCAGTGATTCTCACACCTAGGTGTGAAATAGGGTTTTGGTGCTATACATTCAGGCCTCAGTCAGACTTTTCAAAGGCCATGCAGGCCGCAGTCTTTGTTCTCATGCTGTCCTGGTCCCAACAAAGGGAAGGTTAGAAATAGCTCTATAAATAGGTTATAGGTCTCTAAAACCAAAGGATCAAGAGTGGGGCATTTAGCACAAGGTTTAATTACTTAATAAAGACAAAGACTAAGAAGTGATTCTTTAAGCAGCCTAGTTGAGATGGGGTCCAAGACACAGGTTGATGGTTTAGATGAAGAAGTAATTGTAATTAGATAGTGAAGATCTATGGGAGAAAAGCAGTCTCAGTATACATCAGGTTTTACAGCTGTTTCTAAGCTTCCTGAGCTGAAGATAAATCAATATTAGTTGGGGGCAGAATGTGATGAATTTTGTCTCTCATAATTAGAAGGATATCATTTAAGAAGCTCATGAAGTCGCTGCAACTGAGAGCTATAGGAATACATGGCTCAATAGAGGGTTTAAGAGTGAAACCCTTGTGAAAGCTGTCAGCAGAGTTGATACTGAGGACACAAGAAGAAACGAAGAAAATTAGGAGCAGGAGGTGGAAGGACAGCTTTAAATATAACGGCTTTGTGGTTCTCAGAAAAACACAAGCTAGCCTCACAGAGATCAATAGTTTGAAGAATAAACCCGGAGGAGAGAACAATGGCCAGGGTGCCCCTTGTGAGTGGGACCTTCAAGTGACTGAGCGAGATCAAGAGATTTTACAATGTCTATAAGATCTATAGTAGAAGAGGAACAAGAGGGGCAGAGTGCATGTATGTTAAAAGAATAAAGACAAGAACTGAAGAAAACCTGAGTTATATTCAACTTTGTTGCCTCTGGACTGGTCTTGAAAAGTAAGTCAAGATTAGTGAAATGTTTTGGCTAAAGCCAGCACCAGACACTGCTGTTCCTCAAGGCCTGTCTTTGTTGTTGAAGGTGAGCTGTCAGAGCCAGGACCGGCTGTCAGAAGCGAGCCTGCTGCCTGCAAAGCTTCTCTCATTTGATGTGTCTTTACTTTGATATCACGATTCCCTGCTGGCCCAAAATGCAGAAGAGTTTATGGAACCAGATGGTTGATGAGAATTAGCTTTTTGTCTTTCAGAAGACTTGAAAGACTCCATTACAAAATGGGCACATGGAGTTTGAGAAATAAATTTAGTAGGCAGGGAGGGTGAATGTGCTTTTGGATGCATTATGGTGAATGTAGGATTCCAAATGTTGCATTGTAGCATCAGTCTCTGCACAGATTATGTTTCCAGCTGAGGACCCAAAAGCAGACCAAGACAGTGAATGAGTTCCACAGATTTATTTAGAACTAGCTGGGTGAAAGTGAGGGGGGCTGGCCGAGCGGTGGCTCCACGAGGTGAAGTGGTCCGCTGTTCGAGTTGGCTGGTGGTGAGGCGGGTAGAAACAAGCTGAGGTCCCAGGCTGAAGAATCCCTGAGCTCTGGGCTGACTGGTAGCTGCTTCGGGATGAGGAAGAGCATCTAGGACAAAGAGGAAAGCGGGTCAGCTAGGTTACAGGAAACCAGACTTTGCTTCAGTAAGATTAGATTCTTGTTTTAGATTTGGCTAACAAGCAGCAAGACATTAGAATGTGTCTCAACAATCCGGTGAGGACAGGATCTCTGGCTCCTCCTTAAGTAGAGGCATAATTACAGATCAGCAGCTGGTCTGGAGTTGGCAGGTTGAGAATGGACGCCTAACTCAGAGACTGGTCACGCCCCCCCAGGCCACTGCATGAGAGTGTAAGGGGGAGAACAGGGAAAGGGGGAAAACAAAACCACAGATAAAAACAAAGTGCAACAGACACACTCCTGCACCAAAAGGTCAAAGAAACACACTCATACCCAACACACACAAAACACACTCATACCCAAACCAGATGTCACAACCGGTGTCATGGGGGGTCATGACAATGTTTCAATCTTTGTTCTCCGATTCCCCCCAGAACTGAGGAATATGCAAAACTAAATTACACTGAAGTCCAGTAGCACGGACCTCCACCATCATGAAGTGCTTTGAGCAGTTAGTCAAAACTTACTCCATCCCCTCCCTCCCTGACTTCACTAGACCCAGTGCATTTGCATACAGACCAAACAGATCTCAGACAATGCCAGTACCTTAGCCTTCCACACTGCTCTCTCCCAGCTGGACCAGAGGAACACATACATACAGTAGTGTTCAAACACCTACATGCAGGTACAGGTTTGGAAAAAATACTGTCAAGAAAGAATGCTTTCAAAATCGACATGTTAATAGATTTTTTATTAATTCACATAATACAAGTGAGTGAACAGAAGAGAAATCTAAAATTAACATTTGGTTTGACCACCCTTGGCCTTTAGAACAACATCAATTCTTCTAGAAGCACTTGCATTAAGTCAGGGATTTTGTAGGCATATCGTCAGGTGTATGATCAAACAATTATAGCAAACAGGTGGTAATGATCACCAGTTCAATATGTAGGTTGAAACACAATCATCAACTGAAACAGCTGTGTAAGAGGACTACAACTGGGTGGGGAACAGCCTAACTCAGCTAACAAGGTGAGGCTGCTGAAGACAGTTTACTGTCATAAGTCATACACCATGGCAAGACTGAACACATCAACAAGACACAAGGTAGTTAAACTGCATGAGCAAGGTCTCTCCCAGGCAGATATTTCAAACCTTCGCAATCGGAAGATGTCCAGCAGTACCATCAGCTCAGAACTGGCAGAAAACAATGGGACCCTGGTACACCCATTTATGAATTGCAGTCAAAAAGCATAATTCCGACATGGAAACAATGCCGAGCGACTCAACTATGCATGACAACATTGAAAGGGGGCAGATAATTGGCAGCAGGACTAGAGGCTGACATTTTTTCGGGAATCCCACGGGTCACGGGATTCCCGTGGGATTCCTGCAGGATGGGAGTCATATTTACTATTAATCACGGGATTTGGACGGTACAGGATAAATGGTTAACGGGAGCAGACGGGAGCGGGAATTAACCAATAGCAAAGACGACAAAGCTTTATGTGCTGTTTGGGTTTATTAAACTATAGAAATGGTGTGAACTATGTAGGGGAGAGCCGGGACGAATGAAACGCGGGACGAATGAAACACAGCGATTTTCTCAGAGACCATACAAGTCTGAAATGCCAAACTACATCAGCAGATACAGTCCACTGTAATTAACAGAACAGGGGAAAATCAGGTGGATCCATTACACTTTCACGGAGTTATATGAAAGAAGCTGTTTTTAACAACGTAATGTAAATTCACTCAAGCGATCTTTTTTTTGAATGACGAGTTGTGTTTATTGTTCCATGTGTAATGGTTGTGATTACATGAAAGATTAGTTAGTAGGCTACTTTAACACATCCTGAAGTTTGAATGTCAAAGTTTTACAGTTTAGAAGCTGGTGAAGTTTAAACGTCACTGTCGGGACGATTGAAACAGGTGTTTCATTACGTCCGACATGCAACTCATTCTACTAGGGCTGGGGTAAGCGATTATTAATTAAGCGATTAGTCTGGCGATTATTTTATCGATTAGTCGACTAATCTAACGACTAATTGGACCGGTTATTTTAAAGATTATTTTTCTGTAGCTCGATTAATAAAACCATAATATATCTCAAATAAATACTTATTTATTAACAGTGTTTGGAATAACGGCGTTTACGTAGCGGCGTTATTTTTTTCAATAACGAGGGTAATCTAACTAATTACTTTTCCCACAACCCGTCAAGCGTTACTGAGTCGATTAAATGCGGTGCGTTACTATGTAATAAACTGTGTAATCCGAAAGCACCAGCGGGCTCACACAGCTAGTCAGGAGGTGGGTTAATAACGAGGTATGCAGTGCTTGAAGTGGACCGGTGCGCTGCGCTCTCCATATCAGGTTCTCTGGAAGCAGCGTGGCTCACCTGTTCCGTTCCGCCTGCCTGCTAAACTCTGTCAGCGGGAGAGGCGAGAGCGAAGCTGGGGTGCCTTTCAACCAGCGATTATGTTGGCTAAGGCAGAGTCATGCTTCTCGGTAGCCAATCAGAGCCAGTGTTTTACACACATGCCAGCACCGCAGCGCACACATGATTTAGAGGCGATTTTTTCTTTTGTTGGGGCTTTTATTGGTTGCTGTTTCGGTCCTCCATTCTGTTATGTTTCGATGTGGCGAGCTGTACATCCATGAGCGGTGCAAAACCAAAACAAACTTTCGTCGGCGCTTAAAAATTTGGCGTCGGCGTAATTTTGGCGTCATCGACAGCGTCGCTACAGAGCCTACATTCTACCTTTATTTAGATCTGGCGGAGGGGCAGAGTCCACCAGGCTGCAGGCTGGACCACCAGGATGCTCACAGCCAAATAACAGGGACTTCTTCACAGTAGACCAAGAAAACAGGCTGCAGATGTGCATAAAAAGGGCAGCCGATATCTGATCCAAGTGCATTAGCTGTTAGATTTTGCAGTTAGCTAGCTAAGTCATATTTATACTATTTTTTATTAAGAAAAAGGACATAATGGGTTTTGCAATTACATTATTAAGAAAGGCAGTGTCCAGCTTTCTAAATAAAAATAAGAATAACTTAAACTATTTAAATGTATATCGGCTGTGTTTCATCCGTCCGTCCCATCCCGCTACAGTAAGGACCGAATGAAACAATGCGCTACTTCGATTCAAAGTGAAATTATACTGAAGTCGTTTTACATTTTAACAAGATAACACCTGGTATTGATAGAACACACATGTGAGTTGTTGGTGACAACAACAAATTATTTCTGTCTGCAACGTTATATTTTAAAATGACGTGTATGTGAAAAGTGTTTCATTCGTCCCGGCTCTCCCCTACTGTTTTTCTTTTATTTGCTGTCTTCCATTTTCTGGAGAAAATCTAGAAACAGGCTCAGCAGCTGGTCTAAAACAGGATGGAGAGCAGATTAAATCAAATTCTATGTATTAACTAAACACTAATTGAAGAAAAAAAAATATGGGAGCGGTACAGGACCGGGAGTCAGTTTAAACAGGAGCGGGATGGGATGGGATTAGTTTTAAACTTTGGTCTGGGAGTGGGGCCGGGACAAGATTTCTTTCTATGGGAGTGGGATGGGACAGGAGTGAAAATCCACTCCCGTGTCATCCTCTACTCTGGACTGAGTCAAATTTTGAAATGGAAGGGCTGGACAGCAATACAAGAATGAGTGTCTGCAGGCAACAGTGAAGCATGGTGGAGGTTCCTTGCCAGTTTGGGACTGCATTTCTGCAAAAGAAGTTGGGGGATTTGGTCAGAATTAATGGTCTCCTCAATGCTGGAATGCAAAGGCAGATACTTATCCATCATGCAGTACCATCAAGGAGGCATCTGATTGGCCCCAAATTTACTCTTGAACATGTCAACGACCCCAAATATACAACAAAAGTTATTTAGAAATATCTTCAGCATAAAGAAGAACAAGGAGTCCTGGAAGTGATCTATGATCCCATACAGGCGCTGAGTAGCTTTATTGAGCAAGTCAACGATTGGATGTGCCAGAATCTTCTCCAGTTAAACAAAGATAAAACTGAAGTTATTGTTTTTGGAGCCAGGGAGGAACGATTGAAAGTCAGTGCTCGACTTCAATCTGTAATGTTAAGAACCACAAATCAAGTCAGAAATCTTGGTGTAATCTTGGACTCAGACCGGACTTTGAGGAGCCATATTAAGACAATTACAAAGTCAGCCTATCACCTGAAGAATATATCAAGGATTAAAGGACTTATGTCTCAGCAAGACCTGGAAAAGCTTATCCATGCATTTATCTTCACTCGACTTGATAATTGTAACAGTGTCCTTACAGGACTCCCAAAGAACTCCATCAGACGTTGCTGTTCGAGTCCTCACTAAGACCAAAATGGTGGATCACACACTCCAGTTCTGAGGTCTTTACATTGGCTTCCTGTATGTCAAAGAATTGATTTCAAAATCCTGCTGTTAGTTTATAAAGCACTAAATGGTTTAGGGCCAAAATACATTTCTGATCTTCTGCTTCGTTATGAATCATCCAGACCTCTCAGGTCAGTCTGGGATCAGGTCTGCTTTCTGTCCCCAGAGTCAGTAGTGTGGATGTGGCCAAATTCTTGCCTGTACTCTTCCTTTGTTGGTGTCCACCAGTCCAGACTTGATTGTGCAGTTAGTATCATTTCAGTACAGGCTCCCTGGAAACACATGGTTTTAGCTTATCAGCTCAATCAAAAAAATAGAAAATTTATGGCAGTTAGGCTTCCAGCTTCCACGATTCTGGCCTCCAACAAAAATTAGAGATGCAAAGAATCCCCTCATTTTCGGTGGTACTGTGCAGCCCAGGAGTAAACGAGCATTGTACTGGGGAGTTAGAAGACTGTGTTCGTAGACTACGGACTGTGGGCAGTGAGAGATTTATCTCCCAAACACTACTTGTGCATGATCCAGCTTTACAGTAGGCTCTAGATCAGGGGTGTCCAAACTTTTTTCAATGAGGGCCACATACAGAAAAATATATGAAGGGCTGGGCCACTCACTAGAGGTAAACCGCCGGGTTTGCACCTTGTGCAATGCGGAATTAGTTTACTGTAGGAGTTCTTCCAGTCTCAAGTACCACCTAAATGCAAAGCACATCACACGCTACACACAAGTACATCTTATTGAACATGATTTATTTTCATCACCAATTATCATAGTAGAACAGCTTTCTCAAGCAGTTTGTGATGCATTTTGGAAACAGGAGATGAGCCTCTGGTCTAATGCGCCACCTGGCTTGAAACCCGTTCGCACACATATTCTAAATGCCTTCGGCAGAATTCAAATGAGCCATTTTAATCTAGATTAATCTAGAATAAAAAAAATGAATCTATGCCCACCTCTACTATAAACAGAAATAAAAACAATATAGAAAGATTGATAAATAGTGCAGTGAGCAGAGTGCAAAGGATGCAGGCTTTAATTATTATCATCATTATTATTATGTACATGTCGGAGGTGGATGTGATATACGCATACATGCGAATATGAACACATGTACACAGTGCGATGGAGCACAGTGCAAAGGATGCTGGAATAAATAATATTATGTGCAGGTGTTATTACTTAGGGGGGTTTAGTACACACAATATGTAACAGTAAGAACAGCTCTGAAAAAAGAGAATGATGAATAAATAATAAGTGGTAACCAGTAAACAGGTGGCTGATTAGAGGCAGAGTTACTGGGTTATTGCACAGGAATTGTTTCTGACACTGAGTCACAGTCAGCTTTTCATCAGGGTGATTGTGGGAAGAAATTGTTCCTGAGTCTGTTTGTTTTGGCGTACAGAGCTCTGTAGCCTACCAGAGGGAGAAGCTGGAACAGGTTGTGTCTGGGGTGAGATGGATTTGAGGTGATGTTTCACTTTCAAATTAACCTGGAACAATAGAAATGAGGGGAATGAAAATAGGATTTAGAAAAGTAAAAATTCAGAATGAAAATTACGCTTTGATAAATGCATTTATCATAAAACAAAAAATCTTTTTTTTCTCTTTAAGAACAAACCTGAGTCACCCTTCATAGTTTCAATAGTTCATAGTTTCATTTTGCTTTCATTCTTAATGTAAATTATAGTCCAACAGCAAATATTTGCCCTTGGACCCCTAATAAGTTATCGATCCATGTCCAATGTACATTTGTCATAAATAACAATATTATTACTAGTCTATTATTACTTTATATAAAAAACAGCAATGTAATGTTGAAACAATCAAAATGTGTGAAACAAAAAGCTATTTTAACCCTAAGTGGATTAACCACCCAGCTACAATAGCTTAGAACAGGATAAGGAATATTTCATAAGTTTTGGATCTTTATTAACACTTTTATCCTGAAAATACAAATTCAGTCTATGATGTTAAGAGATTACAAAGATCAGAGGTTTTAAAAGACCTTAAAGAAATGATATACGCCTTCCCCTTTAAAAGTAAATGCTCTGTACTAGCACCTTTCCAGTCCTTTACACTACATCACATTCACACACTGAGGCAGAGGCCATCAGAAACAGAAATACACATTCAAACACATTTAATTGGGAGCAATTTGGCCTTCACTGTCTTGCCCAAGTTTCCACCATGTCAAGACATGGTGGAAATGGAGTAAAAGTCAGGAGGGAATGGTGTTCCTCCTCAGATTTTATAGGGGAAATCTCTTAGCTGTTTATACCATTTCTAAAGAGTGTTAAAGAAACAAATATAATTTATTCTGGTTGAATACACCACAAATCCACCTATGGGAAGCGTGACATTGCAGGGTCCCAGAACAAGTCCCCAAAGTAGCGTTTCTGTGTCAGTGTTGTCATGGTACCCGCCACAGGTGTTGCTGGAAGTTGCAGTGATGTTGACAGGTACGCCTCCTGCGTCTCTGACTCATTAAAATCCAAAAGGATGCAGTAAACACACTATTGACGCACCCTATTTTCCCTGTGATTATGCTTAAGTTACATCGTAAAAATGCTCCTCTCTGTGAGCTCCTATCCAAACACACACAGAGCAAAGTCAGCAGTCAGCAGAGCAGAGACCGTTGGGTGGAGAAGTTAAGAGTATTGAGGACAACTCCGCTTGTTACTGTAATTAAGTGCAATACAACACAAGGAAAAAGCCAGCACTTAATCAATACACCTTTTCAACTAGCATAAACATGGAAGTGTATATTGAGTATAAAGTGACTTTGCTGTTGTAAGCAATACTGCTGCTCTAGAAACATTTAGTTTTATTTAAAATATCCAATTCAAACCAGGTTTTGAATTTATTCTAGATAATGTAACATTAATCTTGATTATGTGACCATTTATTGTTGTTGTTCGACAGGAGTGGAGAGGAGACGAGAGCAGCAGAGCAGAGAACACGAGAAGGTTTTTTGAAAGCTGCAAAAGCAGCATCGTTAAGTCTGTCATCGAGAAAATCAACAGTAGATCTCGGCAACCTTTGTAATTTTAAATAACTTTATTAAGATTTTTTATGTAGCTCCCATGATAATGAATACATTCAATACATCAATCTGTGAATGTAGTTCATGTAACAGACGCAAGAGCAATAATGCTACCGATGTCTGAGTGTGCTGTCTCGTAAGTTTGCTAACACCAACTCTAGATTTATTGCTAGCGGCTAAACCTCTGTCTGTGAAACCTGTAGGTGATTTTGCTCGAGTCGACAACTTTGCTAACGTTAAACAAAAGTAACAACACAAAACACAACAAGCAGCTAATAAGTTATTATTGACTCGTCCAACAGAAAGAAGGCCAGCATCTGTCCTGAATCTGTTCAGCTCAGCTAGCTCACACCAACGAGTAAAAGCTAGTGTGATATTCACTCTTGTCCCGTCTCTTGCACGTCACTCTCTCTTTCTCTCTTACTTCCTCCGACATCTTCTTCTTTGGTCTCTTCTCAGCCTCTTCCCAGCCCTGATATCCATACTGAGAATTTAGAACTAGCTTCTTCCCAAGAATTTACGTTGGACATTCTATGCGTTCTTCTTATAGCTTGCTTGCTGAAAATTCACGTTGGATCCATGAAGCGTTACGTCATTTTCAGGATTTCAGTGTTACATAGTGCCAATAAACAGCATCCTGGGCCAGAGTGGCAATAACAGAGACGCCATTCTCCATATTACATATGTGTACCATCAAAGTGATTTTGAGAAGTTATTTTAAGATGATTGAACAACAAAATGTTGCTTTAATGGAAACTAAAGAAAAATACAAAGCCATAATAATTCTGGTTGTTAGAGATAACAAAGTACATACTGGTGAGGAATTGGAAAACCCCAAGAACAAACTGTTTTTGATTGTTTTTTGTTTGAATCAACATTTTTTCATTATGAAATTCCATATGAGGCATGGATTCACCGATGATAATCGGACCATTGAGGTTAAGGAAACATCATTGTCATGGTTAGATATTGACGTCCAAGATGGTAAAAGGCAGAACTTGTTTACTATTTTTAACCAAACTACAGTCTTTCTATTTGCTCAGCTGAACCACAAGCAGGATGTGGATGTGAATCCCAGTATTCAGTGGGTAAACTATGCAAAGTTTACATATTTGACCATTTGAAAATCCTTAATCTCTGCTCACTAAAACACCTTGCATCATCTACCGTAAAACAGATTGTAATGTAAATTCAGACAATCCTGCTGGAGCTCTCCTTCTGTTCTGTGAAGAGAAGGAAATGCATCTGCTCTCTCTGCAGTATTCCTGCAGAGACAGCGTGAATATTTAGACTGTTCATCATCCAGCTGTATGTGTACACTCAATAAATTCAAGTATAGGTTTCACAAACCCGCTGTGCCTCATTTCCATCTATCATCTCAATTGGCCAGTAAGACATGCAATCCTAAAACATCATGTTTATGTTATGCAGCCTGTCTCCTTCAGCCCTGTTCTCTTCCAGTGGCTGGGTTGTTGCTTCCACAGTGCAGCGGTCATATTTATTCCCACAGCGGGCAGGCAAGCGAGACAGTGAGTGTAATGAGAAAGATGATTGGGATGATGTACACTGGCCTTTTCCCCAGGCGCTGAAGGCACCAGCTTTTGACCTCCAAAGCAATTGAGGAGTTTGGACTTGTCTTATTCTTCTTATCAGCAGACTTCTAACTCAGCTGCCCTCCTGCCTCCGCTTTTCTGCTATTTGAAGTAGTAAATATGTTCTGTAAGTAATGTAATGTCATCTGGATTATTTATTTGAAAATGTAAAAATGTATTAAAGTTCAAAAGTAACTTTCAGAGCTTTGATCCTCTTCTCACAGTCTTCATTTGAGTGAATGGAATTGGAAGGTTTACTGAGCTTATCAGCAACTGTTGGCTGATTCACAGAAGTGGACCACACATTCTCACTCCCATTTGTACCTCTTTAATGTCATTCAACATTCTTTAATGAACACCCTAAATAAAGTTTAGGGTGGCGATGGCGCAATGGATAAGACAATCCCTTTGGTGTGAGAGACCCGGTTTCAATCCCCCACTGTGACCCATCTACCATTGTGTCCCTGAGCAAGACACTTAACCCCTCATTGCTCCACAGGCGTGTGGCCTCTGACATGTATAGCAATTTTAAGCTTTGGATAAAAGCGTCAGCTAAATGAATAAAATATAAATGTTAATTTCAACGTATAGGCCTCTGCGGCTAAGTTAGCAATAATAAATATGCAACATCCGTTTAGACTTTACTATTTAGTTCCTGTACTGGAACGTTGTTAATGTTGTAAAACCTTGTGAAACATCACAATATGGATAGGTTTATGCAACAAAAGTACTTTGTTAGGCTCAGGTAATAAAACTACTTAGGTTTATGAAAACATCATGGTTTGGCTTAATACAATGTAACTTATGTGACTTAGGTTACTTACATAACTTATGCAACTTACGTCTACATGAGGAATAAAAATATTCACTGCTGACTTTTGTTTCACATGGGAAACAACACGGGTCTCCTGGGTGAAAGTCCGGTTTATAAACCTACCAGTTCCCCCCAGCAACGTACTCTACTCGAACTTTACTGTTATATGTTATACACCCACCTTTAGCGTTGAAAAACAACGCCACAGTGCTTTTCCCTGTGTGTTGAACTATGACGCTGCCCAGAGCGTTAAAAAGTTAAACAGAGGGGTCAAATTAAAGCAGCATTATGTATTTCTATCTTAAAATAACAGCTGCAAAATGATTTTGATGGTACACTGACTGCATTGTATTCGCGACAATGGCATCACATCACCCCAACATGATTCTTTAGCAAGCAAATTATAAGAGCAAAACGTTTAGAATGTAAAATGTGAGAAGAAGCTAACTTCAGTATGGAAATCATGGCAGAGGCTGAGAAGAGGCAGATGAAGACGTCAGAGGAAGCGAAGAACAGAAAAGAAAAGAAGCTGAAAGGACGCAGGACAGATGGAGAGCTGGAATTCCTTCTGTTGGATTAATCAGTAATAACTTATTAGCTGCTTGCTGTGTCTTGTGTTGTTGCCTTTGCTTGAAAGTTGTCGACTTGAGCAAAATCATAATTGGAGGCCCAGCTTCAGGCTAAAAGGAAAGCTGAGCTCTTTTTCTCAACTAGAGGATGGCTACTGAGGTTTTCTGACTAGTGATTTTAATTTAAATTCTACATGCGCTTTATCTTCACTTCACTACATCACAATGGTCAGACAATAGTAGCCAAAAATAGAAATAGTATAGTGGTTGCAACATTAATTCTGGGAAACATTACTTATCTAACAACTATTTTAGCAGATCATTCAGTCATTTAGCTGACATTCCTGACTACTGAACTATCTATATAAAATATTTTCCTCTTTATTTTGGCTAAAATAAACAAAGAGTCATGGCTTGCTGTGACTTTGTTATCTTGAAAAGAGATTTTTTCTCAAGGGGGGAAAGTTCTTGTCTTGTCTGGCAAGTCTCCAGTCACCTTTAACTGCTGGGGAAGGGAGACAGTGTGTTTGTGTTTTGTGTTTGTTCGGGAGACATTCATTGTGATCATTAAAAGTGTTATGGTTATGTTTATGCTTCTCTAGGTTAAGGTTTACCAAACCACCAAAACTATCTTTCATTCTCTGTATTGTGTCGGAGAGATCGAGAGTCTGCTACTTACAGTGTTCAAATGCTGTTTATTTAAAATTCATGAACGTGTCCTGTTTCTGACTGTCTCCTCCAGGTCCCACTGGCCTTTTTCACAGCAGACACTTTGACATGTGACAGTATGAAAACCACACGTATAGATAATAAAACTACAAATGTCGGAATTCCTTTTATTTGTTTTAGTTTCAGGGTCCTAAAAGGCTAAAGGGTTTTTTACATACAGTAGTGCTCTCCAACACAATAGTACACACTGATGTGTAAAATCTCTTAAGTGCCTCTCTTGCATTTCCATACCACGTGTGGAATGGTCTCATTGAATGGAATGGTCGAGGACAATGATGGAAAAAACACCCACTGAAACACGTGGTTCAAATATCGTGGGACATTTAAGTAGCAAAAACTAAACGCTGTAGTCATAAACTTGACAGGACAAACAGAGGAAACTATAGAGAAAACAGAATTAAACTTCTAAAATTCATGTTTAGAGGCTCTGATGGAGCTCAGGACTGATGAGGAGGACGGCTGCTTTCCTTCAAACAGTTTTACTGTATGAAGCTGGACTGTTTGGATGTGTAGAAGAACACAGATCATGAAATAACATTAGATCCTGACCGATTCTTGGCAGATTTAAATATAAAATTATGCTCCTGTGCTTTGTACGTAAACGCGTTGTCTTAACAGGGAGACACTTCACCCTATTTCACCCGGCCGCTATTCATTGTTCATTCTTATGACCCTGCTTGCCCATCCACACATCACCTCCAACAATAAAGACATCAGTAATATCAAAGTTCTGCATAATATGCAGGGCCCTTCCTAGTAAGAGTACAGGACCACTTAGCTCGGTAGCTTAAGAGATGTGCGCAAGAAAATCAGTGCTAACACTACAGGTGAGTACTGGCTCACTTTAACCCTGCAGTTTGCATGATACATTCATTTCAATGAGAGCACTGCATTGGCACAGTGTTGGTGCAGAAGGTTTTATTTATCCCATATAATCCAGCAAGGTGCTGCAGTGGCCAATCAAATATACAATATTTATCTCAAATCCATGTTTTTACTGTCCCCATCCAGTTTAATACCTCATTTATTTTGCGTTTGTCACATTTTATTTCTTTGCATTTGCATTGTACTTTTACATCATATAATTTACATATTATTATTTTTCATTCCTTGTATATTTACATTTTCTGGAAGCTGTATTCCCCACTTATTGCTTAATTCCTTCGTCCTGTTTACATTCCTACATTCTACAGCACTAATTCTTGTCTAAACAGTATCTCTGAAGGTGAAAAAAGGCTGGAAAGAAAGAAGGATGCAATACCTGATGGAGGAGGAGAAACAAGAAACAGCAGAAAAACAAGAGGCTGGACTACACATATATGGATTGTCCTCATATTGTACTCATGTACAACATGAGGACAACACATACATGATATGATTGCAGACCAAAGATCAAGACATACAAATTCCCTCTCCTGTTTGTTACAAAGCATTGAAAGCATGGAGCTTGGAGCCTGCTGTGAATCCAAATGAGCTTATTATAGCAGTTCTTTCAGTCCCAGAACACAAAACATGCTCTTCTCTTCAAAGAAATCTATAAATTTATGTACTGACTTGTTGAAGTTGCATGCAAACAGCACATTACAGCATTAATCTTCCGTAATTCAGCAGATCTTTCCAGCTGTAACAGGGTTACAGCTGGTTACTGTGTAGGTATCAAAGGTACGGCATTGAAATGGTTTCAGTCATACCTGACTGATAGGAGCTTCTCTGTTCATTTAGCTGAACACTCTTCGTCAGCTGCTCCTCTCACCTGCGGGGTCCCTCAAGGCTCTATTCTTGGCCCCATCCTCTTCTCATTGTATATGTTGCCACTGGGTTCTATTTTCCAGAAATATAACATATCCTATCACTGCTTTGCTGATGATGTTCAAATCTACATGCCTTTGAAATCTATAACCAAACATTCTGTGCAGCCATTAATAGACTGCCTAAAAGAGGTTAACACCTGGATGGAGTTAAACTTCCTAACTCTGAATGAAAATAAAACAGAGATCTTGACGTGTGGACGTTTAGACACACTGAGTGACCCTCTTAGCACTTTGGGCCCCTTAGCCTCCCAAAATCGATCTTCTGTTAAAAATCTTGGTATTATTTTTGACACCTCATTCACTTTCAATAAGCAAATCAGTGCAGTCGTCAAGAACAGCTTCTTCCAGCTAAGACTTCTAGCAAAAATTAAGCCCTATCTTCCTCCCAAAGACCTTGAAAAAGTCATCCATGCTTTTATTACTGCTCGGCTGGACTATTGTAATTCATTATACATGGGTCTACATCAGAAATCTTTAAATCGCCTCCAGTTAGTCCAAAACGCAGCTGCTCGCCTTTTAACGAAAACAAAAAAGCATGAACACATAACCCCTGTCTTGGCCTCCCTCCACTGGCTACCTGTCCGTTATAGGATAGATTTTAAGATTTTATTGCTTGTTTTTAAGGCCTTAAATGGTCTGGCACCATCTTATTTAGCTGATCTGTTATGCCACCATTCTCCAGTAAGAACTCTGAGGTCAACAAATCAGCTGCTCTTGGATGTCCCAAAAGTTTAAAAATAAGGGTGATAGAGCCTTTGCAGTGGGGGCCCCACCCTATGGAACAACCTCCCCATGCATATTAAAGCTGCACAGACCCTACACATGTTTAAATCGCTGCTGAAGACACATCTTTTTGCGGTAGCTTTTAACCGTCGTTAATCTGTTTTGTAATGTTTTAGAGTGTTGCTTTGTTTTATTTTTATACTTGTTATTTATGTATTTGACATTGACCCTGTTCAGCACTTTGGTCAACTGTTGTTGTTTTTTAAATGTGCTATAGAAATAAAATTGACATTGACATTGAGGGTTTTTGGATGATATTCAACACAGAGAGAGATCGTTCAAAAGTGAGCGGGGATGAGGTCTCTGTAAACTTCTGTATTATTAATGCGTTCATCCTTAAATTAAATTAAATTTACAATGTTCAGTTTTCATCTTGGAGAGGAGATTTTTGTCCATTCCAATGGGAGGGTCGCTTTCTTAGAAGATAGTAAAAATGCGAGCAGCGTGTCGAGGTTGTCGTGTTGAGCGTTTTTTTTTGCCCGTCGCCGAGAATTAAAAAATGTTCACTTTTTACTCAGCTGTCCAATCACACTAGAGGAGGGGCAGGACACATACCACACCGTAGCAACTTTGTCAAACCTCAGCTCTTGGACGGCGGTACTCGCCAAGATGTTTCCTCGCCCACTAAAGCTCATGAAACCACATCCGGCGAGTCCGTCCCCTCTCTCTACCTGCTTCAACCTTCTCTTCATACAGAGCAAGGTCCAGACCAAATACTTTACTCTATGTTGACATTTTTACATCCAGTAAAGTCAGGTAGAACTACTTCAACAATTGTATCATAGAAACCAAAGCAGTCGGAAAACACGCTGCGCCTCAAAAACGCCCGCTACAGCTGGTGTTTTCAGCTAGAAAAAAACATTTTGGTGGACACGGGCCCTAAGTCAATGTTCTTAGGGGGTGGGGGCGAGCTGGTTCTGCTGATCCTGCTTTGGGTCACCTGTTCTTCATCCTCACTGTTGCTCTGCTCCTCTATGTTGTCCACAAAATCCTTGGAGACGGCAGGGTGTCTGCTTCATTTGCAGTTCGAATTATACCCTGACAACACACTTCTCCATTTTCCAGCTCACAGCTACTTTAGCCATCTACATAGCCAAGTTTACCATGTTATTACATGAACCTCCATGATGTTTTCACAAACTTAATACATATAATAATTTCTCAACACTGTCATTGGGATATTAAAAAAATACTTATTTTGTTTTGTTTTCATACCAAAAGCCTTGGGGTTGCTGAGCAGTTGCTAGACCAAATCTTGTTGTTGCTATAGCAACTCCAATCTACCCCCTGGCGCCACCCCTGCTTTGGGATCAAAATAAAGGATGCTGGATTGATCACGCTGTTATCAGACGCCTCTAAAAGCACCACATAGATGAGTCACCTGGATTTTTAGCAAACATATTTAAAGAAGCTCAGCATCAGCTGTCTAACGTCAGGCCCCAATCAGACAGAATGTGTTTTTTTGCATAGAGAGACGCCTTTTTTGAATTGTTTTATAGAGGCACTGAGCGTTTTGTGGCCTGTGCGCCTCTCGTTTTAGGCGCCTACTACACCTTGCTTTTTCGAAGAAGCTTTCTGAGCGAGTTTTTCCATGGTCCAATCAAATGAATGGAGAGACGGGCCCGCAGTTATGGTGACGGAAGTTTACAGTTGCTTGGATTTGTCAGTGCCATATCCGTCCCGCCAGGAAGATCCGTTCTGCCCATGCGCAAAAGTGGTTCTGTCAGTCAAAGAAGGTAAATCTGCCTATTCAAAATGATCCAACTAAATCTTTCATATCACGATAAGTGTTTCTTTTAATCACTGGAGATGAAGCTGTTCATAATGATGCAATAGGAATATACTTTAGATGGGAAAAACCTTATTCATGAGGACATTTTTTAATTACTAATAATGAAAACAATCCAACAATGCAGCAACACAAAGGAGGCTAACCCTAGCTGCCTGACGGCCGATGTGCACAGCTGTAGGGTTGACCGGTTGTCATGAGGACAATCTTATATGGACGCTGAAGGGTACCTTTTGCATCACATAACGCTTTGTCAGCCTTTCTGAAAGCGTCAGTATTTGATGCCCTGAGATGAGAACAGGCAACTATGCACCAATAATTATGAACAGTGTGGTAATCGTCTTTGACAGATAGGGATCTGGCAGGCAGCATGGAGATGGTACCTACAGGATTGTCCAGAGACTGCAACAAATTGTCTCAGACTCCTCCTAAAGTAAACCTTGAACTGATCATCAGTAAGACGAAGCTCCTGGACCAACTGCACCCACACAGATCTCCACGGTTTCCCTGTCTCCTGCGTGTTTGTACACCTCTCAACCTCAAACAATCAGTGTTTGGAATAACGGCGTTTAAAAGAACGGCGTTATTTTTTTAGTAACGGGGTAATCTAACTAATTACTTTTCCCGTCGTTACAACGCCGTTAACGTTACTGGTCGTTAAATGCGGTGCGTTACTATAAACTGTGTAATCCGAACGCACCAGCTGGCTCACACAGCTAGTCAGGAGGTGGGTTAATAAAGAGGTAATTAGTGCTTGAAGTGGACCGGTACGCTGCGCTCTCCATATCAGGTTCTCTGGGCGCAACGTGGCGCTTCACCTGTTCCCGTTCTCGCCTGCCTGCTAAACTCTGTCAGCGGGGAGAAACGTGGGACAAGAGAAGCTTCGGGTGCCTTTCAACCAGCGATTATGTTGGCTAAGGCAGAGTCATGTTTCTTGGTAGCCAATCAGAGCCAGTGCTTTTACACACATGCCAGCACACACGCCACACACACACAACAACACACACACACAATAACACACACACACCAGCTAAACAGAGATTCGATGAAGCAGCAGAGATTTTTTTTAACAGTAGGTAACGGAATAGTTACTTTCCTGGTAACGAGTTACTTTGATTACAGAGTAATTCAGTTACTAACTCAGTTACTTTTGGAACAAGTAGTGAGTAACTATAACTAATTACTTTTTCAAGTAGCGTTCCCAACACTGCAAACAATGCAGAGCAAGCACTGTTTTATCTTTTTAAAGCAGATGTGTTTAGCAAATAAAGACATAGTTATAATATAGCTATGTATTTAGTTGGAGACCCAGTGTAATTATACAATATAGTTGTACTCATTTAAAAAATAGGTTACAGTTAGTATTGCATGTCTAGTAATTTTCCTGTTACCCTGAGCAACAGTTTTTATCTAGTAAAGGCAAGATACAGTTATTCATTTTAATGGAAAGCTTTCACTGTATGTTTTTTTCATATTGCATTGTGATAGCCTGTTTAAAGTGATCATATACCAAACAAGTAACCATTGCTGCTACTGTATGCTAATAGATAAAGGATTGATGATAATGCAGTACATGCTTTGTGTGAGGATAATGGGTTCATAAGTCCATAAAACCAGTACCCCCCTAACATATTGTTTTGGGTGGAGCAGTGGGGCTTATTTTGTTGTTTTTCCATGTATTGTTCTTTAGTACTTTTGCTTCTTGCCATTGTTTGGGTATGTAATGGCATTGTTGAGAAGTGGCTGTTGGTTCCAACTTTTACCACAAGAGGGAGTATACCTGCAAGTGAGTAATGTCTGGAGCAGCTGCAACAGGTGGTACATAGCTGTAACACATGAGGTTGACCAAACGGTGTGCTGATTACGATTTGCCCATCTTTGTGTATGTTGCAGCCTACGATAAAAAGACTCAAAGCCACCCTGAGTTTTATTCAAATGTGCAACATTTGAATTCCTTAGATAAAGCTAAGCAGACCGGACGGCATGCAGCAGATGATAGAACGCTCATTAAAACCATAAGAGACTTGAACTTCTGCCCCATTCTAGCCTGTCAAAAGCCTTTCCAGCATCTAGGGATGCAGCCAGTACTCTGTCATTTGTTTGACTTGATGTTCAATAGTCTCCTCACTTTAGTGAAGGAAAAACAATCCTCAGAGAAGCCATTTTAGAGATGTAAGGCTCACATAAATCAGGCGGTTTGTCCTTTTTCAGGATAAGTGTAATGTTAAGAGCTGCGTGGAAGTGGCCCTTCCAGGAATCTGCAGAAATGTCAGAGAGTGGTCTGGCTACAAGGTGGCTTGTTTTGGACACAGTACATCAGAACCTGGTAACCTTTCCACTTTTAATGGTGATAATGGCTACATAAACATCGTCCCTCAGGTACGAGGGGCTGACTTAGGCAGAATTCCAGCCTCCATTAATCTGATAGGGAATGATAAGGCTCCTTTATCAAGAAACATCCTCCTCCTTTCTTCAGATGAATCACATTCACATGAGTACAACTTCTCATAGAACTGTCTCCCATTACGATAATGTAGTTTTGTAATGCCTGAGCCCATTACCATCCAGTAATGATGCTATTGTATTAACCTTAGTTCTGACTCTTGCTGATCTTGCTAAAAGATTAAGATAAATGAGAGACTCGGTGGATTAAAATAGCGACTCATTGCTCATTGTATTATTAGAAGAATAATATACTTGGCCCACCCAGATCCTTTGAAATCTTAAGTGTGTTTCTGATAAGAAACACACTTAACGGTCTCTTTTTTAATCCAACAGTCTTTTCTTGGTCTCCTATTTTATGCACTCACCATTTTACCTGAATCCTGCAGCAGGTCAAACGTCACTCAGCTAACAATGTTATTTCTTAGTTAAGTTATAGCATATTAGAGGAGATGGTGCACTTGCACAAAATGGTTAGTTTAGTGTGAAACTTACTTGTTACATCGTAGAGTGAATGTGTAAATAAGGGAATTCCAGCCTCTGAGAGACTCCACGTTGCAAAAAGAAGTTCAGCTGTATAGAAGTCTGTGACAAAAGGACCCTACGTCTCACCTTGTTTATTACCTCAGAAAACACTTTCCTGATGTTCTCACACGCTGGTTTCAGGTCTTGTTCAGTACAGCTTGGTCCCATTTAGAGGGAAAATAGATAGATGCAGGGTATGCTTTAGGATGTGGCCACCTTTTCACCTGTTATCATCTAGCTAGTTAGCTTATCTGATAACAGCAGGTACCATATCGTGTCAGCAATAAAACAAGCATCATTCAAAAACAGTTTGAGTGGACTGGACTGTATGAATAAGAAATGGTCTTAGAACTTTATAACAATAAATAAACTTTAATTTATATTCAGTGAAACAACTTTAATAAGAATCTGTGTGTTATATGAGGATGAAACTAAAATACAGAACAAGGGGAAGCAGGATTAACAGGAAAGGAGGAGAGAGAGAGAGAGAGAGAGAGAGAGAGAGAGCTATCAACACGATAAAAAAGACATGAAAAGAGGCAGACAATCAGGACTGGGGGAATAAAGGATAAGTAAAGCAGACAAGAACTTAAAAGCAAGAAAAAGACTGTGGAGGCAGCAGAGGAGTAAGAACATACAAAGAAAGACAGAAGGGAAATGAATGCCGGCAGATAAAAAGGAAGCCGGTCTTAAGAACAGTTTTTCTGCTGGTCAGGAGTATCATGACATTTCTGAAGGTCTAATCAGGCAGATATTAGTGGATATTTACAGCGAAAGATTCTCTTGGAGTACACAATTTACCCCTGGCTCAGGACAGAAATACGACCAAACGTAGCTGCTGCTCTAGAATGTTTCTGGTCCAGCAGGAGAAAAAAATCATAATTATTAAACGGATAGCTCAAATCAAGCAATCTGATTGTTTGTTACGGGGGTATAATAATTGTATATAACGGCAAGGACATGTAATTCCTTTATACAATTTGATATCACTCTGCTTTAGGGGAGAAACATTATATAATCAGCACCATGGAGACTGGAGAGGGCCGCTCCACTCACAGCTGACAGGCAGCTGCTGTAGCTACAGCTGGCTGCAGTGTGAGAGAAATGAGAAGCAGTGAGATTTTTAACAGAAAGTTCAAAAGTTGAAATTATCACAAAACTAATGAGGTACTTTCAGTTGATTTTATATCTAAATTTCAGGGGGAAGGTGTTAGCTTATCTATGTTCATTTTAACTTTAATTTTGATTTTGTAAGACAAGGATGTAAAAAGAGCAAAAGTTCTTATAAAGTCTTTTCAAAGAAGAACCAGTCAGTAACAGCATAGCTAAAAAGAATGTTCTTTATGAAAAAGCTGAACAGTTTTTAGTAAACTAACAGCATAACTTCCCCTTGTTCAAACGTGGATTAGAGTTTTTCGCCAATCTGAAGTTTGACATTCTAGCTGAAGTGATATGGCTCAGCTTTGTGAAGTCTGAAACCTGCTTGTTGCTGCTCGCAGCTTCGGTTTTGGCTGCTTCCTTTTGTTGAGAGCAAAAAGGTTTAAACATGCAAACTCCTGATTTTGGCTATCTGTGTCTTTATAACGTGGATATAATTTATATAAAAAATTAGCCGCTGCATAGACAGATGCTTCGATTATGTGTCGTGCATCATTTTATCATGAAAGTCCTGGTAGCTGCAGGTCCAGCACACACACACACACACACACACACACACACACACACACACACACACAGACACACACACACACAGTCTGATGTTATAAAATGTCTTGGTCTTCGTTGCTGTCCCCTCAAAATATAAAAAGTGAGGACACCCCTGAGTGAAAATGTCCAAATTGGGCCCAAAGTTTCAGTATTTTGTGTGACCACCATTATTTTCCAGCTCTGCCTGAACCCTCTTGGGCCTGGAGTTCACCAGAGCTTCACAGGTTGCCACTGGAGTCCTCTTCTGCTCCTCCATGACGACATAATAGAGCTGGTGGATGTTAGAGACCTTGCACTCCTCCACCTTGCTTATGAGGACGCCCCACAGATGCTTAACAGGGTTCAGGTCTGATGGCGTGCTTGGCCAGTCCATCACCTTTACCCTCAGCTTGCAAATGCAATATGAGAGGTGGACTCTGACTCTGAGATATTGTATATCGGTGTGATTGCTCCACACCTCTGAACAACGCCAGCAAAGTTCCAAGAATACAATGGCAAGAATCTGGACCTTTAATAAAAATGTTTCAGCAGTCTGTGGGGGCAACTAAGGGGAGAGTTAGCGGGGTTTCTATTTCTAGTAGGTTGCTTCTTATTTAACCATTTTAGTTCTACTTCATTCTCCACCTTATTTTAGTGTTTCCTCACTACTTGAATGTGCTCCTTTTCCCTTCAGTCCCCCCCCCACACACACACCTACACCTCTGGGTTCATAGAAGGGGGTAAGCCACAGTTGAAACAGTGAAGCCGACCAAAGTCTGTATGGACGGTTCCATGTAGGCCCAAAAATGATGCCAAAACCCTGACATCCCGTCGCACGTGAGAGATATTGCTTAGATTATAAACTCTCAGTGAATCTAAAACTATTCGGCCATCTGCAAAGCTACTTTGGTGTTTGGCAGCTGAGCCTTGTGGGTGGGCTGATTAAACAGTGACAATCCGAGTCAGACAAACACACTGAGCCATGAAACTTTGCAGTTACCAGAATTATGTGTTTCTGCCTTTGCTTTACGTCATTGAACCACGGTTTTGCTGTGCGATCATGAGCAGGAGATGGTGGCGCCAACAGGAAGTAGCCCTGTAGTAGTATTTTATTGGTCCAAAACTGGTTTCACTTCTCTCTAATCAAACCAGCGGGGTGGCTTCTCTTTCTTACTGCAAACATACCTGCTTGCCCCGCCTCTTCCTGTTTCGTCTCGCATGTGGAGGAAGCTTGTTAATGATGTAGCCTATCAAAACGTTTCAAACCACCGTGGCAGTGAATGACACTTGCACTAGTGTGTTTGCTATTCACTGTTGCGTTAGCTAGTCCGTGCTCTGTGTCTGTAAGATAATACCAGTTAAACATCTCTCTCTGTTTCTCTGCAAAATACTAGAACGGTCGCCAAATATACCTGGGCAGCCGTTAACCCGGCTGACCTGCACAAGTAAAGACTCTTTGTGGCTGTGAGTGACAGACAAGACAAAAGCAGAGCAGTTATATTCCTCCTTGTCCACCACTGACTAACAATGGCTGCTGAGGCTGTCTGATTAAATTTGGACACAGTGCTTGAGGTAGACTGGTCCGATGAACACTGGAGATTTTTACCAAATAAGTACAACATCAATATCATTGTATTCTTTGCATACTGCAAACTACATTTAGGATACATCAGTACTGCTAGCATAGTAGGAGGCTTCTAAAACAGCTGAAAGTGGAGAAAAAGAGGAAATAGGACCTGGACATGAAAGTATCCATTTTTCCAGTTCACCTCTACAATTTTAATCCTATACAAACACAGCTAAGCTTGACTCGGCCCTTGTTTAGCGACCATCATTCATTTGATGCATTCCTTGAGATCATGTGCAAAATAAAATAAATGCCTTGTTTTATTACAGAGGTGCAGGCAATCTTCACAAGTTGACATGTTGAATAATCGAACATTAAGAGCCATACAACCAATTTCATGCTACATCAAAAAGAAGCCCTTGGTCACACAGTGACCTTCCTCTAATACAAACTTAATGGTCTATCCCTCTATTATTAAAGATTACGCAGCCTCACAACAGCTTTCCTTTATTTACACTGCTGTGGAACATAGTGAGATGGGATTGAGTAAAAAAGCCTAAGTAGAAAGTATTCACACAGGTGTGCTTATTCTTTCTGGTAATAACCTTGAACTTTAAACTTGATGCTTGGCCCCTGGAAAGGTTTGAAGCATCCTTGATAGCCAACCTTTAGCAACATCCACACAGATTAAAGAGAAACAGATGTACTTTTTATTTGGTAAATTAAATATAATTTGAATAGGAATATTGTAGGAAAAGCTAAATATTCCTTTATCACATCCAGTATTCCAACAACAGTGGAAATATGTCCAAGGATTTTCAGTTCTCCCAGCAACAATAAAAGGACAGACATAAGCAGAGGGTACACTGGCCCTGAAGAAGCCTGTTCTGGCTCCCCATGTCCACATCACACCCTGGCCGGAGCTCAGCTTTGGCTGTGAGCTTGTTGGCTTCTCTCACCTGAG
The DNA here is from genome assembly GCA_024633595.2 of Lepomis macrochirus. Classification (NCBI taxonomy): domain Eukaryota; kingdom Metazoa; phylum Chordata; class Actinopteri; order Centrarchiformes; family Centrarchidae; genus Lepomis; species Lepomis macrochirus. The sequence goes on from JALXJV020000022.1 coordinate 346,042, forward strand.
ATGATTACTGATACAGGAGATTTCCATTAAAATGCAGGACTCTTGACTTACTCCTGGTTTGCTGCACACCCAGTGAATGAGGAAGCGGCCATTTCATTTTAATTTAAAATCTTTAGCCAAGTTCCCAGCTTTGCTCTGGAGATGGCAAAGTCAGTCCACCACTTTTATCCAGACTGAAGTAGCTCTGTTGGATGGATTTCCATGAAATTGTTCATAAACATCCACAGTCCCCAGAGGATGACATTGGAATTTGGCGGTCTTGTCATCCATCACCACCAGCAGGTCAAAGTTTTCTCTTCAGTCCAGTGGAATACCCCCCACTGGATGAAATTGATTTAGGGATCCCCTGATTTTTTTTCAGTGCCACTGTCAGGTTGATGTACAAAAACGAACACTGTGTGTGCACATGACTCATCTGGAGGCTGTCCTCTGACTCGACCATGCCTGGATAGCGTGTTCCAGACATGCTCGGTTGGGTTTCATCAGGAGACCTGGCGGCCAATCACTCACTGGGATACCTTCATCCTCAAGGAAGGTTATGGCGACACTGAGCTGTGACTGGCTGGGACGGGCATTATCTTGAATTAAGATGAAGTCATCATCAACAGTCTGACAAAAGGGTCCAGGATTTCACGGCAGCATCTTCCAGCCGTAACACCACCTCTGCTGAACATGTAAAGGTCTGCATACTGTCCTTATCACACAAACAGTGCACAAAATCTAACTTTGTGCACTGTTTGTGTGATTAGTGGATTAGTTTAGCTGATATTCAAAACATCTACTCCATGTTTTTCTGGCTGCACCATTTCATCAAATGGAAAGTGATGTTTTGTGCATCATCTTACACGCTGTGGGTGCAGAGGAGCTGGAGAACTGCAATTTGCACAGCACACTGACATGTGAGTAAGGAAGGCTGGGTGATAAAAATAGTAATGATCAACATCATCTTACTCTATAACAATAAATAAGTAAACAAATGTTGAATAAATACTTGATTTAATTAATTGGAATCACAAACAAATTAGCACTTAATATGTCTGTTAGGACAAAAAAAGATTTAATTTAACTTTACACATGCATATTTGTTGAAAAATGATTTTCTGTTCTACCTCAGATATTTTAAGTGATCCACTGTTTGGCTTCTAGTGTTTGTTCTGGCCACTTTCACTCAGGAGCAATAATCAGCCTTTTAACTTGAAAGAAATAATGCTTTGACATTTATTGTGATAATTATTGATATACAATGATATTGAAATTGATTTTTAATGTGATACATTTTTTGGCCATATTGCCCAGTTCTATGAGGAAGTATCATATAGCAAAGCTGCACAGAATCCTGACTACATGACTCTGGTATAAGTCTGCGGTAAACAACCTGGAGCTCTTCTAACGGCATTGAGAGACAGACTCTCAGCTCTTTGTTCTTGCAGTGCGGTCGAGTTCCTAACCAGAAAATGATGCCATTAAACAAACTGTGCACAGTGGCATCAGCACCAGAGTCTTATCTCTGTCTGTAGTGGGCAGTGGTGACTTACACATCACACAAGTGACATTCAGTGGCTTTTTTCTGTAAATTGAAATGACAGAGCACTCAAAACATGCAGTTAATGAAGCTGAAAGCCTCTGAAATATTTGCCAGTTGCTTGAGCTAAAGACACGAGACAAGATTTTACTGCTTCAGAAAAGTAGTCCTTTTTATTTTGTGCTCACAAAATTGCACCGGCTGTGAAATCGTCCCTCTCAGTCAGAATGCTGCTGGCTGTGGTGTCAAACTCTGAACAAATCCCAGCAGTCAGATATGTTTGTCCTCATCATCTGTGCTGCATCTGCAGGTGCTGCATTCTGTTTCACTCACATAGTAAAGCAGATATTTACTTTGCATTTCAAATTAGGTACAGTGTGACAAATATAGGCAGGCTGGAGCCAAAAGCCCACAAAGTTATTATTTTCTCATCACAAAGGCAGTTTGCACCTTTGTCACACTCGAACAGACTAAAATATTGCAGTAGAAGCATATATAAGTGCCTCAATACTGTAGCGTAACTATAGCAATACTGCTGATTTGAACTGAATTGTAGTAATTCAGTAAATCTGGTTTTACCTCTGGTTTTCTCTGGACTTTTTATTAAGCGTAACTACAACCTTTCCCTAACCATAGCCATACCAGAGTTGCCATGTGCAGCTATTGTAGACAGTAATAATTGTTTTACAGAACAGTCCAACATTGACATTCTTACCTGACAATAGGGTTGCATCAGCATGATGTAATCAATCTTCTGTCAATACACTGTATAGGCTCAAGATAGACCAATGATGACCTAAACAGTATTTAAATAGAGGTTAGACTTTGGTGAGGCATCTGTGTTTACCTGCTTTTCAGACTCCTCTGAATCACTGCCAAGTTTGATATATTGAAACCCTCAGGAAAATCCATATCCTCTAGTTGTATTTACTGCTTGGATATGGATGTTGAACTGCATTTGCAAGTCAAAAAGTGTAATTAAGTAACTTCTAAATGAACCCATTTGAAATGCACTGGCCTTGCTGTCCACCTGTCTGTCTTCTCATGTGGCCTTAGATGCCCCTTTCTCAAAATGAACACTAGCAGCAGAGGAGGCCGTAAGCGTGTCTCATCATGTGCACAACACACTGCTGTGCAGGGGGAAACCGCCACTTCAAAGGGGCTATTCACTTTCCTTACATCCTCCCAGAGGGAACAGTAGATCACTCTCCTGCAGACCTGCTCCTCTCTAGGGAGCCGTGGCCCTCCCCAGCCCGCAGAGGATAGAAGAGCAGCTAATCTATCCTCTCTGCGGGATGTCTCTTATTATAGGGTAGACTGCTTCAAAAGTATAGTCATCATATGGGACTCACCTTGCAGGTGAAGAGACACATTTTAGTGTCAATCCCAGACCAGGTCATTATCAGGAGTGTACTGAGGGACACATTCCTCTCTAATAATGTGCAACTGATGATATCAAGGAATGAGAAATATGCTGATAGTGTTATAAGCTCAGGGTGGATTCATTTTGGGGTTGAATGCAGCGTTGATGCGATGGTTTGCTTCAGTAACACATAATGGGTTCACAATTTGTGTTAGCACACTTAACAGAAAATCTCACAATGGGGAAATTTCTGACTTTACTTTGTTTTTTAGGCACACCACCCTAAGCTAATACTGTAGGTTACTTTTATCCATCCATCCATTGTCAGCCACTTATCCTGCGTACAGGGTCGCGGGGGCTGGAGCGGTGTACACCCTGGACAGGTCGCCAGTCCATCGGTTACTTTTATGTTTCTCCAAATATTTAAGGAGTTTGGCACCAGACAGGAGAAAAATCCTAATCCTAATCCTGTCACTTTAAAAGTACACAAGAAAAAAAGAAAACACCCTCCATCGATTCAGCCTTATCAAGTAAATCTTTTTGCATTGGAATGGAATAATAATGAAAATAAATCCAAAGCAATCAAATCAAATGGGCATTGTTATTAATCAAACACTAAGTCTGTCACCCACAAACATGATGTTCACTCTATTAATACACTTGTTGCCACTATTTCATCAAACTTTTGACAAGACAGACTCAGAATAAGACAGAATGTGAATTTAAATGTGCTGGAATGTCCGGTAAATCATCAGAAACCACATTATATTTGAGCGATCTGATGTGAAAATCAAATGCCCCTTAATCAGCCTTCAAATTAAAGAGTCATGGCCACGAATCCAGATTCATGGTTTTGGGTTTTTGCCAGTTCCCTGCTAGATCTTGCCCTGGACCCACCTTCAGTGAGGAAGGGAGAGACAGAGCTGCCCACCTACCAGAGACTGAGCTGGCCAGTGCCACAGAGACAGAGACTCGTCCAAATCCCTGAGATTTTCCATCTGGTCTGGTTTGCATTCACAAAGCCAAAAACTCAAACGGTCTAGAAGTTGTAAACCACAACCATGTGGTGGAAATGTCATTTGATGATTGGTCATACAGTTGGCGGGTAAAAAGACAACATGCTTCTCCAAATTTCAAGCTGGATATTGTCCATCATGGAGCGCGGTCAGATTCATGTTGGTGTTGGTCTGATCAGACTTTAGAGTGCATAAAAACATCTTGTAAGAAATATTAAGAAATTTAGCATTGAAGGCATTTGGAGGAAGAAACTGCCTCAGACGGTCTTATCTCAGATCATACCACATGCTCTTTGTATTTGTCATACATGGTGGACCAGTGAAGTACGTGGACCACAACTGCAAACATGCAAAAAAAAGCTGGCCCATGCAGATGGATAGTAAATGACTTAAAACAAAAGCAGCTTATGGCTACAGAATCCATGTAACTCCTTGAGTGAATGAATAATTGCATAATTACAGCCTTCTGTTCTTGACTGTTGCAGTACTTTGACTTTCATTTTATTTCCTCTTAATGTGTTTATTGTATGTACCAAACACAAG